>CM031243.1:87320517-87920517 GCA_018340775.1 Taxus wallichiana var. yunnanensis
TTAGGTGTGAACCAAGGTCAAATATGAAGGTTGATTGGTAGTGTCATGGTTTGGTCAAGTTGTTATGGTGTCTAATCATGGTTTCAAACATGGTGCAAACATTGTATGAGTCCCAAAGGTTGATATGAGTTGCATTATTATCCAAGAGGTGTTTTAAAGGTTTCCAAGTATCTTCATATGGTCATCATGGTCAGTTCATGGGATGTCATGGTTGAGTAAAGTCATTCTAGGCCTAGTCCTAGTCCTAGCACAAGAAGAATGAGCTAGAGGAATGAGATTTGGAGCATGAAAGTCATGGTAAAAAATGGTTAGAGATTTTTACATTGTATATGAGGTTCATGATGATTTTTTCAATCGAGTTCTCAAAGGTATGATGATGTTTCATGGTCCTTGGGAAGTAAGAAGGTGAAGACAAGGCAGGAAAACATAGGTAAGTCATTTTGGCTAGAGATTTTCAAGAATATTTGAGAAATATGGTGAGTTTTTAAAGTTATAGGATGTTTTAATGATGTTTCATGACAATTTTTGGTTCAAAGTGAAGAATGTATTGCAAGTTATGTGATTTCTAGTAAAATTGAGGTATAGAGAAGCAAAATCCATCTTGAATTGGAAACTTGTTTTTCTCACCCAATCATACATACTTTGCATGGGACCAAAAGGTTTTGTAAGATGATTTTTCATTGAGCTAATAGTGTTTTTCAAAAATATTTAGGTGGATTGATCATCATATTTTTATGAACAATCATTAAGAAGATAAGTTGCTTCAAAACCCTCCTAAAATCCTAAGCAAAGATACTAACTTGGAATATTTGCATGGTATGATATAAAAAAGATGATGGAAAGAAAAATTGATGATTTGGGATTGTATATAATTTTTGATCTCATTTTTGCATAGGTTTGGTGTTCCACTATTTAGGGAATAGAAAGAAAATATCTTATTTTGTGGAGATTTACAGCTTCAAGCCCGAGATGGAAGCTTCACGATGAAAACTAAATTGTTCTAAAATCCTTAGGATATTCTCTAAATTTTCATGAAAATTTTCAGGTTTTTTTAGTGGAGAAAATGGAATATATATGTCCACAAAATAACACTACCAATTTTGGCCTTAAGGGCTAAAATTCTAGTCTCTTTATTTGAAGTGAGTTTGATAATTTTTCTTAATGGAGCTATGGATTTTGGTCATGGAAAATTTTTCTTAACCTGATATGATGTGATTAAGTGATTAATACTATATGGTGAATTGATTTTCGTTTGAATACCTAATGTCCTAGAAATCCCTAGTTGGCTTACTTAAGAAGGTGACTGAAACAAGTGTGCTAGAGCGTAATCCTCCACATGAACTATGCTTCTTAGTTTTTGTACATGTTGGTACAATTTTTTTGATGTGTTAAATGTGTTTCTTGAGCATAAAATATGTTTTGGAGGTGATCGAGCATTGATTCCTCAAGAATGGTTCTTGAGTCCTTGGAGCCTAAATGAGAAGTTTTGGAGATTGGTTTGTTTGAAAGCCTTATGCCTTGATTTTAAGATTCTAATTAGTTACATAAGATATAATGCTTCATGATCTTTCCATTGATATGTTTTTTGTTTCTTGATGAATATTTTAGAGGTATGAACCGGCTCTATTTTGAAGACCTCATTTTGGGGTGTTAAAGCTATTTTAGAGAAATGTCATAGATTGATCTCGTTTATAGGCCTTCTAATATGAATTGGAATAAAATGTGAGGTGTTCTAGAAACTAAATTTAGATAAATTTATAATGATATATTACTTGAGTCATGATGATGATTTTTCTATGTGAAGTTGGTTGTTATTCATGATTGAATTTCAATGTGCTTGGAGACCTAGTTAGAATAAAATGCTTCTTCTTGTGTTTCATGGAGGATATGGATGTTTCATTATTTCTTATGGTTGTTTGTGTTTTTGAGGACTTATGCATGAATTTTATAGATATTTTGGAGCCTTAAAAAATATTTTTTAGGACCTTTGAGGTGCTTGTGCATTCACAAGATCTTGGAGAGTGCATTTTGAGCTTGTGGAGATGTCTTGGTGATTTTTCATGTTGTTGTGAACCTTTCCGAACATTGTGGTCTCTTGAAATAAATTTATGTGATGTTAATGATATATTTTTGTGTTGGGATGACTGACCTATTTTTTCATGTCCTGGCCTAAGTGATTATATGAGCTACTATTGTGTATATAAGCTAGAGTGTTTGGTTCATTTGAACTAGTTGAGAAAGAGAGGATAAGTGTGACTTAAAGGAGGTTTAATAAGAGTTAAGAGGGGTTATGTATAGAAACTATAAGAGGTATGAATACATTTGAATTTTTTAGGATCAGTGATGCAAAGTAAATTTTCCCATTCATCCCATGAAGAAGAAGAATTGAGCGAGTTGAAGGAGAGCTTGTTTTGAGAGGGTTTGAAGGTTGTGTGAGATAAACTTGGATCACAATCAGTTATGGGATCAACATCTTATCAATGATCATTATTTAAAAAAATATATTATGATGTATAATATTCATAGGATTTCTTTGTTTTGAACTATATCGTAAAGGTTTAGGGGTGGGTGCTCCTTGTGAAATGGGTGCTTCACTAAACAAATCTTGCAGGATGTGTAATATTCTTGCAAGTCCTTTTTTTGTGTAATATAAGCTAAGGTTTCAGTGGTTTTTCTTCCCCTTAATGTTTTCCCACTTATATTTGATGTCTTATGTTCTCTCTCTTGTCCTATGATCATGTAAATGGTTAATACACTTCTAATATTCTCACATGTGGTTATGTATGATGAATGGATAATTGAATAATGAATGCTAATCCATGGTAATTGAGTTAAAGTTTTATAGGACTGATTCACCCCCGATCTATAAATTCTCAGTACTTTGGAATCATTCACATAATCATAATTAAACCCTATTGTTCTACTTCTGATTAGAAAATGACAAAGATAGCTAGTGAATTAATTTTCTTATGCTTAGAATCACAATTAGAAGAATTAAAATAATATAAACTCATGAACACAAAAAAATTATCCTAAAAACCTTCATAGGAGGAAAACTAGTCGGCAAGGGAAAATGTTCTTTCTTCCCACTTTTATTGGCCAATTCAAATAAGAAGCATGAAAGAGAAGTAGATAATATCTCACACTTCCTCCCAATTACTTGTTTTCTCTTCCTCAACAATCCTTTCTTCTAAAAACACAATTATAGCACTAATAATTCCTTTCTCACTTGTTTTCATGCTTCAATAAATAGAAAAATCTCCTTCCTACATGTATTTATAGCCTTTCTCGTATCCTCTTATGTACTGGAGGATGGGAAAGGTCACGAAGGAGAAGAGACGTGGACATCCTTTCCAATCCTGGGAATATTTATTTTGAATTTTATTTTTCTCGTCTCAAAGTATCAGACCACCACCTGTGTAGACCGGTGGTTACAGGGATTACCTCCCGTGTTGGGTGGTGGTTCTGTAACCACCTCTCTCGCACAAAGCATTGGTTATGTTAATATAAAGATAGAACCTCCATTTCTTTATTTTCCTTCTTTGGTGCCGGATGATCTAATCAAGTAGAGTCATTTTAGATCCCTATGGATCACACATCCCCTGCTTAGGAATATTTTAGTCCCATAAAAGCTTATTGGGGGAGTAGATGAGGAAATAATTCCCTCACTTGCTCCTTCAAGTACCACTGGGCCTACCTTGGTGTCTTTCCTTTCAATCCAACCTGTTAAGACTCCTACAAACCTCTCTTATTCTCTCTCGATCTTCGATGCAACACTACATCCTCCTCCAATTTTCCTCGTGAGTGTAAGATGAAATCCTCAATGGAAGGTAGAAACTATAGTCCTTCATCTTCATCTAGCATGTATGGCTCATATAGGTGCAAGTTCTCACAGTTTACTACTGAGTACATCCTCATAAATGATGGTAAATCAAGTTGAAAGGCATTTTCTCCAACCTGCTCCAATATGGTGAAGGGTCCATATCGTAGTGGCTTGAGATTTCGTGCTTGACCTTATAGTCTCTCCTTGCTCAAGTAAATCTAAACTCTATCTCCAACATGAAGCTTATGTTCTCTCATGTGCTTATCATGCCTAGCCTTGTACTTGGCTTGAGATTTATCTAATTATTCTTTGACTTTGAGATGGATTTGTCATATCCTCTCAATGAATTTGTTTTCTCTAGTCACCTCTATGTCTCGCATCTCCTCCTCATCCTATTTCCTAACTACTATTTCCATTAGATTTATAGGTAGATATAACAAGCATGCTTCAAATGGTGACTTCATAGTGGATTTTTCTACTTCCCGGGTTATAGGAATGTTGAATGTAGGCTAAGGAATCATCCTAAGTCCTTAATTATTTGATGTTATACCCTCTGATCAACTGTACCAAATTCTTGTTCACCACCTCTATTTATCCATTTGTCTGTGGATGGAGATACATGCTCCTCTATAACATGGTATTCATCTTGTCCCATGAAGTAGTCTAAAACTTCCACAAGAACCTAAAATCCTGTCAAAAACAAACAATAGACTTTGGAAAGCCAAAATGCACCCATACATTAGAAAAGAAAAGATTTGTTCCCTCATGTGCTTTTATTATCTTTTTACATGCCATAAGAATACACATATTACTAAATCTATCAACAACAACATAGAGATAGTCATGGCCATGTTTATACATAGGCAATCCTCCTTTAAAATCCATAGAAATGACCTCCCACGGATGAGTAGGTACTTGCAAAGGCATATACAAACCTTCCTTCCTATTCTTGGGGTTGTTGGTACAACAAAGTTTACATCTATGTATAAATTTTTATGCTTCTTCTTTCCTATTAGGCCAATACATGTACCTTTTCAAGTGGGCTACGGTCTTACCAACACCAAAATGTCCCGCTACTTTTGAGGTATGTGCTTCCCTCATCATTAGAAATATTTCTTCTTTAGGCACACAAAGCTTCCCCCATCGGTAGAAAAACCCATCCTTGAGATAAAAATATTCAATCCCCATCCTTTCAGCCCCTTGGGACTGCAAGTTCTAAAATGTCACCCCAAATTCTTTTTCCTGGGCATATGCCTCTCCATAAGCTTCCTTCATGAAGGGCTCGATCTAAGAGATAGTGGCCAAGCAGGAGAACTTCTCTTGTGTGGGTAGCCTAGACAACATGTTTGTACTACCCTTCTTGTATTTGATCACCAAATGTAACTACCAAGGAACCCCATCCATTTGTAGTGCCTTGCCTACTGCAATTTAGATTGTGCTTACAAATACTGGAGAGGTTTTTGATCATTGTGCACAATAGTTTCTTTACCCAAAAAATAATGCTTTCATTTTTTAATTTCCTAAAATAGTGCATATATTTCCTTATCATATACTGAACATCCTTTAACTTATGAAGTAAAAGTTTTAAAATGATAGCATATGGGTTTACCTCCATAAAACAACATTGCGCCCATAGCATAATCACTAGCATCTCGTCTCGTACTTCAAAGGGCTACTTTGAAAATTAGGAAGAGCAAGTACTTGGAGAATGAATAATCTCATATTTTAATAAATCAAAGGATTTTTCTTGTTCCTTACCCTACAAAACCCTTACTCTTTTTGGCAACCTGTGTGTAGAGGTGTTGCAATCATAGAGAATCCCAAAATGAACTTCTGCATGTATTGTATTTCTCCCACAAAACTCCTAGTTTATGTGGCTCCTGTTGTTTTATCCAACTAGTGATGGCCTCCATCTTATTTGGATCCACTCGTAGCTCTCCTCATCCAACCACGTGCCCAAGATAGACAAGTGACTATTTGGAAAATTCACATTTCTTCATATTATAAAGTAGTTGTTTCTCCCGAGAACTTGCAAGAATTACTACAAAGAGTTAGATGTTCCTCCCATGTAGCACTAATAATTAAGACATCATCTAGATAAACAATGACACATGAATCTCTAAAATCTTGCAATACATCATTCATAAATATCATAAATTTAGTGGGTGCATTACATAAACCAAATGGAAGTATTAACAACTCATATAAACCTTGTTTTGTCTTAAAGATAGTCTTCCATATATCCTCGTCCTTCATTCTCGACTTGGTGATAACTAGACTTGAAATCCAACTTTGTGAAGAATTTGGCATGATAAAGTTGGTCCAAAAGATCATCTATGCGAGGAAGTGGATATCTGTTCTTTATGGTAATCTTATTCAAAGTGCGGTAGTCGATGCACATTATTTAAGAACCACCTTCTTCATCACCATCACAATAGGTGAACCACATGGTGAGGTGCTCAGATGTATCACCCCCTGGTCTAGTAGCTCTTGGAGTTATTTCTTTACTTCAGTACTCTCCAACAAGGATTTCTTACATAACCCGATGTTGGGTAGAGGGGACTCTAGAAACAACTGATTCTCATGCTCTACTTCCCATTTTAGTGGTAACCCACTAGGATCCTAAAAAATTCCTAAAAAGACTGAATAATACTATCCAAATCTTGTTTTCCCTAGTTAGAAATCTCTTAAACTTTTACCACATCTTGTTTATCCTTTAACAAAAGTAAAAAAACTGATTATGATTTTCCTGAATAAGTCATTTTTTTGTTAGCACTCACCATAGTAGCCCATGTATTACACTTGTGTGATCGGATGTTGTAGTTGATCCCATCCTTGACCCATATGTATCAGTTTTCCCTTCTCATAAATATAGCATCTCTGAGATACAAGGACTCCCGAAAAATACATCAAAAGCATCAAGTAGAATAAAATCAATTTCCAATACATCAATATACTCGGGAATTTATCCCAAACTAGACCTTACATCTTTTATTACTAGAATTTCAACACCTTATTCACCAAACCCAAAGGATAAGGGTGTGGATGCTTCTTTACCACTTTGCTTCATAAATTAAATTAGAATGAGAAATGGTATCAACCAAATCATTTACATTAGTTCTCTTAATCTAGAATTTGATTTGGAATAGTCTACTCATCTCCTCTTGTTGGTTTTCCATGTTGGTGGTCGTGCATCCAAGCCTCTCATATACATCAATGTCATCTTTGATTTATACCTTCCCTTATGTCTTTGCATCTGTCTTGGACTTCTTTGAGTCCTTGGTTTGGTTCTTCGGATGTAACTCTAGATGCAAATTTCAACATGTAGCATCAATATGACCATTGATATCATAGTTCTTGCAAAAATTCTTGGGATCTTTATAATTATTTAAAGTAGTGGCATCTTATTTACCTTTCCCTTTTCACTTACCTTTTTACTTTTTTTCCCATGTTCTTTCTGTTGTTGATTTGTCAATTGCTTTTCCCTTGGCTCTTCTTCTCCTTGTTTCTTTTCATCATCTATATAATATGCTTGTACACATGCCTCATTGATATCTTTTGGCTTCATGGAGATGAATTTTCTTCGAAGGTGAGTGTGAAGTCCTCCTAAGTACTTAATCAAAATATCCTTATCCTCCATGTCCATATTTAAAAACATAGCCTACCTCCAAAACTCTGTGGTATAGTCTGGCACACTTTGACCGCTGACTTTCTAAAACACTACCATTTAATCATTTGGTCAATCTTGTGGCCAATACGATAGAAGTTATCTCTAAGCAATTATTTAAATTCTTGCCAAGATTTAACAATAGGATTTTTCTTCTTTTCACAAGTGGCTAGATGGGTTTCCTACCAAACCAGAGCATGTCCCTTCATTTTTGAGACGTGTAAAAGTGATCCTCTATGCCTCAGTGACATTATGGAAGCTAAAGTAGACTTCTAATTCTTTTAACCATTTATCAAGAAACTCTGCATTGACTTTTCCTTGAAATATTTTAATTTCAACTTTCGTCTCAACTTTAAAAGGAGCATGATCATATTTTACCTTTTCTCTTGAATTTGAAGTCTCTTCTTCACACTCTTCCCCATAATATTCATCATGGTGCCTCCTCCATATGTAAAATTTTATTCTAATCCTCGAACCACTGAGTAAACGAATTCTTTCTTAATAGAAGTCGTCTTCTACAAATCTACAAGTTCTTCTTATCTTCTAAACATTATATCCATCATGGTCTCTAACATCTCGATTCTACTGACCTATTTTTCTTCCTCCATTTGTCCCCAAATACTATGTTTCCACTTCCTTGTAGAAATATTTGGATCACAAGGTAAATCCTCTTCAACTTTGGATCTCATCACTATTATACAAATCCAAGAATGAATACCATATTCCTAGATAATTGTTAGCTCTAATACCAAAATGGTCTATAAACTCTCTATTTTAGATTCATTCACGTAATCATAATTAAACGTTGTTGTTCTAATTCTAATTAGAAAATTACAAAGATAGCTAGTGAATGAATTTTATTATGCTTAGAATCACAATTGCAAGAACAAAAAGAATATAAACTCATGAACACCAACATTTTTTTATCCTGAAACCTCCGAAGGAGGAAAACTAGTTAGAAAGGGCAAATGATCTTTCTTCTCACTTTTTATCGGTAAATTAAAATAAGAAGTACAAAATTTACAATAAGTATGAAAGAGAAGTAGATAATATCTCACACTTCCTCCCAATTACTTTTTTCTCTACCTCAAAACTCCTTTCTTCTACAAACACAATTCCAAAGACTAAGAATTCCTTGCTCACTTGCTTTCATGCTTTGATAATCCAAAACTCTCCTTCCTACATGTATTTATAGCCTTTCTCATGTCCTCCCATGCACTAGAGGATGGGAAAGGTCATGGAGGAGAAGAGACATGGACAGCCTTTCCAATTCTAGGACTGTTCATTTCAAATTTTATTTTTTCTGTCTGAAATTATCAAGACCACCACCCAAAGTGTAGACTAGCAGTCATAGGATCACCACCACCGGTAGGATGGTAGTTACAATTCTACCTCTTGGGTTGGGTGGAGGTTCTATAACCACTACTCTATATAGAGTGGTGGTTCTGTTAATATAAAGATATAACCTCTGTTTCTTCATTTTCCTTCTTTTGTGTTGGTTAATCTGATGAAGTAGAGTCATTTTTTATCCATATGGATCACCCCCCAGTCCATTTTGCTTCCAAAATTTTTTACATGCCCTCATTTATGAACTCATTTATTTTTTACATTCCTTCAAATTTTCTAGCTAAAAACACCTTTTCAAAATTCTACAAAAACCTGGTGATTAGAATATCTCAAAAATTGGAGCAAAGCCTTGAAATGAAAAATGAAAACTTCTGCAATTGGTTTTATTATAATCGACACTGGAATACTACTTTATATTTTTAGTAATTTTATACCATATAACTTACTAAAAATAGTAATTCTAAGGAAAATATGGTTTCTAGTACCTCAAGTCATTCCTTCAAGTGCAAAACACTCAAAATTGGCAAAATTGACAAGATTGGCAAAATTGATAAGAATGGACACCCATGTGTAACTTGCTAAAAATAGTAAATGATCAATATGAACTCAATATGGTCACATATTCTCTCCCTCTTCATTCCTTTTTGATTCAATATTTCATGGAGGTCAAATCTTTAATTTGTAAAAAAATCCTCGTCTTCTCGGATGCAAAGTGATCATTAGGTGTTTCAGAGTGAAAATGTAAATTTCAAAATCATTTTCAAACCTCCTCTTGTCACTAAGCGGTGAACAAATATATGAAGCTACCCTCATGGGAATGGTAAGGAAAAATTCATGATTTTAAAGGAGTGGAAAATGAATTTTTACCCAAGCAAAAGGGAATCTCCCTTGGTTCCCAATTTTTATAAGCAATGTTCTCATTATGAAAGGATCATCATGGTTGCATTGTGTGGGAAATTTTTTCAAGTTCTCATCATATGCATGATTGGTCAAGAGAATTCATGATATTTTTTAATGGTTTTTTCAAATGGTAAAATACATCCTTCATTGTCTTCAATAGTCTATTGATCAAGTGTTTCTCACTTATTCATTCAGTGTACCCAGTGGGCTATAATTGTTGATTATCCAAAAGGAGGTTTCTAGTGTCCCCAAATATTTCACTTAGAAATCTTGGGATACCCCTTTTAAAAATTTTAGTCTTTTTCCTTGTTAATATTTTCTCAATATTCCTTCAATAGGTTGCAAGAGGTTGCTTGGTCACATTTACAAAATACCTACTTTCCCAAAATTTCTCAAAATCTATAAAATCTAAGTATTTGGCTCATTAGTAAAAAAAGGTTTTCCAGTTTACTTTAATTTAAAAGTTGCACTAATTCCTTAGTGAACATCCATTTTGCACTAACAATGTATTGTAGGAATACACAATGATTTTACTTTTCTAAATTAATTGAGTCATTTCTAAATCCCGACTTATACCACTATCCATGCATTGTGGAAAACCGATACTAATTTGCTTCTTTTAAAATAAATTAAATAAAGTTGTTCCTAAAACTTGATTCATGCCACTTCTTATGTATTGCAAGAATCTAACCCCATACTGTTGCTACCTATATATTGAGGGAATCGATCCTATTGCTACCTATATATTGAGGGAATCCAACCCCAATTGTTATTTCCTATGTATTATAGGAATCCGACCCGTACTATTGTTTCCTATGTATTACAAAAATCCATCCCCTATCATTATTTCCTATGTATTATGGGAATCCAATCCCCTACTATTGTTTCCTATGTATTGCGAGAATCAATTCCCCTACTACTACTACCAATGTCTTATAGAATCTGATTTTCAAACTTTTGTTGCTTCCCAATGTATTACAGAATCTAACACCCTGTTTTTGCTTCTCCAATGTATTTTGGTTTTTAAACTATTACTACTACTCTTTTCATACTCGTTGTTTCTTCCCAATGTATTGTGGGAAATCTAACCCTATTACTATTACCCCAATGTATTACAATTTTTCAAATTGTTGCTTCTTCCCAATGTATTTTTAAATGGGACCCCCATTACTAAAATCCTATACTAAGTGGGTTTTCAAACTGTTGTTGCTGACCTAATGCATTACAAGAAACTGCACCCCTATTGTTGATTTACTTAAAACTCCAAGCAACTCCACCACGAAAACTTGAATTATATTGTGAAGAGAAGCTACCCTATATGTTTGCTTACCATAAGCTTGAAACGTCACTTGAAAAATAACTCTTAATGTATAAGACATAAATGGTAGCTATTGATAAATCATATGAAAATGTAGTGTAGTATATGTTGGATTATAATGCTAAATACTTTGGGAGAAAATCAAGACTCGAGACTGAGGTTCTGCAGTTGCAATAATTTCTTCTTCTTCTTCTCATTTTTCAAATAATGTGATTAAGTAATCAAGTTGAATTGTAAAAATTAAGTAATTTGGTTGAAAGCATTTACTTTAAGTTATTTTTAAAAAATCAAGTACTTAGAAATAGGTAGCACTTTGCATGCAGATTAGTTGATGTTGTTTTAAATTATAGAACATTAAAATATCACGCGTCTTGAAAAGACATATTTAAGGAGAAAAATTCTCAACTTCTTGCATATTTATGCCAAGCACATGTGGAAGGCATAATTAATATCTTCTAGTTATATTACCTTTCTAGGTGATATAAATAGAGGTAGAATCCTACGGCCAAAGAACCATAACTTTTGGTAATAAACTATTGTAATTTTATGCATGAATTTAAAGATCTCAAACTTTGTGTTAATATTATTGAATGTTATTTATGTAACTTGACTAGAATTAAATAATAAGGTAGATTTATAGAGAAATTTGTGTCTGATAAGTCTCATTGTGCATTCTATGAGGATTTTTATGATAAAATTTGTGTTATTTAAAATATGAATCTAAATTAATTTCTTTTTCATTTGCTAAAAATTGTGACAATTCTAAAGTTTTTTTATCTATTCTGCACAGGATGCAATAAGCTCTAAAATATACTTACTGTAAAGTGCATTCTCTCTTTCCTCATTTTTCGTATACATTCTGTATTTTCCTTTGTTGGGCCCATAAATATTGGATAAGTACCAAGAGGTGCGCGCCCATGAATAGTGAGAAGAAGGGCACTCAAGGGAAAGTGCGTAGGACAAAGGGGTTTAAGAAGGGTTTAAGTGAAACCAAGGCACACGCGGAAGGCAGAACACGAGTTCAAAGAACTTAGCCATATTTTTGTTCTAGGGGCACTAGAGGAAAAGCATGAGGACCTCGACTAGGCATGATGAGTGGATAAGGTGTTAGCATGGAACCTTGGAGGTCAAGAAAAGGATATTCCCTGGGAATATTCCTAGAAGACATCATTACAGAGAGTGGAGGGTTTGTAAAGGGATAAGCATTCACCATTGGAGGACCACATCGACACTTGGCACGTGATATTCTCAAGAGAAAAGGCATGGAAGTGGGTGTTAATCTTATAAAAAGAGATTATCATAATAGATAAGAAAGATATACAAAGACGAGAATACAAGAGATGATGGGAGATAGAGGGAATACATAGAGAATGCAAAGAAAGAAAAGGAGAGTACAAAGTGATGTAGTAATGTTAGGGTTTAGATCACTTAGTGCTAAGGGTTGTAAGGGATGTCATAAGCCTCTGTATGGAACTATGATATGTAACAAGGGTTAAAATGGGAAAATTATAGCTAGGGTCTCATATCAAAGAAGCTTATAGGAGTCAAGTCTTTATCATTTAATATGTATGGTTTGAGATGACCCTTTTTACTGTAATGTGGCTACCAAAACTATTTTGAATCAATATATATATGGGTTCATTTTGTATATATTATTTAAGGGTGTAAACCCTCATGCTATATGACTATCATGGCTCAGATCGGTTTATTATGCTTATTACAATGTTATTTAGTTTTTGTAATGCATTAAGGTGTGGATTTGTTAGTTGCATCTTCTACCTCTTTAAATAAGTGAATGTACTTCTAATTCTACAAATCATCCTCCATTAATGGTGGAACCTTAGAAACAAAGCTCACATAAAGGAGGGGTGCGGCACCGCGTGTGCCTCGGGCAAGAACCCAAGACCCGCTAGGTGATAGGTCAATGCATTTGGGGTTAGAAAATAGATTTGAGGGTAAATAAATGACTACATATTGGTTCTGCTTCCGAGACCTCAATATATTTTGAGAATGGTGCATGATGACAAAGCACTTGACCTTGGACAAGATCGAAGCATGGCTTAAAATTAGAGAGGATGAGTTTTCTCTCGAGATTTAGTACTGGACCTAATTTTTATGCACATAAATGGGTAGAAGAACATCTATATCATGAGTTATATAAGACCTTAATTTTTTGTTTTCCAATGGAGTTATATTAATGGATTTTGGTGTATGCATCTAGATCAAGCTGGTACTATAGACCTCGCATATGGACCCAAGATGAATATCAAAGGCTGCATGGTGTTGATCTAACTTGAAGATGTGTTGTTGATCATTGGTGGAGTAGAGTGTTGATGAGTTACACCTCTGAGTACATGATTTCTATGTATTCCCATCCAAAGATTGCTAAGTTTGAGTTCTTTGAGGGAGCTATGAGGATCATTCTTGCATGTTATCCCTTTAGCTATAAAGATCCTAATCATTACATTGATTTTGGAAGCATTTCCTATGGTAGGATAATATTCTTCTTAGCACTAGGTGAAGAAGAGAGGGTGGAGGAAGATGGTGGACCTTGTGGCTGAAAAGGAGAGGGAAAAGAGATGACTCAAGTATAATGAAGCTTGTGAGAGGGAGTTAGATAGACAACACAAAGTTATAGGAGTGATGGATTTATGGAGGAATACATTGTGGGAAGGAATTAAGGTTCACGTAGAGGACGTGGATCCTGAGCAGTCTATGCTACCCCATCTTGGAAAGCGCAGGAGAGAGACCCCTTCAACTTCTGATGAGAGCTCATCACTTGGAGAAAGGAGATCCATTGGCGTGCATCTGAATCCACCTAGTGACCAACCCTTGGTGCTTAGTTTTCCAAATCCAAAGATAAGTATCTTGTCCCAATTTTTATTTGTGGAAGTAACCGATCAGCACCTAGGAGGTATAACTTTTCATTTGGCACATCTATGGCTACACAATCATTTCCTCTATTTAGAGGTAAATTGTCTTGGGAATGACATTTGGGAAAATTAAGGGTACACAAATCTTGGTTATTACATCTGGAATTGAGATGGACACACATCTAGTAGTTGTGTAATATCACAAACTATTAGCACGCGGTTCAGCCGTGATAATGGGGACATAAGGAAAGACCACTTACTGCACCTTTACTAGCTACAAGAGGTGGATCTGGTGGAATAGGAAATAGCAGACCTGGTGGATCTAGAGGATCTGGTCAATCAAAAGGATATGTGTTGGTGGATCTAGTGGATCTAGTGGTAGAGGAAACATCAAAGGAAATCAAGGTTCTAGATTAGGTGGACAAGGGCCTCAACCACCTCAGCAAGTATTTTTTGAAATGTCTTTGCATCTACCATATTGCAAAAGTGTTGAGGATGCTACAGAACATGTACACAAATGTGATTTTCTATGGCACACGAAGGGGATCACTACCCTAGAATGGAAGGTAAGTTAGTTTGCAACAAAATTGTAAGGATGCGTGTATAATTGGTACCGGAAGTATGACCCCCACCAGATAGTTCTAGATTACACCATGTTATGTAATGCCTTCTTATTTGAATTTCATATTCCTTAGTTTGAATAGAAGAGCATTCACGTGCTGAAGGAAATTCAACAAGGAATGGTAGAGAGTGTATGGGAGTATGAAAAACATTTTAAAACTCTCTTATCAAAACTATCTTATGATATTCATCCTTCTCAGCATGCTCAATGGTTTTTTGGAGGATTAATAATACCTTTTAGGAGAGTGATTTCACATAAGACTTTCACATACCCACGTGAGGCCTTGGAGGTTTCCCTACATGCCGAGGCCATATGAAGCATGGATACCAATGTTATCCCTTTTCTTGAAGCTTAGATTTCTGCAATGGAAAAGTAACTAGAGAAGCTATCTACAAACTCGGCCCATGAGACTCACAAAGTGGGGTATGGTTCACGGATTGTGAGGTAGAGAGGCATATGAAGAATATTTTCCTTGGAGATTAGTATGTGCCACCATGATGGTATAATGTGATATTTTCCATGGAGATCATGATGCAAGTAGGTGTCCACTACTATAGCATGTGATCCGTAAGAATGTGTCTTGCTATTGCAAGATTTGTACCTCTACTACTTATGACATCAAGGATTGTAGATTGATTAACTAGATACATGATGTCATTGATATTGGTGTGCACCGACTTACATTGAAAAAAATTCAAGGATGATGGTTGTCACTATGAAGGACATGCAGATGGAGGATCTCATGGAGAAAGGCTTTCACAGATAATTTAGAGGTCGTGGGAACCATGGAGGTGGAATAAGTGAGTTCCTATGTGGAGCTTATTACAATTGTGGGTCTACAGAGTGCTATAAACCTGAATTTCTTGACCTACTACAATGCTCTTGGTGTGGAAAGAATCAAAAGTATGAGGAGTGCCTAGAGCTATTTAAATAGATGAGTCAAACACCGAGAAAGAAAAAGGCATTGAGATGGTAAGCATTAAGAAATTATAATCACATTGGATGTCAAGGGTAGTGCATGAGTCAAAATTAAAACATGTATTAGTGATGATGCGAGTTGAGGTTATGCACCCAAGGGAGATACCGAAGCATAAATTGCTAATTACAAGAGAAGAGGTGGTGTATGGGAAGTATCCATACCATACCCATCATAAGAAATTATATCAAGAGACCATGGATGTAATTAGGAGTCTTCAAGGGGAAATTTAATGTCTGAAGGAACAATCCAAAAATTTGGGGCAAAATAAAAGCGCTTGAGGTTCCTCATTCAGATATAGATGATGTCATAGAGGTATGTAAGATGTTGAACCGAGAGAATATCATTCCTCTATTAGGAGAATGGTTTAGGGATAAGATACTAAGTGCTAGAGACAGAGCGTGAGAGGTAGGTTTTACATGTTAACCTTCCTCCCCATAGCCTCGACTACATAAGTAAATTACCTTGAATTCAGATTGTTGATGGATGGCTCCCAAGAAATATTTTGATTGACATGGGTGTAGATATCAACGTTCTTACCATGGATGCTTGGAATCAAATGGGAAGGCCCCCATTACAGCTATCTTCAAATGTGTCGTATATGGCCATTAAGAAAAGGCAATGCTCATTGGTGTTTTAAAGGATGTTGTTAGCACTATCCAAGGGGGAAATTTCACTTTGAGACTTCAAGTCTTAGCACTTCTTGAGGAAAAAACTTTCCAACGTTACTTGGGTGCCCCTGGTACTATAAGAACAATATTGACTTACGTTTTAATAAGGAGTATATAATTTTTTAGAACAAAGAGTAACGAGTTATCATTCCTTTAACAATGGGAGTTAGCACCCTATATAAGTTTTGAGAACAAAGAGGAATGGGTTATCATTCCTTTCACACATGGGAATTCAGCTCCCTATATTGAGGCTTTGGGAGAGGAAGCCTTATATAGAATTTACAAGCACACTATCCGGTACCACAAGTTATGCAACCAACAAAGGAGGATGTTATTTAGTGGGAAGATGCTCAATCTATAAGTGATACAACTAGTGTATCATGTGAGTTGGTCGAATGTATTTAAAGGGCTCTATGACAAGAGTAGCAAAGGCGTGCTCAGTCAAGCGCCTAGGAGGAAAGAAGTTGCCAAGTTATTATAGAGGAGCCAACCTTGATGTTTTCCTATGAGCAATGGAGACTTAGTGGAGAATTGAGATCGAAATGAGAAGGATTCTCAGTCATACCTTATTCAATACTACAACACGTTAGTGGGAAACCCATTGTGATAGCCTTCTAGAGTGGCACGAAGTGAGGATCACATTCTTTGTTAGGTTTTCCTGGAGCAATGCACCTACTATCATACAATATTATCATGGGAAGGAACCCGCCTCATTTCACATCCAAGCATGTGAGAAGGCCTAGATGGTAGGAGAGCTGCATGTGTATAGCACACATAAAAATATATAATTTCTATATATATATATGCATATATGTATATAAAAAATTATAATGTAGTTTTTGTAATTAACATTCACAAGGATAACTAAGCAATACCACACAAAAATTAATAACTATTCATAGCTCTCATTACTTCATAATTTAAAACATAATTTTATTTATTTCTAATTTATTACACTCTCATATCCTTTCTAGTAATTCTATAAGTTTATATCATGGTTGTAATAATCATTTAATCAATTTTTAATAATAATCTAAATTAGAAAAACTATAACCAAATTCATGAAAACAAGGAGAATTAATCCATTATAACTTCTCTTAAAATAGTCCATATAATGTGTAAGGATGACTTATGATGTCATGCAAAGGAGAACCCATTAGCATGATATCATGAGTCTATCCACTTTTATAAGGTTATAAAATCAAGAAAATAGTCCATCTACAAAGAGAAAATTACATCATTTTTACAACTAAGTCTTGTTCATATTATAACATTCCATAACACTTCATAATACTATCTCATCATACATAGTTGACTAAAAAATATAATAAAATTCCATTCGTTGATAGGTTACAATAAACCAAACCAAATTTAATAAAGACCACACCTAGAATATATGATGGTCCCATAATGGGATAATAATTGTAGCTAATAAAATATTCTTTAAATATATTTTAAGCATTTTATAAAAAAACTAAAGTAATCCTTCATTGAAATAACAAAGTACCAATACACAAGTCCTCTTAATGGACAAAAATATATAAACATGGTTAAAAAGTTCGTAGACCCAAAGGGGTTAAAATAAACACACAATTTTCCAATGCTTGGTTATTCATTCAAACCAAATCTTTCACTTATCATAAAATTGTTTTATTATTTTACACATTTTTCCAATGCTTGGTTATTTTATAATTATTTTTTTCTTTTCAAAAATATAAAAACTAGAGTGATTGAATTTATCCCCAATTCAAGATAGTTAATAAATGGAAAAGTTTTAAAATATAAGTGTTCACGTATTTTCTACATTTTTGTAAATAACTAACCTAAAATGGGTTAACAAAATACCATGCCCAACATATAAAAATAAAACTACATTGGGAACAAAAAAACTAGGTTTATATGTAATCCCTATAGGCATTTTTAATCATTTTTGAATTCCCTTATACCATTTTATTTACATCCTCAAAATGGGATTAATGAAAAGTTAAAACAACTTTATGGGTGCATAATTTGTACTCCACCTTACAAGGTTACGCATGTGCATGGTACATTCACTCATAGATGTGTCATTAGACAAGAAAATGGTAGGAGTTAATGGCCGAACTCCTTAAATTTTTCAAATATCGAGTACCAAGCCATCGGTACATCAGGCATTATAGGTTGTTAAGCGCCTAACAATGGGAGATAGTGCCATGGAGTAGAGGATAGAATACTAGAATTATTGGGTGAACTTGGCTTAGAAGAACACTTTGATGAGGAAGAATCAAAGGAGATACAACTCCTGCCCATGTATGGAAAAAGAGAAAGGAAAATTGGTCTATGTGGTTGATGGTGAAGAAGTGGAAAATTTGGATGTTAACCATATTGTAGGTACACACAAAGTTATGGATTGTGTTGATGAACAAGCACATGCCTACCATAAACCTCTCAAAATAAAGAAGGTTAACATTGTCTCAAAAATGAAACCTAAGGAGGCTACTATTGGGGACTATTGTTCAGAAAAGGAGGTTTCAAAGATCATTGATCTATTACATGAATTTCAAGATTTATTTCGAGTAGGTACCATGAGCTTAAATGAGTTCACCACTCTTTAGGAGAGATGTGGATCAAACTAAAGGAGGAGCGCACACCCAATTCAAAAGAGACCTTATCAAATGAATTTGAATCTTCACATCAAAGTCAAGGAGGATATTCACAAGATGATCACATTAGAAATCATTGAGATTGTTTAAGAATCAGAATGGATAAGCCAAATGGTCATCATCATTAAAAAGGATGGTAGGATAAGGATTTGTGTTGATTATAGGGATTTGATTGTGGTATGTGTTATTTACACCCTTTCCAACCCCTTTCACCAAGGAGATCCTAGAAGGAGTATCCGAGTGCAAGATCTATTCTTTCACAGATGGATTCTCTGGACATCATCAGGTTAGAATTACAAATGAAGATCAAGAAAACAAAACTTTTACCACTAAATGGGGAAGCTTTTCCTACAAAATCATGCCTTTTGGACTGAAGAACATGCCTACTATGTTTTCACGCATTGTGGTGCAGGCATTTCAAGACTTCATGCATAAATTTCCGCAAGTCTACCTTGATGATTGGACAATATATGGCTTAGTAAGGGGTCAATGTGACAATCTGAGGCTGATGTTTGAAAAATGTCAAAAGTTTTGTATATCCCTCAACATTAAGAAATGTCTCTTCGCTACTCCATTTGGAACCATGTTAGGGAATATCATATGTAAGGAAGGTTTATGTGGATCCTACCAAATTTTCCATTATTGTGGGATTGGGGGAACCTACCAACTAGAGCGTAGTGCGAGGATTCCTTGGGCATACGGGGTATTACCAAAAATTTATTAAGGGGTATGCCAAGATCTCCGTGCCATTAGAAGAGTTACTAAAACACAAAAGTGCATTTCACTAGGGAGAGGCACAGTAGATGGTGTTTGATACATTGAAGAATAAGCTTATCACTATGCCCATATTACACTTTCCTTCTTGGGATAAGCCATTCCATGTACATGTTAATGCTTTGGGGATGGCGATTGGGGAAATATTAGCACAACCTGGAGAAGGAATTTTTGACCACCCCTTTTGTTTTGATAGTAGGAAGTTGACACCAATAGAGCAGAACTATACTACTACTATTGAGCATGAAGCATTTTCCATGATCTACATGTTGCGAAGCATTTTCCATTATCTATGCGTTGCAACAAATTTAGGTAGTATCTATTGGAAACACCCTTTATCTTCTACACCTATATGTTACCACATGGCATTGAAGTACCTAGTAAACAAGCCTATTTTACAAGGGCGCATATGTCGGTGGGTCTTGTTGTTTCAAGAATTTGAGTTTATGGTAGTTGTGAAACTAGGTAAGAGTAATTTGGGACTTGACCATTTATCGAGGATTGACTTAGAGGAGGATGCACAAATAGCATTGAGGATACAATGCCGTATATTTCTTGCACATAGATTGTGGTGTGTGTTATCTAACTTGGAAGATATTGTTTTGTTTCTCAAAATGGGTATGGCACCATTGAGGAGAATGAATGCTTTGGAAAGAAAGAATTTATCCATACATGGCATGCCCTACATGTTAATTAGTGGAGACCTAGACAAGATAGGCCATAATGAGGTTTTGCAGACTTTGGTGTGTGTTAGAGCATGAACATGTTGCAATCATGGAGGAATCACATAGTAAGAATAGGATCACTCAAAAAAAATTTGGTGTAAGAAGAAGAGATTGATGATAAAGTTTACTAAGCTAGTGGAACTATGTGAGGAATTCAAGATACTAACACATTTGATGATAAAGTTTCTACTATGTTATGGTCATACCAAACTACTTGTAAAAGACCGAACAAGGCCGATCCGTAAAATTCTACTTTGAACTCTAAAATCACACAACTATGTTGTTCTACTTTCAACTTTGGAAAATGATAGATGGAAAATGATAGATTTTCTTGAAATTTAGTGGGATTACAAGAGGACACTATGCGGGAATGCAACCACATGCAAGATCCTTCTAGCATGTTTTTGGTGGGAAATGGTTTACAAGGATTGTATTTATTTTTGTAATTCCTCTTAACATTGCTCAACACCTTAGAAAACTAGGAAGAAGAGATGATATTCCCTTGAGACCGATAAAACTGCTAGCACTTGTCTTATTTCTCCGTATTGGTGTTGATGGAACTGATGAAGTTGTGTGATTTTCGGATCCCTATGGATAACCATTTGAGAATTAGTGATTGATTTTATAGGATTGATTTCACCTACCGCACGAAGGACTAGTTCACACTATATCATTACATGCACATATTATCTTATGAGGTGGGAAGAAGCATGGCCTATAAGGGATTGCACAGTATAGAGAAACAGAGCTAGGTTCTTGTGGGAAACCATAATCGCAAAAATATGGATACCCGCTAAGTTTAACAAGTGATAGGGGTACTCATTTCTTGAATGAGACATTGGTGGATGCGAGCTCCTAATGACTTACTTAGGATTTTTTTTTACGAAATTCATGGTAGCCCACCACAAAACTACCCCTTATTACTCCTAAGCTAGTGGAACTAACTTCCTAGGCATTTAACAAGATCTTATCGAGTCACATCTATGTTGACCAAAAAACTTTTTGATGTAGGAAGACGAGATTGGGATGATAAAGTTTCTACTATGTTATGGTCATACCTTGACTACTTATAAAATTACTCATCTCTTCTTCTTTTGCTGAACAAGGCCACACCTTTTCAATCATCCTTCTCCAGGGCGGTGGTGTTACCTATTGAATTCATGTTACCATCTCTATGTCTAGCGCACAAAGGAGGATTAGGCTGATGAACAAGAACTTGAGGAGACGATTGATAATTTAATGTAGTTAGATGAGAGGCAAGAAATTGCCCGCTAGAGTCAAAAATTAGAAAAATCTGGGCGAAGGCATGGCATGATAGACACATCAAAAAAAAAAATGTTTTAGGTTGCGCGAGATGGTTCTATTGTATGATTCCAAGTTTCTATGCCTACATCACAATTATTACAAAAATTCTTAGGATTTGATAAGTAATGCAGCAAAGAGTGGTATTTTTAATACCTTCCATTTACCTCTACCAGTTTCATCTTCCTTTTTCTTTATCCCGGTTTATAGCACCCTTGCTTTATTTCTCCTTGCTTCTTCTCATCATCGATGTAGTATGTTTATACATGAGAAATTCAAATTCCATTGGATGGTCCCATACATTATATCATATATAACTTTATTGATTTCGCAGACACTTCCCATTCTCCCTCTTTGTCGAATTACTCAGTGTTATATGGAACATGGTTACAAGGCCATTTCAATGGGGTAGAGCTCAAATTCCATAATATAAATAGGTCTTTCTTATTTTTGTAAATAAGGTAGTATTTCCATTTAGCCTAGGATTTTCCTTTAATGCATTTCCTTTCTTTGTGTTTCCCTTTCTCTTTTTTTTTTCCCTTTTTTTTCATTTAAATTGTGTGCTTTGTGCAAACCTCCAATGTAGCCACTTATAATTTCAAAAAAAATCTATGCGTAGAGGACCGCGCATCTATTTTTGTGTGGGGTGGAGTGATATGACAAGTATTGGAAGCTAGTAGTGGAAGTTGTGTTTCGATGTCTCGGGTTGAAGGATCAAAAGCATGTAGTTTGGAAGAGCATGCATAGAAAAGGTGAACATAAGGATTTTGGTGTCAAGAAGGCTTTACAAAAACCACGTACAAGGAAACCTCGATGGAGGAAAACCCGATGGAAAGGAAAGCTGCTCTTTCTTCCAATTTTATTTGGGTTTAACATAAACAATTACATGAGAAGCGCATGAACAAAACAAGGTAGGTGATGTCAAAATTAGGGTAAGGAAAAAAGAAGTTCCTTTAGTGTTGCAAGCACACTGCATAGGGATCTTTAGTCAATAAAGGTTTTTTTATGCATCGCCCAAAAGGTTGTAGAATTTTTCACATAGGATTGGGTGTAGGGGTAAAAATCACTTAGAATTTTGGATTTAGAATAAAAATCGGTCTTTTTTTTAAAGGTACATTGGTAGGTGGCATGGAACTTATTACGAATGAGGTGCTTGTCAATTAGCAAAAGCTATAAGTAGAAGGTCGGGGTACATTATTTTTACCTTGCATTTTTGATATCGAAGAGCTCTTGCAAACTAGGGCATCCTTGAAAAGTTGTGTGAAAAAGGGTTGTGAAGATTTGAGTGCATAGCTAGTTTGATTAGTGAGCTAGATTGTAAAAGAGTACACAAACATGAGGGAGAAGGTTGTAAAAATGTTTGTGAAGATTTGAGTACACGAACATGAGGGAGAAGGTTGTAAAAATTTTCAAGGTTGTAAAAAGGGTTGTGAATATTTGAGTTAACGAACATGAGGGAGAAGGTTGTAAAATTTTTCAAGGTTGTAAAAGGGTTGTGAATCTTTGAGTGCATAGCTAATTTGATCGGTGAGCGAGTGGAAAAAGAGTACACTGACGTGAGGGAGAGGGAAGAGTGCAAGTGAATACATCATCTTGTGGAAAGAAGGGTTTTCTAGGTTAGGGTTCTACAACTAGGGCACATGATTAAAGGGATTTTTGTGAAGGGGTAGAGCCACAGAGTTGAGCAGAGCCAAGATCAGGAGAAAGGAATAAATTTTAGTGACCCAATGGAGAAATGGCACCAAGGAAAGCAACAAACGTTTCACCAAAGAAGGGAAAGGGAAAAGGGAAACAAGTTATTTCCACCAGTTTCAACGAAGAATGGTACATGGAGATGCAATATCCAAATGGTGTATTACTTAGAAAAGAATGGGTATCTCATGTTAGAAATATGGTCGTAAGTGACTAAAACTATCAAACAAGCACCAAAGAGAATGAGATGGCTTTGAACTAGTTCACCCTATAGATAAAAGGACACCAGATGGAATTCCTATCTATGATGATGAGGTAAAGGTGAATATGGAGAAGGTTGGGTTATTACAACTCTATGAGTTTCCCTATTTTGGAAAACCTGAGCAACTATACCAATGGTTAATGTCGCATGTACATGAAGACCATTTCTACTTTGCATGATGATGTAGGATGTGGATAACTCCCCAACTAATTTCTAAATTTATTGGTCTTATTTGTGAGGGAGAATATTTTGATGATGACTTAGACGATAAAGAGGCCATCAAAAATACTATTGAATCCTATGACTATAAGAAGGGGTCGTGATACTTTGACATCTCTATGATTTTCAACCTTGTAATGAGGATGGTCACACACTTGGTCACAAAACTAAATGGAAAGAGAGATGGACACAGATCAACAAGGCTTGGTTGAATGTTTTTTTATAAGATCTCAAAGGGGACCATCTATAACCTCTCGGTGTTCATATCAGAAGAAATCATCAATATCACACACGATGGAGAAAATATCATGTTTGGTAATGTCCTCCTTACCATTTTTTTTGGATATTAGAGTGCTCGATGGGCCAGATAAATTTTTTGGGAATACCTAGATGAGAACCCTTCCCCCACCAAAATATTTGAGAAATACACTTGTGACTTTGACGACCACCCACAAGGCACACCTATAAAAATGGTATAAGAAGATGTATGATGCATTCAACATTGAGTGGAGAATACCTTAGCAGTTACCTATTTTACTACAAGGTGAGGTTGAATTCACCGTGTACCAACATTTTTGTATTTATAGGTTTACTCTGGTAGATGGCACCAAGGGTCCCTATTGCAAATTATCATTCTCCTTCACAACACAATACTTCCAGCCGAGAGTCAATCGATTCAAAGAGGAAAAAAATATAAGGTTTTACCTCAACATGGTAGACTAAGATTACCATGAGTTACAAAACATTGATATATCCAAATAAGTGTGCACATATGTGGAGAAGTATGTCTCCCATGACATACATATGTTGAATCCAAGTAACATTACATGTTGTTGGGAGGACCACAACAAGGGTATACCTACGCATAAGGCCTAAGTATGAGAAGGGCACTTACATTGAAAATTATGTCTCTATCCCAGAAGACCCCACCATAAGGAAGAAGGTCACGCTAAGGAAAAGGGAGAGAGAGGAGGCCCCTAAGAAAAAGGCACAAATATATATAAATGTAGTTTGTAGGCGCATGGGGAGTCGGGCAAAACCAAGCACCTATGCATGGAGGAAGAAGTCCCTAGAAGAGAGAGAGAGAGAGAGAGAGAGAGAGAGGAGAGAGAGAGACATCCAAAGGAAGAAATGCTAGAAAAAAGAAAGCCCCCTGAAAACAAGAGTCACCGACAAGAAAGGATTCACCTAGGGAAGAAGAAAAATAAAGAGTCTCCTATATTGGAATCACTAGTTAGGAAGAAGCAAAGAGTAATAGAAAAGGTGGACTTGGAAGAAACAGAGAGCATGGAGGCCAACAAGGGTGATGAGGACAATGAAGAGCATGGTGAGGCTCAAGACCATCCTATGTATGATGTACATGAGTTAAAGGAGGAGGGAAATGAAGAGAAGGATGAGGACGAAGGAAGCACTCACGGTAAGGGGAAGTGAGGAAGTCAACATGAAGGATCAAAGGACTCCAAGCTTGACCAAGGAGAAGATAGAGGATGCCACAGAAAGGAGGTAACATGCATCATAAAAGACTTGGTGGATCAAGAGGTGGAGTGCAATGCTAAAGAAGTACTCAAGGAGATGGAGGGAAGTGAAAGTGTAGAAAAGGAGTATGGAAGCATGGGTGGAGATCCTATCCTAGTGGTAAGCTTCCCAAAGGTAGCATGCATAGGTGGAAAGGGTATGGTAGCAATGCAGGAACAAGGAATGACTTACATCAATGATCCAAATAAGGTACTATACACACATTTCCAAAGTACCATTCCTTCAAACAAACTCCTTGCATGGTCTTCTTTGATGAAGAGGGTGTGTACCACATCACAAGGAAGATGTTGTCTTGGGATTTTGAGTCCCATGTTGATGAGCCTAAATTTGAGGTCAACCATGAGGCATTGATGAAGATACCAAATACCAAGGAGTAAACCCTTTGGTGAATGCTCAATAACTATCATATGAGAAAGTCTATAATTCTCAAAAAAGTGTTCATGGAGGTGTAGGCGAGGCCCTTTGGGAGAAATGAAAAGTAAGGGTCCTAGAGCAAGAGCTTGAAATGAATAATTAAGAGATCATTAAAAGGACAAGAAGTTAATATAGGAGGAGTTGATCACCACATAATTAAGGTGCAAATCAAGGGAGGATAAGGAAAAGGTGCATGAGATCCATAAGAAAATAGAGATTATTTTAAATCCATAAACTTGAAGCACCCGGACCTATCCTTGACCGAGAAAAATAGATTAAACCATGAAATTCTTGGAAGACTTGACCTGCATCCTCACCATGGAAAGGTGGCCACTCGCATTGGAATCAATAAAGTGGCATTGGTGTTCCGTGCTAGGAGGAAAAAAAAATTAAAGATTGGGGAGATAGTTACTTAGTATTCTGAGCTCCTTTTATCTATAAATACCACCACAAAAATGGTCGAGGCTATATATGGATGATAATTACATTGACAAATACATGGTAAGAAGCATCTAGTTACTACGCATTAGGTAGATCTAAAGGAGTTTCAAGATATGAACAAAGGAAATAGGGTGGAGTGAGATAAGATCCTAGCCAAGGTTGAGAAAAAGTTTGAAGAAATCGAAACCTTGCGGGGTTCAATTAATAATCAGCTTAAGGAACTATATCCCAAATCACTCATAGAATGGACATGTTGGATGGTCTTAGCAAGAAGCTAGAAGGCATTGTAGATACTTTGAATGCTAAGAGTGATGAATTGATTTTTGATGAGGTGAGTGCTCTAGTGGGTGACCTACTTCAACAGGCACATGGTGAGGTGGATGCCTAGGAAAATATTGAAGCAACAATAAAGAAGGAATTCCCACTCCTCCTATAATAGTAGTAGATTCTTCTATTATTTCATTCTTTATTTAGATTGTCCTTGTTCCACTATTCTTTATTCTTTAGATAAGAAAGATGTTTTTGAGGATGGAGAACACGCTTAGTGTGGGGTGATGTTGGACCCTAAAATATTGGCTAAGTATCAGAGGTGCACATGCAGAGACAAGTGAGAAGAAGGTTGCTCAAGGGAAAGCACGCAAGATAAAGGGGTTTAATAAGGGTTTAAGTGAAACCAAGGCACACACGTAAGGTAGAACACGAGTTTAAAGGATTTAGCCATATTTCAATTCTAGAGGAACTAAAGGAAAAGCATGAGGACCCGACTAGGCATGATGAGTGGATAAGGTGTCACCTAAACCTTAGAGGTCAAGAAAAATATATTCCCCGTAAGGAATATTCCCATAAGACATCATTTCAGAGAGTGGAGGGTTTATAAATGGATAATAATTCACCATTAGGAGACCACATCGACACTTGTAATGTGATCTGCTCATGAGAGAAGGCATGGTGGTGGGTGTTGGTCCTATAAAAAGAGATGCTCAGAACAAATAAGAAATATATACGAAGACAAAATACAAGATATGATGAGAGACAAAGAGAATGTAGAGAAAGAGAAGGAGAGTACAAAGTGTTATAGTAATGTTAGGGTTTAGAGAACTTAGTGCTAAGGGTTGTAAGGGATTCCATAAGCCTATGTATGGCACTAGGATATGTAACAAGGGTTAAAATGGGAAAAGTATAGCTAGGGTCTCATATCATAGAAAATTATAGGAGTTAAGTCTCTATCATTTGATATGTATGATCTAAGATGACCCTTTTGACTGTAATGTGGCTACTAGAACTATTTTAAATCTATATATATATATGGGTTCATTTTGTATATCTTGTTTAAGGGTGTAAACCCTCATGTTATATGACTATCATGACTCAAATCTATTTTATTATACTTATTACAATGTTATTTAGTTTTTTAATGCATTAAGGTGTGAATCTATTAGTTTTCCTTCTACCTTTTTAAATAAGTGAATGTACTTATACTTCTACAAATCATCCTCTATTATTGGTGGAACCTTCTCACAAACCCCACATAAATGAGGGGCATGATGCCCATGCATGCCTCAGATGAGCACCCAACACCCACTGGGTGATATGCCCACACGCTTTGAGTTATAAAATAACATTGAGGGTAAATAAATAATTACACCTTGTCTCTTCTTTTCCACACTATTTCTAAACACAACTACTTACTTGTTAGAAAATGCTAAGTTATGGTTCATGAGATTTGTTATTAAATTAATACCCTATAAAATAATTATAATATATAGATATCTTGTATGGGAGCTTCACTGTTAAATGAAGGGAATTTATCCCATGACTACCTAGGTTTGTGTGTGTATCCAAGCATAAAATCTAGATAATATTTAGTGACTCCATTGGGAATACAAACATGTAAAACTAATATTGTTATAATAATTGTGACTCTATATTTTCTTTTTCTTTATTTCTTTCCAGTGTCGAGCTGAAAAGAATGGCATATACTAAAGAATAATGCTCAATAAAAAAAATTCATGGCTATGCAATAACCACAAGCTCTTGTTCCTTTGGGTCTAGTTATTAGACCTCTTGTATTGGTTCAACCATTGCATGATTTTCCATGTGGATCATGTAAGAATTTCCCAAAATTCAATGGCAATGGGAAGAAACACTTGGATGAACATATAGCTGCATTTTTGTAGCTATTGGTGTTAAGGGAGTGCCTCGTGAAGATGTATATGTTCAACTATTCATTGAGATGCTTCAAGGAGCTTTGGGGAATGGTTTTATCACCTTCCACTTACATTTATCACTAAATAAGATACTATGAAAACACATTTTGAAGCTATATTCAAAGCCATAGAATATTCACATGTTTTGTTAGCACATCTCACCAAATGAAGAAATAACCATAGGATCCTATGCGTGATTTTTTGGCTAATTTCAATAAACTAATCAATAAAATCCCATCACATGTAGCTCCTACTCTTGAAAATATGAATTTCTTATTCATCCATATGTAAATTCCTAAAGTGAATTTCTTGTTGACAAGATATAACATTCTTGACTTGGTTGATGTTTAGTCAACTACCACAAAATTGAAGATGACCTAACTCATGGCTAGTATGATCAGAAGAGACTCTCCCAAGGCTAAGAATATAAATATCTCTGAGGTACCACTAATCTGTATGGTTATCCTTCTAACCATGATTCCTTTTAACCTTATGGTCATGTTGATGAGTCAACTGGTGACTTCCATATTGGGTATGTGAGATATGAAGAAGATAATTATGAGATTCATGTAGGTGATAATGGTTACTTCATGGAAGATGTTGATCTTTAGAGGTAGATTCAAAAAATGGAGGCAGACATGGTGCAGATCAGGGCTACATGTGCAATCAAGCTGCCTAAAAAAATTTTCAGGGTCCTCTTATCCATGGGTTGGCCTATACCAAGTTGGTTCAACCCTTAATAGAAACTAGATTTTATAGTTGATATGTTGCCCCAAATTATAAAGTGGGTCAAGCTAATGGAAGCTCATGAATCTAGTATTAGGAAACCCTGTTAATGAGGAAATCCTACACTATCATCTTATATCCCTCACATTCCTCTATCCGACATACACCATCTCAACTTTATTTTCATGTTCCTAGCTTTTTGGCTACTCCTATTGAGGATTCCACTTCCCCATCCTCTTCCCTTCACCTCTCTATCATCACCTCTTCCAAACCCCAACCTCCTCCACAAGAAGAAATCACACCTTTCCCCTCAGTGTAAGTTTTACAAACTCATGTTGAGACCCATTCTACCCCTCCTCTTGCATTCCCAAACCTATTTTGGGAAGAAATAAATCAAAAAATCATTCAAGGAGGGAAGCAAATTGAAGAACCCAACAGAGAATAAATTACAAAAATTTTAAAGAATTGGGATTCCAAATTTGAAACCAATTAGATTCCACTATTGGTTAAGCCTCCAACAGAGGTTAGAACTAAGGAGAACAAGGAATTTGAGACCTAAGAGGAGTGTCTCATAGAGTTTGATCATGTAAGAGGTTAATTTATTATCAAACCTAGTAGATTACATTAAAGAAGAAGAAGCCAATAAATTCACTATTTATTGAGTTTTCACCATCTATCTTCCAATAAGAAGAGCCTCTTACTGTAAAAAACTCCCTTAAATTGGCCATGGAGGAAATGGTCAAAGAAGATCCTGTTGCACAAATCGAACTACATGAGGATATCCATGATGAATCAATTGTAAAATAAAAAGTCATCATGGAGAAGGTAGAGTCTTTTGCAGAGTTATTTATGTAAGTGGAATAATGATCAGATCGAATTACATGTAAATTTATTCATAGAAAGGAAAGTTTGTAGGTTTCCCCCATTCATGGGGAAAATATTCAAAGAAATGGGAAAATCATGAGGATTAGGCCTTTCCCAATAATATATCTAGCTAGTTTAGAGCCACTCGAGGAGTTGTAACTAGTCATGCTTATTTCAGAGCATGAGGATGAGCTACAATGCACCAAAGATCAACCACAATACCTCTCAAATATAAATACAAAACAACTAAAGGAGGTATTTGTTTTATTTTTTTTGATACTTTGGTAAGAAGGGTGGAGAACCATCTTCATAATAGTTTTTGCTTTTTTAAGGACCATGTTCACTACAAAATCAATTACATGGTCTAAGTTTGTGAGGAAAGGCAATTATTTCTCCCTACATGTTGCATGATTTGTTTGAGCTTCCTTTACCTCTAGTTAAAGTAGAGTGGGTAGTTTTGTTTTTAGTAAGAGAAGTGTGTACACACACTTTGCATGATTCCACTTAGGACGTATGATTTTACATGTTTTTATATAGTTTTTATGAGTTTTTTTCCATGCTCGGTTCACTTCAGGATCAAATAAAATAGTTGGAGCAGTTTTTTAGCTTTATTTAGAGCTCCATGGATCATTTTTGGCTAATAATTATCAAGTGGTTCAATTTCGGTGCTAAGTTCATCATGGATTTAGGAGAAAATTTTCAAAGGAAAAGATCAATTTCTTCACTCCATAGCCCAATAAACAAGACTTGAAACTAGAGATGTTGGGATCTCATCTCCATTTCTTCCATTTTGGAAAAAATAAAGATATCCATAGACGGAGCCAACTGGTGTCCCCAAATATTTCACTTAGAAATATTTGGATACCCTTTAAAAAATTGTCTTTTCCTTGTTAATATTTTCTCAGGAGGTTGCAAGAGGTTGCTTGGTCACATTTACAAAATACCCACTTCCCTAAAATTGCTCAAAATCTATAAAAGTTAAGTATTTGGCTCATCAGTAATGGGGTTTTCTGGGTTACTTTACTTTAAAACTTGTAGTAAATCCTTAGTGAAAATATATTTTGCACTAATAATGTATTGTGGAAATACGTAACTGCTTTACTTCTCTAAAGCAATTGAGTAAAGCCATTTCTAAATCCCGACTTACACCACTATACATGCATTAAGGAAAACCGATACTACTTTTCTTCTTTTAAAAGAAAGAAAGTAAAGTAGTTCCTAAAATCTGATTCATGCCATTACCTATGTATTGTTGGAATACAACCCCTAATTTTGTTTCCTATGTATTGTGGGAATCATAGCCCCTACTACTGATGCTTATATATTGTGGAAATTCAGCCCCTATAATTATTTCCTATGTATTGTGGGAATATGACCCCCTACTATTGTTGCCTGTATTATTGCGGGAATATGACCCCTATTGTTGTTGCCTATGTATTGCAGGAATCTAACCCCCTACAATTGTTGCTTATGTATTGTGGGAATACGACCCCCTGATGTTGTTGTCAATGTGTTGTGGGAATCCAATTTTGAAATTGTTGTTGCTTCCCCAATGTATTGTGGGAGTCCACCCCAACCCCCAATGTATTTTTGTTTTTCAAATTGTTGTTACTTCCCTTTTCAAACTATTATTACTACCCCAATGTATTTTTGGTTTTTCAAATTGTTGTTACTTCCCTTTTCAAACTATTATTACTACCCCAATGTATTGTGGGAATTTGATCCCCTATTTTTGTTTCCCCAATATATTTTGGGTTTTCAAACTACAATTACTACCCCAATGTATTACGGAAATTTGACCCCCATTACTAAAATCCTATACTAAGTGGGTTTTGAAACTAATGTTGTTGCCCCAATCCATTGCGAAAATCATACCCATGTTGTTGACTTAAAAATACAAGCAACTCCACCCTAAAACCCAAGTTACATTATGATGATAAGTTTCCCTATATGCTCACTTACTAAAAGCTTTAAACATCACTTGCAAAATAAATCCTAAGCTATAATATAGAAATGGTAGCTATTTTTAAAGTAGATGAAAATGTAGTGCAATATATGTTGGATTAGCATGCTAAATAAACTGGAGAAAAGAAAGATTGAGACTAAGGTTCTCCAGGTTGGAATATTATTTTCTTCTTCTCATTTTTCAAACAATGTGATTAAGTAATCAAGTTTAATTGTAAAACTTAAGTAATCTAGTTTAAAGCCATTACTTTAAGTTATTTTTAAAAACTCAATTACTTAGAAAAAGCTATCACTACATGCAGAGTAGTTGATGTTGTTTTAAATTATAGAACATTCGAATATCATGTGTGTTAAGAAAAGATATATTCAAGGAGAGAAATTCTTAACTTATTGTAGATTTTTAGTCAAGCACATGTGGAAGGTATAATTAATGTCTCCTAGTTGTATTACCTTTCTAGGTGTTATACATAGAGAGAGAAGCCTACGGGCTAATGGATCGAAACTTTTTGGCAATCAGCTATTGTAATTTTCTACACAAATTTAAAGATCTCAAATTGTGTGTTGAGATTATTGAATGTTCTTTGTGTAACTTAGTTGGAATTGAATAAGAAGGTGTATTTCTAGAGAAATTTGTGTCTGAGAAGTCTCGTTGTGCATTTTATGAGGATTTTTATGGTAAACTTTGTGTTACTTAAAATATGAATCTAATTAATTTCTTTTTCATTTTCTAAATATTGTGACATTTCTAAAGTATTTATTTATTCTGTATGGCTGCAATAAGCTCTAAAATCTACTTATTGTAAAGTACATTCTCTCTTTCATCGCTTGCTCTTATACATTCTATATTTCCCTTTCTCTTCTTTTCCTCACTAAGTATAAACATAGTTGTTTGTTTGCTGCAAAATTTCTAAGCTATGGTTCATGAGATTCATGATTAAAGTAATACCCGAAAATAATTAGAATAGATAGATATCTTGTATGGGGGCTTTACCACTAAATGAAGGAATTTATCCCATGACTACCTAGATTTGTGTGTGTATCCAAGCATAAAATCTAGTAAACAGTTTCTTATGGTGTAGAAGAGTTCAAGGTTCAAGAGGTCATCACTACATTAAATAATTTCACCAGCTCATCACAGGAGTAGATCTTCTTCATGGTCAAATATTCTTCATCCTTCATCATTTGAGCTTGGAGATTCATCTCTCTCTTCTCTTCTATCTTTATTCTCTCTTTACCTCTCTAGAATTATATTTCTTCATTGAGAAGAAAGTTGTAAAAAGTGAACTAAGTCACCTCAATTTATTTTTCTTCATTGAGGATTGCACTTTAAGTTGAAAAGTCACATGGGGAAGATGAAGAGCCTCATTTTAAATATATAAATTTTAATTCCCTCTCTATTCTAAATGGTTAGTGATTGTGTATTGTTATATGTTGTTGAGCTTTGTATCATCACTACACAAGAAATAAGAGTTGCATTTCTTCCATTTCTTTGCTTATGTTTTCTCTATTATATTTATTTCCTAGATTTTTAATCATAGTGATCTTGAACAAGTAAGGAAATGCTTTGTAATTTTGAAGAAAAATTAATGGAACTTTCTATCTTTATTTGTTTATCTCATTGTTGCTTGCATTGTTAGATTCTTCTAATCAAATGTAGACCTACTCTAGTTGATGTATGTGGATTTTGTAAGCCTATGCAAAACATTAACCCCATATTCTTATTTATGCTACTCCAATTTACCTCCCTTCACTAAAAATCCTCCCTTGTACATTGTACAAGAACTTTGCTATAATCTTAGTGGAGTATTCCTATGTGATCTATGACCTATTAGGCCACCCCATAGATTTTGGTAGTTTACATTCAATAAGAGGATCCTCCCATACCCAAGAAGGAGGGGCTTAGCCTCGTGATCATTAGTGAAAACCCATAATTTCCACCATGAAAAATTATTTCACCAAAAATATTCTTTTCTTGGAAAATAGAGATCTTAAAGTCTTCTAGACAAAATTTCCCGAAGAAGATAGGACCACCTCGTGCACTAGTGTTTGAACTAGACACGAGTGTTATGGTAGTAGATTTGATCTAGCCTTCTCAAGGTTTGATCATGTCTTATTCACTTTACTCTTTATCACTCCAAATTTGTTGTATGATTTCATTGTCACACTTAAACTTGTAAAATAAACCCTATCTACTGCATAAGGCTCAAGCACATATTAAATGGAATAAAATATGTATATGCTTGAGTCGGACTAACCTCATGGTCACCCAAATGTGATTGTCACCAATCATTACACTATATTTTAGACTCAATGTATTTTGGGTGCATGTGTGATAGAATGGTGTACATTAACACTATGTTTTCCTTGTGTCAATTGCACCAAGATATCGACCTACAACTACTTTGGCCCAAGATGAATATGTGTGATGGAACTTAAAATTTTCCCTTCCTAAGCAAGTGAATGGTGTACCTAAATTTTGTTCTTTTCCCAAGTAGTAGATAAGAAGTAATACCCCAAAATTTCATATCCCCTTAGAATAGTGATGGTAGAAGTTTTAGAAAATATATTATAATGATCAATGTCAATGTATTTTAAAACATAAGAGAAAATGGAAATACTGACGAAATGCATCCAAAAGGGATAGTCATGCCTCGGCCCTCTCTATCCCTATTGGGTGCTAGTGTTCAATAAGCTCTGAAGATAAAAAAGAATACATTGAGTTGGGTCATATGTTGTATAATGTCCAAAAGTAAAGGGATAGTTCCAGAAAATTAAAGGATGAAAGTATAAAATATAAATCAATATAAATACAAAGAAAAACAAGTATTGTTAATATCTAGTTTTCTTTCTTAGAAATCATGCATATAATGATGTACTAAAGGCATGATGTGCTAGTAATAAGTGCACAATTTTTGTCTACATTTTCCCCACTTCATGTTGGTGAATGAGTATTCAGTAGCATAAAGTAGATAGAAATAGCATACCATGTGGAGAGACAAAGGAGGTTATCATTAATAGTTTGTCGAACAAATATTTTAGCCGATAACATGTCAAATGAGGATTGTAAGATGTGCATTGTGGAATTTAAGAGGGTATGATAACCTCAGGTGTGACCGTATGTGCCTATTAGAAAATATTAATATGTTTGTAACTTGAATATTTCCTTTTCCTAAGCATCTTGTTCTTGATATTGCTCTTTGTTTCATTTGTGTTACCTTTGTTGGGATAAGGATAGACCAGCAAAAGAAGAAAAGTTTAGTCAATGTTCAAGGTTTATGAAATTGAACTTTAACTTAGAGATATAAACATTTAAATGTGTATGAAAAACAATTCATTTAAGTATATAATACACTTGAATGTCATAAGAGAAGAGATACAAAAATTCTTGTATATTTGTTGCCTTGGACATGGTTAGAATATTAGAGAGTTATCAACTCTCAAACTAGTTTGAATATACTAAGAATTTAGGCATCATATCACAATTAGGAGTTAGGCATCATATCACTAAGGTAAAAGTGTTGGGAGAGTTGTAGGATTTTCCCTCCATCTATTAATACTTCCCCATGGATAAGTGCCACTACAAATGGTCATAAATCCAATAGAAACTAGCCATAGATGACACATTTGTTCCAAGCATATTGTTGTCCTGCATATACCCTAGGCACCACTCCTTATTTTATACCAAAGAGGAAAGATGTAAACTAATAAAGAAGAGTAATTAGCCTCATAAACCAATTTTTCAAAAGTATAAAACTTTTCATTGATTTTGTTCCTTTTTTATTAGATAGTAACCTTTAACTGATTATTTAGTATTGTATTTTGATAAAAACTTGTCACTAAGAACCTATTCAACCTATAAGGTACCTATTTTTTCCCCATGATAGAAACGCCTAGGTTGGACAATAACACCCATAATTATTGTCGATTTTACACACTTCTATCCCTACACTTCTTTTGGACTGATTATGATTCTGAATCATTTTATTAACTCTTGTTTAGTCATATTTTTTGTGTACCATTATGTGTCTAGTTTTTGGACCGGTGAGAGAACGAAATAATCACTCGATGATTTCCCCCACTCGTTTTGGGTACTTAAGAGATGAAATAATGTGATTGCAGCCAAAACGAGGAAAGTTGAAACTAATGTACACATCTGAAGAAGGAATCGTGCAGGGGTAGGGAATGTGCATGGTAACCACCATGGCACATGAAAAAAATGGAAAAAGATGGCATAAAGTGTTAGTGACAAGAAAGCATGGGATAGTGTAATAAAAACTAGTCAAAACACACAATCATATAGAAATAGATCAACATGGTAGCTGGTATAAAAACATGGGACACCACTCAAGATGTCACAAAACACTAAAGGCTTTCAAGACCATAGAATAAAACAAGCAATCAAGTATATGGAAAATCCCTCAAACAATGACAAAAAGACACAATCACGGGAGATAAGATGTAAGAAAATAAGATAACCATGCTTGGGAGGAGGCTTGTAAGAAAAATTTTACACATTAAGCACCCATTAACATGTTAGAACAATTTATAGCATGTCACAATGTATACATCTGAGCGTAGGAGTGAAAGTAGTAGATATTGCAATGATATCACTTGAATATAGAGAAGTATGGAAGGAAGATTCAACCAAGTGTCGTAATGGGACCGGTAGAGAATAGTGTCAAGCATAATGCACCATGTAAAAACCTATAGATAGTTTGCATTAACCTAAAATTACCATGTGAATGTACATATGTATTGTAAAAGGATAGAAAATGTTGTTGGTGCTCAAATTAGTCTCACTCAGGTTTGTCCTTGAAGTTCTCCAGGTTTGCGGAATCTGCCGTGTTTTCTATCTCCCCGCATTGATGCTTGAAGACTCTTTCCTCCATTTGGTTTCCATGATCAGTCCCTTCCTTCGTTAAGGATCACTTGAAAGTACAAAATTTATTTTTCTTTCCTCTGTCCATCTGAAAGAGTCTCAGTAACTTGGGTGTAAAACTCGAGTTTTCCTTTCCTTCTATTTTCACAAATCACATTTTGATGTTCCTATCATTTATGTCCCAAATATCCATGGAAATGTGACTAGATGTAGCTCAGAGGATCATATTTTATCCTTATAACATTTCCAAATTATTTGTCTGTGAAGAAAGATTCATTTCTAGTCTCAAATGGTGATTTTCTTGCATTTTACGGTTTGGGTGTATTTTTCTGGTCAAATTTAGTTCTCGATCAGATCGGTGGAAACATGGCCCTTTTTGGTTGGATACGGCTTGGCAGGGAACTTTAAAATATCTAAGGCTTGCTTCAACCTAAAACTTGTCCACATGGAGGCATGGCACTCATTTGAAAATTCACCTTTTGGTTTGGCCTTGGAGTTGCGTCGAGGGGACACGTGGAGGTTTCCACTACTTTGCCTAGACTTAGACAAATTTTTCATGTAGCTGGTATAGTTTTGGCAGACCATGGACATGTGGAGGGTTGACACTCATTTGAGGATCCGCCTCAGGGTCCCACCTTAATAATTGTGATAGGGAGACATGTGGAGGCTTCCGTCGGCTCCACTTTATACTTAAAATTTTCAAAGCAATTTTCTAAGGCCTAGGACACGTGGTGAGCCCGCGCTTGTTCAGGGTCTCCACTCTTGGGCACCATCTCAAAGTTGCACCATGAAGACATGTGGAGGCTTCCACGGGTCTTCCCATACTTAGACTTTTCAAGAAACTTTCTAGAGGCCTGGGACACATGGAGGGACCGCACCTGTTTGGGGACCAGCCCCTAAGTTTTATTTTGAAGAAGCACTAGGAGGACACTTGGAGGATTCCACTCACTCTACCCTTTGCTTGGACTTTTCAACAGCCAAAGGAAACTATCTCAGACCCTAGACACATGGCGCCTTCCACTGAACTTTCAACTTTTGCAACAACTCTTTCCGACCGAGACAATTGGTGAGCTTGCACTGCGGGGTCTCTATTTTTGGGCACCATATCAAAAGAGTGCCATGAAGACACGTGGAGGCTTCCATTGGCTCCTTTTTACACCGAGACTTTTCAAAGGCCAAAAGGCATTTTTCTTGGGCCCAGGGTACGTGGAAGGCTCGCACTTGTTTGGGACTTGCCTCTATGCTTCTCCTTTGCAGTTGCACTAAGGAAACATGTGGACAGTTATGATATAAAGTGGAAAAGGGGTAGAATCAATGGTTGTTGTGCATTTCACCTATTTTTCTACCATTTTTTCTCCAAGACTCCTGGAGACATGAATACGCACTATTTTTCATTGTTCTTTGATGAAATTCCTTTTCGTCTCTATCATAAGGTGCCATTGAATGGATTTGAAACTTAAATTGTGAGTCTAAGGATTATTAATGGTTGATATTTTAAAGTGGGAATTTCTCAGAACTCACAAAAATGGGAATTACTAGAGGAATAGATGCGAGGCAGAATTTTAGAGGAAAGAGAGGGAAAAGGGATGAAATGATGAAAGTGCAAGCGTAAAATATGAAAAAGGTGTTGCCTCGAGAGTAAAAATGATTACCTATCATATCCAGTTGTGTAGAGTCTTTGAAAAATGATTAAAAGGGGATTTCTCACATAATAGAATCAGAATAATTAGAAGGATTTCAAAAAAGTTGTGGAATGGCATCTTATTCATTAGTTGAGGGCCCAAGAAATGTGATTAGTTCACAATTGGTCCATCTGCAACTTTCGGATCTGAATTTGTTAAAATTTCACTTTCTGAAGCAAATGGTTAACAAGAAAAGGTCCCTCAAATATTATTTCTTTTTGGGGAAAATTGAGTGAGTAAAATGTATAAATGCAATGAGAATACTCTTAGAAAAGGTCAAGTTTGAATTCCTAAGAGAAAAATTTGAGAAAGTCATCTTCGTAAGAGACCAAAGCTGAGATAACCTGTTATTTTCTTCTATGTTAGATTTTCTATCGTGTCAATTTGGTTATAGATGTATAGCCATTGACGAGCACTAAGATTTCTTTGGAAGCTTTCCCCTGCTGATGAATTTAAGTAATTTTGAAATTAAGTTGTGTCCAATCTCTAGTAATTCATGTCTGCTTTGTTTCGAATATCTACAAATAGTTTCTTTTGTTCCTATTGCAATATTACATTGAAATCTTCATGAAATCACACAAGATCCTGTCCTGTGATAGTTTAATGGTGTTTTGAATTTTATTTCAAGAAGAGCCTTCATCTTAGAGGAGATAAACAAATTTAAATCAATTCAATGTCATTTTTGATAAATATTGTCTCGTAAGTCTTCGGGTGTACCTTAGGTGTGATTAATCAAAGACTTTGGTGTTTAATTGAGTCTTTTAATTTGATCCTTCATGTTAGAGTCTTAAAGATTATGTGAAAATGTGTTGATCTAGGCCTCCATTGAAGCACACCTTCTAGTTGAAGGAACGTCTTAACCCATTACTCAAGATTTCTGCTTGTGTTTTTTATTCTTGTGAAGTCCCTTTAAAGATCTAGTATAATCAATTTTATCTTTCTTCATCTCCCACAAAATTCAAAACCATGAATCCATCCCGAACTACCCCTATTTTCCCTGTGTATCAACAAAGGAACAAAATCTACTTACTAAAATATGTAGAACAATCAGGATTTCTTAATGTCTTCAGTAACCTTAGACTTGTGTTGAAAGTATCTCCATATTTTAGAAGTGACAACTCTTAAGAGTTAAATTATAGAGTATTGATCATATTTCCTAAGGTTTTCTTCATGAAATTTGTCCAAAAGAAGGATATCTCCATCTCCTTCATCAAACAGAGGTTACACTAAGGTTCCTCTCACCCTGGTCAAAGAGGCATGACCTAAAGTAGTGAGGACAGGTCAAATCCTCTTAAAGGTGATATCCATCTCTCCACAAATTTGAGTAACAAAGGGCTAGTTAGATCTCATCCCCAGCTACAAAACAACATGCACTATGACCTATCTATCTCTAAGCTCCCTATCGAATCTGTGTTGTTGATCGGCTCAAAAAGGAGAATGAATTTGGATACCAACACTCGTGGCATGCAATTGTTTTGGGCACTCTTTGAAGTATTTGAACAAAGGTGTACACGTACAGACCCTGGCAGTAATGCTTTTTACAGATTTTAAAGTGCAAATACATTGTTAAAACATCATTATCTATTCAGATCTGTAAGAATTGTTCAAAGTTGTGAGTTTTGAGTGCAATATTTCTAGCTTATACAGTTATTACACTAAAATTTGTATCATCATTGATAAATTTGGGTAAAAGAAGAGTAGATCTTGTAAGCTTTGCATGAATATGGTATTGATATACATTTGATAGGTCTTTCATAAGTGCATTTACACAAAATAAGGTGAAAATCCTTAGTGGAAAATCTGTGCTATTTAAATTATTTATAAATACCATTATCTTAACATATATCAAGTAAGATTTTTCACCGATATCTACAAAGTCGAACGAAGAAGATCTGTCTTCACCAGGGACCCTAGTAGAAGGTTGTTTCAAGAGTTGGGAAAGTCTAATTTAGAAGGAAGAAGAATTTGGAAGGTTGTTGGAGATCAAGCATCAAGAAAAGAGATCTCCATTGGTGAAACTAATCAGCCTGTGATTGAAGATTGCAATACTTCCTCAAGTGCTTCTGAATTAGGTAGTCTCTTTGTAAATATGAATTATCCAACTGGATAGGGTCCTTCGTTTATATTTGAAAGATTTTCATCTCATTCTGTCCCTATATTCTTCAAATCTAATAGGATTTTCCAAGAGACAGAGCCTTTAGAGGGCAGTCATTCTAAAAGTGCATCCCTATACCACACGTAGACTCCTAACTCCTCATCATTTTGTCTCTCCTGTAATATCACATCCTCAAAACAATATAGCTCAAATTTCTCCACCCATACCTCCATTTGTTGTTAATATGTTTGGTCCCATCAATTTTAGAGGTATGGTCGATATCCAAATGTTTTACCATAAGATGTAAGAAATAGATTGCCTAAGTTTCAAGGAAATAATGCAATCAATGGTGATCAAAGACTTGAAGCTCTTTGTTAATATGATGGAGGACTTTGAAATAGAATTTTAGGATGTATACATTAAATTGTTTATCCATACTCTAGAAGAAGATGCTAGGGACTCGATATAAATATCTCCGAGATAATTCCATTGACTCCTAAACAGAGATGAAGAATGCTTTTAGAATGCAGTATGGTGATAAAACAGACCGTAGATTTCTTTTATCAAAGTTTGAAAATATAAAAAATAATCCTAATGAATCATTGCATGATTTCAATACTATATTTAACAAAACATTGAGAAGACTACCTATTAATTTGAGGCCACGTGATGAATCATGTCTGATAAAGTATTCAAATGCATTTGATAATAAATTTGCTTACTATTTGAGGGATACGAACCACAGGGACTTTGAGGAATCCCTTTACCATGGCTCTACAAATTAAGAACAACATTAAAGTAGTTGGAAAACCTCCTAAGAGGGGGTGTTAAGCTGATTAACCCCGAGAAGCCTCAATCAAGTAAGGTTGTGGATCTTGAGGAAGTTGTAAGGACTTTGGTCTGGTCATCAAATAAATCTCTTATAAGCTAGCCGAGCAGAGAGAAAGGAATTGGACAAGGTTCCCGTGGTCAGCATAGGCAACAAGGATAATATATACTTGCAAATCATCCTAGAAATGATCGGAGGTCCTCAAGGACCCATGGGAGCTAGATAACCCCAAGCTAGAAAGAATAGAGTAGTGCTTGATCCTCTAAATGCCGAGTTGTTGTTGAAGAAACAAATAAAATGGATTGGTGTGAAAATGCTTCTTACCCCACCCACCATGTGAAATAGATCAACAAGTTGAAGAATCTGATGATGATGCATGCATGGTGGATCGCTCTACAAGCTCGCAAAGAAGGAGTAACTTTGACCACTAGGTAATAAGTGCAAGAACTGCTAACTGCAAGTTTTGGGACTGCATTCACTGGGTACCTCTTCTTCCTCCCTCTCATGCTTTAGAAATAGATATGGTACAAGCATTTGAACTTCCTAATAAATTTTTGAGTACCTAAGAGCTCTAATGATTAAGAAGCATGATGGAGGAATCCCATCGAAGAGGATAGACAGTTGTTAATGAATGTTGTTGTGGCCAATAAAAGAGTATAACACAAGAACTAAAGTTGTCAAAGGGCAGGGCCTCAAGCCAAACCAAAGACCCCAAAGTATTCACCAATGCCTCAAAATAGACTACAAATAAATATGCATCTCGGAAAAGGCCTTGTTGTCTCAAGTAGAACCGGTGTTCCCACTCATGCCCAAAATGTGAAAAATCTTGTGACATTTGATGATTTTGTCAATATTTCTCTAAATGTTGCTTTGCCCAAATACATTCCCTATGACATTTCCCAAGTCTTAAGTCAAATCAAGATTTCTATCCCAATTGTGGAACTGTTTAGGATTCCTGAGCACAAGAAAAGGGATTTTGAGTATTTGGGATTGGAGGAAGATAGGAGTTCCCAAGTAGGAATATAAATAATGTAAACATCCCTCCTTTAACCATTACAGACCTAGAAAAACCACCAACATTAGAGGAGATAGGTGAAGCACCAAGTCTACTTGGGGACATCTTTAGGTGAGTATTAGTTAAATGTTGATCCATTTTTTACAACACTGATTATTAAAGATAGACTAATGCATAATTATATGTTTGACTCAAGCATCATGCAATGATATGCCTCTGAAGTCATGAATGAATTAAACATTAAAGTGATAGAAACTTATGGAAAGTGTACTGTAATGGATTCTAGAGAGGTCCCAGTTGTAGGGTGTGTGAAAGGTTTAGTGGTACAACTTGTAGCTTATCCGGGTAAGAACCTGAAACTTGATGTTGTCATTATTGATTGCCCTACCAAATGGGGCATGTTGTTATCAAGAAAGTGGGCTGCAATTTTTGGTGGAAGTGTTCGGATGTATATGTCTTTTGCCACCATTACAATTGAATGCAGCATTATAAAGTTGTATGGAGAGAAAAAGATGTTGCACATCATTGAAGATCCCAATAATTCCTCTTATGAACTGTTGTATGTTGATGTAGATGTTGATAACTTTGTTTGTTTTGTTGATGGAAAATAGCATAAGATTGATCAATGTAAATTTCTTGAACAAGTGGGTTTACCTTGGACCTTGTTATTTGATGGAGCCTATTCAAAGTTTTGAAATGGTGTTGGCATTGTTCTAATTTCTCCAGGCCAAGAAGAGTTTGTCTTTTCTTTCAAACTTAACTTTGAATGCACTAACAACATTGCTGAATATGAAGCATTGTTATTAGGCTTGAGAATTACATGGAAATATGGTATAAAGGATATCATTGTCAAAGGGGATTTAGAATTGATTGTCAAGAAAATTAGAAAACTGTATGATACTAAAAATTAGAGAATGAAACAATACAAGCATGCAGTCTAGGATTTGATTGAAATGTTTGACTCTTTTAATATTGTGCACCATGATAGAAATTTTAATGATGTTGCAGAAAATTTAGCAGTGTTAGGATCTAGATTTGGGAATCATATAGTGTCTCCATTTTCTAAGTATGATGTTGAAATACTAACAAGGCCATCTTTCCCTGATAACATTAAAAATTGGCAAGTGTTTGATGATGATGCCTAGGTGAAATATTTTCTGCATAACCAAGGCAATTTTTCTAACCAAAATATAGATTGGGAACCAATGGTGTGTGTTTCTAAAGAGAAGGAAACTTTATTTGGAAAATACATCGTCCAACTTAAGAAAAACATGATTCCCAAAGGTTTGGTGGCTCTTAAGTAAAACATTGATAATGTTGATTGCATTATTAAAAGGATTATGTCGGTTTTAAGAGATGTGGAAGAGCACGACCTGGGCACAAAGGAAAATCCATGTAAAATCTTGTTAGGAAGCAATCTTAGCAAGGAAGAGAAGCAGTCCTATATTCAATTACTGAGGAAATATCAAGACTACCTAACTTGGTCTTACTCTGAGTTGAAGGCATACAGGAAGATTTGTTCCAACATGATATTCCTCTTGAATCTAATGCCAAGCCTTTCAGAAAAAATAGAGGCCCATCAATCCGCTCCTTTCTTTAAAGATGCAAGAAGAACTAAAGAAGTTGAGGGATGGAGGGATCATTCAGCCCACAAGGTACTCATCTTGGGTTATAAACCTAGTGCTTGTCAGAAAAAAGAATGGTGATATAAGGTTGTGCGTAGACTTCAGAAACCTGAACAAAGCATCATTGAAAGATAATTACCCTCTACCAAATATGGAGAATATGCTACAATTGGTAACTAGTTCTGAATTTTTATCCACTCTGGATGGTTTCTCTCGCTATAATCAAGTTGTTGTGAAGGATTCAAAAAGAATAAATACTACATTAGTGCAAAAAAATCACAAAGCACCCCTTTGGATGCACATCGGGCTTCTAGGTTGATGTTCGGGCATCCAAAGTGTGATTGCACAACATGGAAACCTCTCTCCAAGCGTGGGACTTGTGAAACCGAGAGAGGAATCTCCAGAGAAGGTCTGGTTCCTGCTCCTAAACTACCCCACAAGCTATTCTAGTGCAGGTGCAAGCTAATATAATCCTAATCTAACCATGCCAAGGAGACAGAGAGAGAGAGAGAGAGAGAGGGAAAAATGAAAAGCCTACACTAAAATGGTGATACACCGAGAGAAGGAGAATGTTGGACATCTATCAAAATTGCCATGGGACAAAGAGAGGTGAGCAATGGGAAGGATGGATAGATGCATCACAGGCCCAAGGATAGATTTCACACAGAAAATGTCCCAAAACTCCATGAACACAGCTCCAGACCTGCAATGAACATTCAAACATGCACAAATACCTACAATGAAGAGAGGCAAGAAGAAAACAAGCAAAAACGAGAAAGGATGGACAGATGCATCACAAAACACGTTTTGTTGCTTGAAGTTTTATGCATTAACATCATTCCATAAATAAGAGGCAAAAATGCCATTACAGAGCAAGGGAGGAGGTTCGAACTCCATTTTCAACCCTAGAGAAGAAAAGAAGGAGAGCCGAAATGAAAGAATGAACAACCTCTTTTTTTAAAAAAATGAGCCAAATCAAATTTTACATTGCATGGGTCGAGCCCAGGGACGAAAAACGTGGGAAAACGTGTAAGCCCATTCCTCATTGAATGCCAACGCATTAAAACGGCATAGGATACCTACCAACCCATACCCTGTCACTTTGAGTGATTTTGGAGGAGAATGCGACCCATTTGTATTAATTTGGCCGCTAAAATGTCACTTCTGGCCGTGCAGAAGAAGAATGCGACCCATTAGCATTAAAACAGGTTATTGAAAGGTCGCTTCTGGCCATTACCACATGTCGAGCCGTTTCTTGATTTTCTCTCTTCAAACTACAACAAAACTTGAGATTGATCCCAAAATCATGTAGAGCATCTCAACAAATTTCCGTTGATATAAAGAACGTGGAAATCCGAGCTCTGGATCAAAAGATATGGCGATCTAAAGATTTAGGGCACGCAATGCACCAAGACAGATTTTGAAATATTTTCCCACGCTTCGCCACCTGACAACACGTGGCAGTGCTCGATTGGTCACGCACTTCTCTCTCCTCTACCTTTCTTAAGGCGGGGCTGTCTTTTGAATTTTCCTTGTGGGCCCTAAATTTGGACACATGGCACTATCCCATTGTTCGGCTCTTGCTCGAAAACTCACCCCTTTGACTTTTTGACTTTTCTCTTTGTGGCACGTGGCGATTTCTCATTGGTCCTCGGCCCCTTTGGCTCCTTCACGTACTTCGCCTCCATTTGTCCCGGATGTCCCATTTGATTTTGGGCCCTTTGTGCTCATTTCGGCCGGTTCGGGCATTTCGCGTCCATTTGTCCCAGATGTCCCATTTGATTTTGGACCCTCTGGACTCATTTCGGCTGATTCGGCCGGTTCGGGCATTTTTGGCCCGCTTGTCCCACTTTGCTTCGGACTGACTTGACTCTTTTCGGCCGGTTCGGCCGGTTCACGCCTTTTTGGCCCGATTGTCCCATTTGCGTCCCTCTCAAAGAGCTAGCCAATTTTTCTTCTTTCGGCCGGATCGGCTTTTCGCGCCCGCCACGTACTTCTGGCCCGATTGTCCCAAATGCAATTTGGGCCGCCTGGAGGCTTTTCAGCCGATCCGCACCTTGACGTCCCAAATGTCCCAATTGCTCCCTTGAGCAGGACTTAGCCAATTTTCACACTTTTTCCTGGATCAACCTACTTGCCTTCTCGCAACCTTTTTCACATTTTCTCAGAGCTTGCTCTTTTCCTCTCAGACAGGGAACTTAGAAAATATTTGAGGGGACTCTAGCAACATGATTTTTGGCCCCGAATCAATCAATTTTCCTGGGACTTGAATATTCTGATGCATGTTATCAAAATTACCCAGGGGGGGTGAAATTTTGACAACAACTACCTTTACCACTCCTTGGGGAACTTATGTCTATGTCAAGATGCCTTTTGGCTTAATGAATGCTAGAGAAACTTTCCAAAGAGCAATTGATGCAGCATTTTCTAGTTATATCAATGACTTCATCGTTGTTTATCAAGATGATGTAACTGTGTTTTCCAGTTTAAGAAATGATCACTTGCAACACTTACAGAGAATGTTGATAAGGTGTAGAGAGTATGGCATATCATTAAATCCCAAGAAGTGCCACTTTGGAGTGCAAAAGGAAAAGTTGCTTGGTCACATCATATTAGAATAAGGAGTCATGATTGATCCAGAGAGAGTGGAGGCCATCAAAAAGGTTCCAATTCCAAGAACTAATAAGGGAATTCAATCCTTCTTTAGACAAATAAACTTTATCCAAAGATTTGTGTCTAAATTTTTTGAGCTGACCATCCCCATTACTAGTATGCTAAAGAAGTAGTAGGTTATCAAATAGGAAGAATTTCCATTCAAGATTTCAATGGGATCAAAGAAGCACTAAAGCATGCCCCTATTTTGGCAGCCCCAAATTACAAGAATCATTTTCAAGTGTTTTCTTTTACTTCAGAAAACACCATTGTGTCTATTTTGTTCCTGAAGGATGATGAAGGGGCTGAGAGACCAATTTCCTTTTTCAGTAAGGCATTGCAGGAGCTGAGTTGAAGGACACCATCATGGAGAATCAAGAATTTTCCTTAGTGAAAGAAACAAATGTTTTCAGGACCCTACATCTTGAGCTCTAAATGTGTTTCTTATGTTACCCAAAATATGGTGAAAGACATCTTATCGTAGATGGAGGTCTCGAAGCAAAAATGCGAGATGGGTGAACAAGTCACAGGAGTATGACATGGATATCTAGACCAAAAAATTGGTAAGAAGTTTGGGCCTAGCTAAGCTTATGGCTGAGAGAAACTTACTTGCAAACTATTGAGGTGAATGAAGTAGAAGGAGAAAGGGTGGATGTTCTTGAGAAGTTGGTAAGTTTGAATGGTACAAAGATATAATATTTTATCTCAAACATCTATGTTGCCCTAAATATTGCAGTAAAAATTAGAAAAGAGCTCTTAAGTTAGCCTCTCAAAAGTATGTCATTACTGATTTTGGGTTAGCTTGGAAGAACCCCGAGGAGTGCTCTTGAGAGGCATTACTGAATATGAGGCCCCCAAAAGAATTGATGATCTCCATGGAGGAGTCTGTGGGGCACATTTTGCTGGAAGAGTTACACCACATAAAATATTGAGGGTTGGTTATTGGTGGCCAAATATCTTCAAGGATACAACCCTATTGGTTAGGAAATGTGAAATTTTCCAGCATTTTTCTAGAAGAATGAAAGCTTTAGGCTCCCTTCCCTTGCAGCCTATGTCAATTGAAGCTCCATTCGACAAAGGGGGAATGGATTTCATTATGGAAATTTCTGCTCCTTCCAGTGCTGGTCATAAATGGATTCTTGTAGCCACTAATTATTTCACTAAGTGGGTGGAAGCAATACCCACCAAGAAGGAAACACACCAAGTTATCATGGACTTCATGTTGAATCAAATCATATGTAGATTCAGAGTGCTAGCTAAAAATTTTGTTGATAATGCCATGAGTTTCAGAGCCAAACCTTTGGTGGCAATGTGCAAAGAGTATGGAATCAATCTGACATATGCTTCTAACTACAATCCCCAAGGAAATGGACAAGCTGAGTCCAACAATAAAAACTTATTGAAGATCATTAGAAGAACTTTGGAGCTGAAAAAAGGAAGTGGGGTGAGTAACTCAAGTTTGTTATTTGGGCTGAAAGAATCACTATCAAAAGAGATACTGGTAAAAGCCCATTTGAATTTGTATATGGAACTCAAGCTTTGCTTCCCCTCCATTTGCAATTGTCTTCATTTCAGTTTGTTCAAAAAATTGAAGACCAAGAAGTTAGTCCATATGATGTTCAAATAAATCATATTATTTAGTTGGATGAAGAAAGAAGGGCATCCCATCAGTAGCATGTGAAGTTCGGAGAAAAGTTAAATAAGTTTTTTGACAAAATGGTGACTCCTCGAGCTTTCAACATTGGGGATCTTGTGCTTTTATCGATAGCAAACATGAAGATAAGGGCAAACATGGTAAATTTGATGCATTGTGGATGGGCCCTTATTCCATTAATATTCAAATTGGTGAAAATATCTTCTTCCTAAAAGACTTAGATGGGGAACTGCTTGAATTGTCTCATTAATGGTAGGCATTTAAAAATTTCCTTGATTGATTTCTCGAATCAAGGCATACTCCATTTGTATAGTGTATAGTTATTTGTTTTCATTATGCTTATGTGTTTTTGTTCGTTATAGTCCTTAGTGACCTAGTTTTGTTGCTTTCTCGCCTCGTTTTTGGAGGATGGTTATGGTTTCTGCTCTGCTTCCGTAAGCTTATTCTTTGACTATATTTCCCAATGGTCTATTTTTGGCACTTGGTATACTATGTGTTCTTGTGACACTCAAAGGGAGTGCCCATCCCTGATTTGGAGCCAATGTTGGTGCTCAAATTAGTCTTGCCTGTTTATCCTTGAAGTTCTCCGGTTTATGGGATCATCGTGTTTTCTATCTCCCCATATTGATGCTTGAAGACTAGGTCCTCCATTTGATTGCCATGATTAGTCCCTTCCTTGGTCGAGGATCACATAAAATTCTAGAATTTATTTTTCATTCCTCTTTCCATCTGAAAGAGTCTATAACTTGGGTGTAAAACTCAGTTTTTCCTTTCCTTCCATTTTCACAGTCACGTTTTGTTGTCCCAAATATCTATGGAAATGTGATTGGATGTAGCTCAAAAGATCATATTTGAGCCTTATAACATTTCTAAATTCTCTGTCCATGAAGAAAGATTCATTTTCGGGCTCAAATGGTGATTTTCCTACATTTTACGCTTTGACGGGTGTATTTTTCCCAGTCAAATTTTCTTCTCGAAAGCATGAGAAACATGGCCCTTTTTGGTTGGATGTGGCTCAACGGGGCACTTTAAAAATTCTAAGGCTCACTTCAACCAAAAAAATTTTCCACATGGAGGAATGACACTCATTTAAAAATTCACTTTTGGTTTGGCCTTGGAGTTACGTCGGGGGACACATGGAGGTTTCCGCTACTTTGCCAAGACTTAGACAAATTTTTCATGTAGCTAGTATAGTTTTGGCAAACCATGGACATGTGGAGGGATGGTGCTCATTTGAGGATCCACCTCAGGGTCCCACCTTAACAATTATGATAAGGAGACATGTGGAGGCTTCCGCCGGCTCTCGCTTTGTACTTAAACTTTTCAAAGCAATTTTCTAAGGCCTGGGACACGTGGTGAGCCCGCACTTGTTTAGGGTCTTTGCTCTTAGGCACCATCTCAAAGTTGTGCCATGAAGACACATGGAGGCTTTCACTGGGTCTTCCCATACTTAGACTTTTCAAGCAACTTTTTGGAGGCCTGGGACACGTGGAGGGACCACGCCTGGTTGGGGACCAGCCCCTAAGTTTTATTTTGAATAAGCATCAAGAGGACACTTGGAGGAATCTGCTCACTTTTCCCTTTGCTTGGAATTTTCAACGGCCAACGGAAACTATCTCGGACCCTAGACACATGGTGCCTTCCACCGAACTTTCAACTTTTACAACAACTCTGCCTAACTGAGACACATGGTGAGCCCGTGCTCATTTGGGGTCTTTGTATTTGGGCACCATATCAAAAGAGCACCATGAAGACACATGGAGGCTTCCTCTATCTCCTTTTTACACTAATACTTTTCAAAGACCAAAAGACATCTTTCTTGGGCCTAGGGTATGTGGAAGGCTCGCGCTTGTTTGGAATTTTCCTCTATGCTTATCCTTTGCAGTTGTGCCAAGGAAACACATGGACGGCTATGATATAAAGTGGAAAAGGGGAAGAATCAACGGTTGCTATGAATTTCACATGTTTTTCTACCATTTTTTCTCTAAGACTCTTGGATACATGAATACGCACTATTTTTCATCGTTCTTTGATGAAATTCCTTGTCGTCTCTATCTGTAAGGTGTCATTGAATGGATCTGAAACTTAAATTTTGAGTCCAAGGATTGTTAATGGTCAATATTTTTAAGTGGTAATTACAAAGGGCACTCACAAAATGGGAATTACCGAGGAAATGGATGTAGGGTAGAATTACAAAGGAAAGAGAGGGAAAAGGGATGAAATGATGAAAGTGCATGTCCAAAAGATGAAAAAGGTGTTGCCTCGAGAGAAAGAAGAATTACCTATCATATCTAGCTCTGAGAGTCTCTCGGAAAATGATTAAAAGGGGTATTTCTCACATAAGAGATTCGAATGATTAGAATGATTTCCAAAGATTTGTGGCATGGCATCCTAGTCTTTAGTTGAGCACCCCGAAACATGATCAGGTTCACAATTGGTCCATCCAGTGCTTTTAGATCTGAATTTGTTAGAATTTCACTTTCTGAAGAAAATGGTTAACAAGCAAAGGTCCCTCAAATATTATTTCTTTTTGGGGAAAATTGAGTGAGTAAAATGTATAAATGTAATGAGAATACTCTTGCAAAAGGTCAAATTTTGAATTCCTAACAGAAAAATTTGAGAAGTTTTTTCTTGTGAGAGACCAAAGCCGAGATAACCTGTTATTTTCTTCTATGTTAGATTTTCTATCATGTCAAGTTGGTTACAGATGTATATCCATTGACGAGCACTGAGATTTCTCTGGAAGCTTTCCCCTTGCTGATGAATTTAAGCAATTTTGAAATTAATTTGTGTCCAATCTCTAGCAATTTGTGTCTACTTTGTTTCAGAATGTCTACAAATATTTTCTTTCATTCCTATTGCAATATTACATTGAAATCTTTGTGAAATCACACAGGATCTCATCCATGTGACAGTTTAATGGTATTTTCAATTTCATTTCAAGAATATCCTTCATCTTGGATGAGATAAACAAATTTAAAATCAATTCACTGTCATTTTTTGATAAATATTGTTTGTAAGTCTTCGGGTGTACCTTAGGTGTGATTGATCAGAGACTTTGGTGTTTAATTAAGTCTTTCAATTCGATCCTTCATGTTAGGTTCTTAAATATTATGTGAAAATGTGTTGATCTAGGCCTCCATTATAGCACACCTACTAGTTAAAGGAACGTCTTAATTTTTCTAAAGATTTCAGTTGTTGTGTTTTTCATTATTGTGAAGTGCCTTCAAGATCTAGTATAATCAATTTTATCCCGCTTCATCTCCTACCAAAATTATTCAAAACCATGAATCCATCCCGAACTACCCTTGTTTTTCCATGTATATCAACAAAGGAACAAAATATACTTACTAAAATATGTAGAACACTCAAGTATTTCTTAATGTCTTCATAACCTTAGACTTGTGTTGAAATCATCTCCATGTTTTAGAAGTGACAACTCTTAAGAGTTGAATTATGAAGTATTCATCATAATTTCCCAAGGTTTTCTTCATGAAATTTGTCCAAAAGAAGGATATCTCCATCTCCTTCATCAAATAGAAGTTACACTAAGGTTCCTCTCACCTCGATAGAATAGGCACGGCCTAAATTAGTGAGAACAGTCAAATCCTCTTAAAGGTGTTATCCATCTCTCCACTAATCTGAGTAACAAATGGCCTCGTTAGATCTCATCCCCGCTACAAAATGACACACACTATGATATATATGTCTCTAAGCTCCTGTCAAAAGTCTGTGTTGTTTCTCGGCTTGAAAAGGAGAATGAAATTGGATACCAACACATACTAGGAATCAAAGTGACATGGTATGTAAAATGCAACATATAATAGTATAAGAAAGCAAGGATACATGAAACCAAGATCTAAGCTAATGTTTATGTATTTTTCCAATATGTGAATGTTTTTGTATTATTATAATATGAAATACTATGACTAGGGGAGGGGATAAAGGTTTCTCCCATTGTATGTATGCAAATGAGGTTCATATATATAAGTGTGGCCTCGTAGTCGTGTTTGAACCTAAAACAAGAGTGTGTCATCTGGTAGCAAGGTTAAATGTTATGCCCCTAATTGTGAGTGTCATAGTGATCTAAGTGATGTTATCAAGAGAGTCTTCTAAATCCAATTCATAACTAAAGGTGGTTTGTTTAGATGCATAATATGAAAAATATTTTGGTTTATCAATATTCCCATAAGACGTAATTCATACATGCCTATGACATAGTCCTCATCAATAAAAGGTGAACCAATGCACTTATGTGCATTCTATCATGATAAAGTAGGATTATAATCAAGAAATGAATCATTATGAATACTAATACTCCAAGAGGCCATGGGATAGGTAAGAACAATGTTATGTTTTTTAATGATACCACCAATCTAATGTAGCCAATACTATCTAAGTGTAGGTAGTGAAGGTCGGGATCAAATCAAGTGCAACCCAAACCTAAATGTAAAAGACTCTTATACCATAAGTTGCTAGGAGAAAGATGTGGCCTTGATATTTATCATGAGGTTTGAGAAAAGGTATGATATCAGCAATGGTGAGGCCTAAGTGAGTTAATGCCTCATATGTTCATATGTTTTTGAGAACAATCAAAAGGTGCATGTTACCAATATACTTGATTAATGTACAATGTGAAAGTGAATCAATCAAAATAATGAACCAATATATGAGAGAAAGGAATATAAGTAGGATCATGATCAGTAAGCAGAGGAGTATTTGTGGAAGGGGGAATATACTCAAGGGTAATGAAGAGTATTGTGATAAGGAATCATAAAATATTGTTAGTGTAGGTTATTTTCCATGTATTTCATTTATGTACTTGGATTTCCTCCACATAGGTGATTCATCATGCTTAGGTGTCCAAAGGTGTCATTATGGTCTTATGTGCTTCATAGAGAGTCATAGGAGTTACATTTGATTGGTTATTTTGGGAATATAACTCCCACCTCTAAACCACTACATTTGTGGGAGAGTTACATGCCCCACTCCTATTTTTACACTCTTTGATCTTGAGTAATGTATGGGATTTGAGGATTTTTCCTTACACATCTATGATTTTTGGATTATTTTGTGTTTTTGTGATCTTATTGGATTCATACTTGAATCTACACAACCTCATGGCCATTTGTCTTCTTTTTTTCCTCCTCGATACATGTTATAACATGGTATCGAGCATGGGGATCAAAAAATTGGGCTCATTTTCATTTTTCGTGGTTTACTTTTGGGTTTTTCAACAAGGTTTATGTGAAAACATTTTTCCTCTCAGTCCTTTGTGCTTGATTTTTTGGCTCAAGGTTGCTTGTGCATGGAAGTTTTTTTCACGTGTTAACTCATTTACATTGGTGATCTCACTTGTTTTAGGTACGATAGTTTGGGTTTTTCTTGTATGCATGGTAATTTTTCATTAGTGTCAAATTGTATTGTCTCTGCATTAAGTAGGATTTTACATTATCCTAACTAACTTGACCTTACACTGCTCATTTTTGGGCTCCTGTGCATTGTTTTCTCGACAATTTGGTTTGCATTGTTCCTCCCAAATGACATGCTCTTTTTTATCTCATTCATGTTGGTGTTATGGATACGACTTAAGCCTCTACTTGTGTTGACTCAAGGTTTTTGCATTGTTTCTTCTATAACATGCTCGTGTCAAACCTTGGCTTGATGTGCCCTCCATTTATGTGCTTGGACTTCTTGGTTTGCGTCATGGTTTAATCTCATTTACACTCAACTAGTGCTTTGGCCCTTCTCAACCTAGTTTTAGGTGGATTCAGCATTTGAAATCTCGTTGTCTCAACCATCATTGCTCATGTATCCCTACCTCCTATTAATTTTATTTGTGAAGGAAATATGCCCTATGAAAACTTCTTCATAGTTTTCACCTCTACTCGATGGTTAGGCATGTGAAGCTCTTTAACATCCTCATTTTAAGACTTCAATAATAGGGGATTTTTTTCTTTACTTTATGCTTCTTGATCTAATACCCATATATTTAAATCCAACATAAATCTTAATGTTCATTGTTCCAAATTCACATAATTTAGAACAAACATTCATTTAGCTAATCCATCTCATAACAATAACCATATGCAACTGTAATGACTCAGTACTATATCGATCTCTCATTTCATGACTTGGTATTAAACCAATCTCTCATGTGTATACCAAGTATACTTGTGGTTCCCTTATTCCATTAAGGGTCAATCAAGTGTAAACAACTAAAGATCCTATTTGGGTATCTATTACTGGATAACCATCTGACATCTCACATCTTTAGTCTAGGTGAAATCAAGACAACACAACCAGTAGCTTGTGATAATTTGGCCAAAGTTTCAAGACATGTATGTCATGTATTTATTCCAAGATGGCATACTCATCAATAGGAATATGTCTTTCACCACACTTGAAATTGTTATCTAGATTAGACTACCTTAACTTTCATCAACCCTATCCATGTCTTTATTAGATACTAAGTAGAGCTATCTCACATAGACTAGTACTACTAATCTTTAAGATGACTAAGGGAAATCAAGCACATCCAATTCGACTTATGTCACTTCATCCACTTCATCTCTCATAGTCATCATAAGATGACATCGACACTAGGACATATTGTTATCACTAATTAGTGTATAACAAATACCGGATCCACATTTTATGATAGCAATGCTTAAGGGAGCTAGGCGGATAATCGCACCATAGTGGTTGCTCCACAATAACCAAATAATGACTCACATCATTGAATGGGTATTTTGTAACAACGACTATGTTGCGACAATCCATCGAGTTCCATTTAACAAGTTCATTAATTCATTTAATTCACAACTTGTTAATTCACCCTTATTATTCTCATCGTTAGGTGTCGTGCCTAAGGATCATTTAGGGTTCAAAAGAATATTCCTTTAAGAAATGATCATAACATTTAATTCACTTAAGTGAAGGATTACAGATTGAAGATTGCATTATGCTTAATTATTAAAGCATACATTTTCCATATAAATAGATAAGTGTCATGTTTGCATTTTGATTGTATTTATTATAGGGCAGCAACCGTATAATATCATACATATGTATATTTCCTTAGTTAAATATTTACCTTTCCTTGCTAATAGATCAAGTTATGTTTATTACTTATAACAATATACATAGCCTATCAATTGGCAAACATAAGGCATCCATAAACTTAACATATCATTCATGAACTTTAGAGTTTACAAGCCTTCCAATTAATAATTAGTTATAACATAAAGTATTCTCTTATCATAACTTTATTATAATTCCTAAGTTCATCACAATTGCTTACTTATTAGCAGTCATATAGATAAACAAATCATCTAACAAGACACCCTTCAACATTTAAGCACAACTTATTCATATTCACTAGATGAACTTAATCCAAATAGTCATCACCACATGACATAATTCATAAGTTACTTAGATAAACATCCAATATTAACTTATTCATTATTACAGTATATAGCACTATATTAGCTAACACTTAAATTCACTATTCAAGCAACCCATTCAAACATTATTTCCTTCAATAATAGTATCCAACATATAAGTCAATTAACACTTAATATGACTTATACTTATGCATGGTATAAGAATAGCTTACACACAAAACTACCTTTCTTTATTGAATGCAGAACTAATAAATTCATCATTTTCAAACAATCATTTCCAATCAAGATAATGTAACAAGTAATCTAACTTTATTACTTTCCAGAAAATGGTATCAAAATCATGTTTATAACAATTGATCAACAACTTTCTTTTCAAAACAGTTACAATAAATGTCCATAGGCCTTTCATGTTTTCAAACATAAATAATTCAAGGAGTTTATACAATAATCATGTAACCAATCAATTAACTTCAATCAATAGAATAAATGCAACTTTTTATAAGTCTTCCTTCTTTCATCTTTCATGAAATCCATCTACAAGATTGTTAGCATGTGTCAGTTCATACGAACTGAGCATGATAGGTACTAAATATTCATAAAATCATGCTCTAACTTAATAATTTCATAAAAGGAACACTTCTTTTAAATGAAATTATCCTAAGGTTCAAATAAAGTACACAACTCTTTTGATCATGCCACAAGAACATCATAAATGAAACCATCTAAAGAAGACAAGTTAACACAAGAAAATATTTGAAGTAAATCAAATCAAATATTAATCAAAGTCACACTAGGTAACCCCAAAACAAATACAATTTATCCTAATCAATCATATAAATAAAGTAAAATATTTAATAAGATTGCAGTCATATAAGCCCATACTTATATGACTGTAATCTTATATCTTTCTAATAAAGTTTATATAACTTTTATAGTCAACTATTGTTTTACTTATTCATAAAAGAGTATACAAGGTAATGATTATACAAGCCAACCTTATATAATTTAAATAGTTCAACCCATTATGGCAGTCAAGTAAATTTCATTCATTTACTCTACAAACTGAGTTCATCTTAATTTAAGAACTCATAGTAATACCAACTTCCAAGTAAGGGTTGGTTCAAATTGAACTTGATCTAACAAAGTATGAAATTATACTTCAACATAATCATTACAAGTCAAATAATAACTAAGTAGTTATAGACCCCAACGGTCAAGAAACTCCACTATGTTATCAACAGATACTTGGTTATAATTGAATTGACATCATTTAGCCCGAACTATAAACCATTGTTCCTTATAAGAATGAAGGAAGTCTAAGGGACTTAACACTATAAACTTACAAATACCACAGAATTAATGTAAGAAAATAAGTATGTTTACTTTATACAAACTCTTTGTTTCTTTCTAATATTTCCCAACCATCTAACCGAATGTGGTTTATAACAGTTCAAATCATTAATAAACAATCTAATTTGAGCTCAATACAAACTTATACTAGTTTATATCTAGTAATAAGAATAAATAAATAATATCATTCTAGTCACAAATATTTCAAACAAAATATCACTTATAGGATCTACTAGTTTGGGAGTGTGAATTCAAGCCATATCGACTTCTTATCTCCATTACCCTGTAACCATTTAAAAATGATTTCTATCCATAGAGGATCCTGATAAGAACCTAAGGGTTAAGGGGAAATGATACAAATCATTCAGACTAAGTGATCCTAAGGCTCGTTAAGAGTTTCCACAACTTAGATAATTCCTAGTTCCTTTCTTAGTTCATTGGTGAACAAGGTCCAAATACAAAGTCTATATACATAGAATCCCTTACACAAGGTGAAATAATAAAATTATATTCTTTTCTATAATACTCACTTACCCAATGAGATGTCAAGAAATGGCATGTGTTTAATGTTATAGATGTTTCCATGCAAGGATATGAAGTGAAAATACTTTGTATTAAACTTAAAACTACCTAGAATCCTCAAACAGATCTAGTACTCCAACTTAGCACACCCAAATCAAATTCAAAGGTTTCAATCATATAGTTAAAAACTTAAACACCCAATAGGGTATCGATTCAATGTTTTAGTCTCGTTTAAACATAACCCAAGGCCATAAATATACAATTGATATTTATCAAATCAACAAACTTTTTACAAGGTCGAACATGGATAAAGATATTTACAGTTATACCCTAACATTTAAGTTGATATTTTGATACCCAAAATATAAAATATATTCAAATCATAACCCCACAAACACTCACATCCAAGTATAAGTTAGTTCAAGTCAAAAAAATTACCCATAGAATAGATATCAACAAAACAAAGTTTCATTTTCTTCAAAAAGTCATAAAACATAATTGTAACAGTATTTGTATTTCCAAGAAAAACTCAAAGATAACTATTCCCAAATCCATCTAAGGCACAATCAATAATACACAACTAAAGCCTTTGAAATACAATCATTTACAAGAAATAAATCATAATCAACCAAATAATCAAGTAAAGATACAAATACATCAAACCCATAACTAGGGAACACAATTCCATTTTAAGAGCAGAGTTCTTTTCATGAAATAGTTAAATAGAGAAAATTATTTCAAGAGTTAGAGCCTATCATTCCTGGTAAAGCTCCTGAAATTCTTCTTCAAGCTCCCAGGATTCCTTTCCCAATTTCCACAATAATCTCCACAACCAAATCGAACCAATTTCCATAGAAAACCCTCCATCTCTTCCTCATTCATTTTTATAACCTTCACATTAATTTCTTCCACTATTTTCTCCATGAAATAGTGAGATGCATGTCTATCAAAAGATCAAATACTAGTTCAAACAACAAAAACTCCACATGCAGAGAAAATGAATTCGAGTAGACAAATGAGAGATAAAAACCAACCAAACTCTTTTCACCAAAAATGCATGTTTTCCCCAAGGTGGTTTTGGTGAAACTTTCAATGTCATTAATGTTTGACTTAACTACTAGAAATCTTGCTACAACTACCCATTGCCAACTAAATTTGGCTAAACAACTTCCAGTTAAACAATCCCTCATTAAACTATTAGCGCCAAGTTTGGCGTGTATGCCAAGTTGACTAGGTCTCCCACCAAAAGATGGTGGTGGAGATCATTAAATTCCACATTTAAATTTGCAAGTACATGGGAGGTGGCGACATGCCATTACCTTACCACTTAACCCCTTCCTTTAAAATGAAGACCCTTGGTTAGATCATGGTTAGGGTTTACTTCTAGAAAGGTAATATTTATCCACTTAGTCATATCAATCTCCAATTATAATAACCTTAGATAGAATACCTTTAGGTTAGGTTGTTTTATTTAATCAAAATATCCCATATCTTAGGTCTAGGTTAGGTCCATAGAAATTTATATGTCACCATAGTATAGGTTAGGTCTAAATCAATAACAAAATAAAGGACCTTTCCACAATTTTATTTCTCACATTATTAAACATGTTCAATATGAACCATGCCTTCCAAGCATGTAGAATCCTTTATCACAGTAACAAAGTTATACACAAACTGAGATTAGAATCACTGTAACCAGATCAATATTAAAATTGAAATTCTAGAATAAATATGAACTCAAGTAATCATTGTATTAAAGTCATAATCGCATATCAATTTAGGAGAATACCTTGGATCACTGTAATTGATCCAAGGTGTTATCCTAATCCGATATTGATACAAAGTCAACAATTATTCCAAGACATTAATAGTTTTCCAAGATTACCAAATTACCTAACAGTTCTAAGAACCTAATTCAAACTTTCCACAAGCTGAAACCAATAAGTTCATTTCTCAAACTAGTTAAGTAAAGATCAAAACATTAGTACAATTATTACCATATGATTTATTAATAGGATAGATCCTTAGGGAACTGATGGCATTCCAGTAACATGATTTAAGTAGTTTAGTAGAGCACACACATACTCAAGAACACAATCACTTGTTCACATTACCAATCAATCCTCAAAGAAGCATGTACAAATGTAAAATAGCAGAGGCATTACAAGATCCTCAACCATCAAATATTCTAGGTGGTTTCCCTCCTACTTGGGTTGTTTCAATTCCCACCCTACGCGTGGCTTCTCATCATCACCTCAAGTCAACACATGGGCTCTGTACAACTTGGCGCTTATAATTGCAGCCCATGCACATTGCTTTAACTTGGTAGAGAACCTTGCACATCTCTCGTGGCATCACACTCCCATGTATACTCGTGCACCTAACTCAAGCATCCTCCCCATCACATCTTATTCAAAACCTTATCACAACTCATATGTCAACTCATGCATTGGCATCTTAGCATGGCGAGCCAACATCAAGCAGCTAGGTTCATCCACATGGCTTGACACCTCATCTTGGTCCTAACCCTTTTAGTATTTTTCAGAGGTGAAAACAATCCCCTTGATAGTTTTAAGGTGAAAAACATTCCTTCTTGGCATTGTAATAATTTTGGGATTCATTTTTTCTTGTTAATGTATACCCTTCCTATGAGCATCTAAGACAGAGGGTGAGTTTTGAGGTTGGAAAGAGGCCAATCCCCCCTCACAAGGAAAAAAAAAACCTACATAAAATTTTTGATGTTTCCAATAGGTACAAATACGACCCCCTTTACATTTTTTCAAACACCTTTTTAATCCATTTGTAGGGCTTATTGGCTTTTTCCATTAGTTGTGGTAACCATTTTTTGGCTATAACTTTTGACCAGTTGCTCAATTTTGAATGCTTCTTTAGTCAAAATTGTATGTTTTTTTCACACACTACATGATGGGATTGTCATTTTTGCAAATGCACTACTTTATAAAGTGTCACATTCAGGGGTCATTACACTACTTGTTTGGGCTTGTACTTTTTACACTAAGTTATAAAGTTCCATCTGGGATCTTTTTGGGGGTTTATCTACACTATGGATTTCCATTGTTTTATTGTTTTTCTTAATTATAGATCTATTCAACATGGAAGGAAGGAATTATCAAACACTGCATTGTGCATGGTTTGTTTCCCTACCTCCATGGTCTTATTCTTGATCCTCTCGATCCTCTGTAGAAGGATGAGTGGTTTAATTACATTGATGAGGTTTATGACCTTCTCAATCTTACTATTTCTAGGGATATCTAGACATTTTTTCCAGCACACTAATTTCCCTTTCACTTCCTATTCCATAATCTGACAATTATATGGTGATACTGCTTCACCATCTGAGAGAGACACTTCCCTAGACCACTCTTGTGCCACCATGGATTTTCCCCTTCTCACATCCCTTCCAGTGATGATTTTTCCTCTATTCTTGTTACTTCCTGGGAGTCCCTTATTGACCGTCCACATCAGGACCTTACTTTTGAGACCACTCACACTATTACTTCCACTACAAAGCTCATTTTTTACCATGTTCATGATTCCATTCACTCTTTGCACTTGTGTTCCATTGGAGACCCTTTCTCTAAGACAAATGTGACCATTTCCCATTTTGCTCCCTTGCATCTTGATTTCTTAGTTGATGAAACTCTCCCTACACTTGTTGCTTCCATTGAGTGCCATGTTGCTTCACCTTGGCCTTCCAGTAGCTCTCCATAATAGTCTTCTCCTCCTACTTCATGTGTTTCATTACATGCTCCATTTGAGCCATCACACATCTTGGAGGACCTATATATCTCTCGTGTTGGGAGTGTTTCCCTAGGGACACTTGTCACTTCCACCATTTCAGAGATTCTTCACAATCCACCTCCTTTTGGATCCCTTTATGAGGTTCATTGGGCCCCACCTTCTTCTTTATTTGACACACACACCATATTGGCATTACCTTTATCTCATGTGCACTCTTTTTCTAAACCTATGTCACCTTCCAGTTGTAGATCAGAGTTATATTTCAGAGTACTATGTGTTTCTTCTTTTTTTGTTGAGTAAGCTAACTTCCAGTGCTCATTTTTGTCCTTCCCAAGGGTAGGAACATTATTCGATACGGTGGAGGTTTTTCAGTCTTGGTGTGGAGGACCACATCATCGACACACTTCTTGGAGGACCTTATTATTCTCTTCTTTCTCTCTCTACTCTGGAGTATGATTGTATTTGGGTACCTTATTAGGCCATGTTTTCGAGACCCATTTCTTCTCCTTCTTCTCTAGTATTCTTGAGTGATTTTGTCTCTCTTTTGGGGGATTTTTCCCCACTGGGTTTTCTCCTTTCACTCCACTTTTTGAGAGTTTCTTGCATGTGGGTACCTTGTCAGGCCTTGTTTTTGGGACCCACTTCTCCTTGTTTTCATCTATGTGCCCACCTAAGCTATGCTTTAAGGGGGGTATTAGCATAGTTTAGTTTCCATTTATTTATTTTATATACTTGGATTTCCTCCACATAGGTGAATCATCAGGATTAGGTGTCCTAGGGTGTCATTATGGTCTTACGTGCATCATAGAGGGTCATAGGAGTTATATTTGATAGGTTATTCTAGGATTGTAACTCCCACCTCTTAACTGCTACATTTTTGGGAGAGTTACACACCCCACTCCTATTTGTACACTCTTTGATCTTGAGTAATGTATGGGATTTGAGGATTTTTCCTTGCACATTTATGAGTTTTGTATTATTTTGTGTTTTCACATTCTTGTTGGCTTCATACTTGAATCTTCACAACCTCGTAGCCAGTCATCTTATTTTATCCTCCTTTGAACATGCTCCAGTAAGTATTAGTATCCTCTGTAGTATGAGATTTAATTTGATATTCACCAAGACAAGTAGCAATATAATGACTATGAAATAAAGAATCATCAAATTCTATGGGGCATAAGGTTTCATCATTAAGCTCAATATTATCAACATCATCATCATATTCATCATTCTGAATATTAAAATGTTGCACATAAGTCTCAAGGAGATTGAGAATAGATGTGGTAGAGAGTGTAAGAGAGGATATGGTGGGAGAGATTATCAGTAGTATTATTTTAAATAGAAGAAGTAAGGGGGGATGGTGAAATAGGATGTATCAAGACAATGTAATGGAATTAGCTGAGTTTGAGGAATAACCATAGAAGTGGTGAAATCCATGTGACAATATTTGAATGGCTCAAGATCCACAATAATAGTATGCTCATATCCATCAAATATAAACTTGACACATTAATGGATTGTAGATTGAATAGTCTACATGACATGTATATAGGCTCAACCAAGGATTATATTTAATTGCAACAAGGAATCCATAACATGAAAGGGAGTAAGGAGCTTACGAGGTCCCGCTTACAATTATAATTTGACAACACCAATGCATGTATGAGTAATAGTATCATATCCATGGAAAACAAGAGTAGATTATTCAATTGCACTATGAGGGATGCCTAACTAGGCTAGTAATGATAAAGGAAAAATATTTAATGTATAACTATTATCAAGGAGAAGATGATTAATTTGAAAACCCTGATCCCAAGTCATGATGAAATGAGGATGATAATTAGAAGATGATGTGTGTGAACTATCCTCATCAGAAAATGTAATATAATTACTTATTTTCTTAAAGGATTTCATGAGATTGGAAAAAGATACAAGAGGGTCATCACTTTATATTTGAATGGATCACAAAGTGGTTTCTAGTGTGCGACAAAAATCAAGAGCCTTAAATTAAATATTAAAGAGATATATCTTAGTTGAGGTATTGTTTAATTACTCAATGATATCATAGTATTTAGATGAATCAACAAGTCAAGGAGGTGGAGAATTAATAGGAGGGGGGTTAAAGTATAAATCCCCAAAGGCTATTTATTTTGACGATTGGTTATAACATTGACAATGGGGTTTGCGAGAGGTGGTTATGAAGGAAGGCGGGTGTTAAGTGACGATTGGTATATAATCGACTTGGATGGCCACTTGGGAATAGACATAGATGGGAATGAAAGAAGAATAATTAGCCATAACCTCATAAGAGGAAGAAAAAATGAAAAGGATCTGATGCATGGTCATGGTTGGGGTTCACCAAATGATTTAATGAAATATAAATATTTATCAAAGGACTAAGATCAAATATATAATATCATAAATACACAAAATCTAACATGCAATGGAAAGTAAGTATAATCAACAAGAGGATGAGAGTGAATTATCTAATAACTCATTACTTGTGATGATTATGAGCTAGAATTAAGCTAGAAAATTTAAATCTAGGTTGTATATACTTTGCATAGAAAATAGATATCTAAAAGTTTTCTCGACAAAAATGCCCACAAAAGGACAAGACTACCCTAGATGTTAGTGTTTGAACCGGTGCTAGTGTTCTAGTAGAAATTCTAGACATGGTATTCTCGGGTCTAATCATGTCTTATCTACTTCGTTTTTATTTCTATGACTTCTTTGTAGGGTTACACTGCGCACCCGAACCTACAAAACAAACCCTAACTACCTACACAAGTTCAAGCACATATTAGATGGAATAAAATATACATATTCTTGAGTCATACTGACCTTGACAGATCACCCTAATTTGATTTTCACTAAGTGTTGCACTACATTTTAGATTCAATGTAGTTCTAGTGTGTGTGTGTGTGTGTGTGTGTGATAGAATTATGTCCCTTGAAGCTAGATTTCCCTTGTGCCAATCGCACCAAGATAGTGGGCTACAAATACTTTACCCCAAGATGAATATGTGTGATGGAACTCATAATTTACCCTTCCTATGTAGTGAAAAATGTAGAGCAAATATACTCCTTGAATTTTTCTCTTGCCCAAATAGTAGATAGGAAGTAATAACCCAAAATTTCACATCCCCTTATAATAGTAAGTCATGTGTCTGTGTGTGTGTGTGTATATATATATATATATATATATATATATATATATATATATATATATATATATATATGATTCTCTTTGATGCATGAGCATCATGTAAATAATTTTTTTGGCTTTCATAGGTGTTTGAGGTCCATTTGGGGTGTTCTCAAAGTTTTATAGACCATTTTGACTTCATAGGTTCAAATAAGGGATTTTTCCTCCATTTTTGAATTTTGAATATTTGAATTTAGCATTAGGGTATTATAGTGTTAGACGTTAGTATAAGACTCAAAAAAATTAATGAGGGTTATAAAACACCTTTTACCACCTTGGCTTGACTCTCTTAACTCACCTATCCCTTAACTCATCATGAGTTAGCTTAATCAAAGTGGGGTTAGTTGTGTGGAAACCCTAACTAACTCATTCTTACTCATTTGTAAATAAAATACATCATGTATTCAAATTAGATGGAGAGAGAGATAAGGTTAAGGGTTAGCTTTAGAAGGAGGAAGGCCTTGTAATAGAGTCTATGGTTCTTAAAGTTATGTAGACTTCATGATTTATCAATTAAAAGCTTCTTACTTTGTAAACAATGTAATGCAAGTTGAGATTCAGATTGAATGTGATTATATTTAGATGGATATTATTAATTTACTATGTATATATGAATGACTGCAAGAGGATAAGACCAATACAAAGTCTTGAAGAACATCAAAGAGTGTGCAAGCTATGAACTTACAAAAAAACTACATACATGTAAGAAGGTGTGACAAGGTGGTTTAAAGGTAAGAAATCTATTTTTGAGTCTTTATAAGACCGTTTCATGAAGTAATATGATATAATAAGAGGTTGTAAGGTGGTATGGTTGTTAAGAAGGAACAAGGTCTCTTAATATAAGAGACGCCTACGAAATTGAATGAAAAAAATGTGTCTGAAAGGAATTGTATCATTTAACTCTTAATGGATTGGGTACATGATTAAAATATCTTGACGGAATTTTCATGTGTTAAATGAAATAACAAAACTCGTTAAGATATTTTAGAGGATTTATTGAGTTTTCAAAGTGTCTTTTAGGATTATAACAAACAAACCATCACCTCCAAGAAGAGGACCCTGTTTAGGGTTATAAAACCAATAAAACTATTTTGATTCAACCAAAGGGATGTGAAGATGTGGATTTGAGATGATAATTAAGGGATTATATATTTACCAATAGGTTTAAAAGGTATTGAGACCTTTGTGGAATATGATGAGGGTTTTAAATTTTAAAACAACCACTCAAGATTGTGTAGATGTAGTTTAAGGAGGGTTTGACCGAGAAGCATGGTAAAACATAGTCTTAACTATGTATGTACAGTTTTAAAAAACTATGAAAGTAAAATATCTCCTTGAAGGATTTAAACACATGCTTGAGGTGATGAATATTCATAATTTGGTGAATATTCCATTTAGGAAAATTTTAAAAAGAAATTTTTCGGAGCAGGTCAATGTTTTATTCGCCTAAAATTTCTAGTATAAATTTATGTAGAGGTCGTCTTTGCCTACGATTGAAAACTTCTCCTATATAAACCTAGGTAGTTCTCCTAGTAGTATACTAGTAACTTACTACTAACTTACTGAGGTACCATCTAAATTACTTGTAAATTACAAGAAGACAGTATGGATCAGAGTCTCGGTCGGTTATTGCAGACTTGTGATAATAAAATGCCATTAACGTGCGAAAAGGAATATTTTCATTTCCATATGGTTGAAATTATAGTTTTTCGACACGTGATAAGAGAAGGTGTTGACACATGACAAGAGGGTTGTTAACGCGTGACAAGGGAGGGTTATAGATGGGTGACAAAAAGTGCTTTTGATGAGCATCAAGGGGGTTACGAGATGGTCAACAAGAGGGAGAATTTTTTTGGTGTCATGTGATAGCAAGGTTTTTTATCACACGACAGCAAAAAAATGCTCCTCCCCCTTAAGAAACTAACAAGCTAAAAACTGACTTTGAAATCTCGAAAAATTCACCTTTCTCGATGAAATTGGTTTCGGGTATATTCACCTAGGAATTTCCACCTCCAATTTACCGAGGATTCTTAAAATGAACCCCGCATTAGAGGATGAGTAAAGAGAATTTGAACCTAGAGAACCGAGGAAGATCATAACATAGAAATGAATTTAGTCGAGCAAGACAAAATAAGACAAGAAGTTTAGGAATCTTGATGACCAAGAGAGTTGTGTTATTTCATTATGAATAGTTGAATGAGATTGAGAGGCTTATGTGGAGAGATAAGAAGTAGTGAGAATGAGAGACAGATGAATTTTATACTAAGAATAAAAGGTGAGAAATAGGGTATAGAATGTTGGTTGTATGTTGAGAACAACAAACTTGTGATGACAAACATGAAAAATAAGCAAGAGTAAAGATAAGAGAATGGATATATGGTGAGAAGGGCACGAATAAGTGAATATTGGGTAGAATAAGTTGTATTAGGGAGAAAAATAGTGGTTAAGTGAGTAAACCCTTGAAAAGTGCTTAAAACCCTAAGAGACCTAAATTGTCAAACCTAAATAGAGGTGAATGGTTATTGGGAGAAGTGTAGAAAAAGTTAGGACTTGAATTTTACCCAAAGTAAGAACTAGGAAAAGGCTATCTATATCAATCACTAGATTTTATTGAATTTTTATAGATTCTTCTAGACACGAGAGACCTACATGTGAAGAGGGCTAATTGAAAAGACCTAGCTAAAACAGTAAAAGAGTGATAAAAGAAAATTGACATGGAAATTGAACATGAAACTTTGCAAATATCTAGAAGGGAATAATGGGTTTCATAAAAGCTTACTAGTGAATATATTTTTTTTTGGGAATATTATAGTGTAAACATTATATTGTTATTTGTTGTGGAACAACAAATTATTACCTGGTATTATATGTGAAGTTGTTGTAAACAACTTCACGTATTTAGCTTGTTGTTTACAACCACTCCTAAATTATAGGAGGTTGTTTTACTATTTGCTTGGCTATTTATTAGCCATGTATTGTGTGTATGTGATGGAGGAATGAAGATCAATATATTATTTTATTATTCTGATCCTATCCTGTCATATGCTATCAGAGCTAGGTTGATCTATCAGAGACAGGCCGCAGGGAGGCAACACACGGCAGTGCATGTTTGAGAGAATGCGTTTCTCTATGCAGTTTGGAGTGCCGTGTCCACGCAGTTGGAGAATATAAAATATGTGTGATAGCCGCAGTCCTATAGCCAATGCGAATTAAGGAACAGTCGACTCAGTTTGGAAAGCCTGTAGCCAATGCGAAAACAGTCGCAGGTTTCTAATGTTTACTTGCCACTTGCTGCACAATCTGCCACGCAGCCACACGTGGTGAGTCTTACTGCGCATCGTTGGAACAATCCACACAATTGGAGAACCTGTCAGTTAAGACTCGTTTTATACTTTATATTTCAGTTGCAGTTTTATCTAAGCATGAATAAAATTATTATTGAAGTCTGAGGAGATTGTATGGACACGACATATATATTTTTTTATATGCTACACAGTTCGCAATTTGCAGTCGCCACTTAGAGCAGTCACATTTTTTTATGGGTTGCAGTTTTTTAGAAGGGATCCTTCACACAACAAATGGCTGTATACAGTGAATTGAATTTTTTAAGATTGATTAAATTGTTTAGAGTATTTAAAAAGTAATTTCCCTTTATTACTTTTTAAATAGTGATTTATTGATATAGTCTTCTTGTAAAACGTATTATATCCATCAACTGGAGTTGTTTTGTTTACAAATACAATAGTTGTGAAAATGGAGAAATCGAGTCTCGTTGAGAAGTTCGAAGGACGTGATTTTCACACTTGGCGAATCCAAATGCAGCTGACCTTGATTGAAAAAGATTTGTGGGATGTGGTCAAACCAAATGTGACAACACCAACAAATCCAACAGATCTCGTGAAGTGGAATATCAAGGATCAAAAGGCCTTGGGAACTATTGGTCTCGGTTTGTCTAAAGCGTACCTGCACCACGTAGACTTCACAAAGTCTGCAAAGGAAATCTGGGAGACATTAAATAAACTGTTTGGATCTGAAGCAGAAAGTGCAAAGACAACACTGAAGCAAAAATTATATGGGTTAAAAATGGATGAAAGTATAAAAATGGCAGAACACATCAGCAAGTTCCGCTCTCTTCTCAATCAGCTTGCAGGTATTAATGAGAAGGTAAAAGATGATGATGCCAAAGCAATTCTTTTGAATAGTTTGCCTAAAAAAATGTCTCATATGGTTTTTACTTTGAGCAAGATTAAAATTGGTTTAGAAGGAGTAGTTTCTACTCTTCTTGATCAGAATGAACCTTCAGAACCAGAAGAAGAGGTCTTATATGTACACAATAAAGCTAGTACATCATCAAAGAAGGGTAAGTACAATTCAAAGCACATTCCTACAAAAGGACAAATCAAATGTTACTATTGTAAAGAAGTGGGGCATGTCATTTTAAATTGTAAAAAGCGGGCACAAGATCTACTGGATGATAAGATTGATCAAAAGGCTTATATTGTTGAAGAAGAAACTGACTGGGAAGATTATGCAACTGATGAAGAACTTTCTTGCCCTAGCGATGAAGATTATCTCTTCGAAAATAACCAAACTGGAGGTAGGAGGAAATGGAGGATGGAGGCTACTCAGCACCTCTCGTCAGTCGCCAACGACGAGGTCGTATTTTGTGGTGGTGACATATTTATTTCTAGTTGTGTGTTTATCTAGTGTGCAGAATAAAGAGCAACAGTTTGTGTATGTTTGCTTGGTACATGCGTGTATTCCTATATGTTCTCTTGAAGTGTTGTGATGTGGTGTAGAAGGTGTCAGTCACTGAAACAGTTGTATAGGAGGGCAGCTGGTGTCCAGAGGAGAGGAGTAGTATGCAGACCTAAAAATATGCGTAGGCATATGATTCTGGTTTCAACTACACTTCACCCCATGTTCACACTAAGGGGGTGTATGTTAGGAATATTATAGTGTAAACATTATATTGTTATTTGTTGTGGAACAACAAATTATTACCTGGTATTATATGTGAAGTTGTTGTAAACAACTTCACGTATTTAGCTTGTTGTTTACAACCACTCCTAAATTATAGGAGGTTGTTTTACTATTTTCTTGGCTATTTATTAGCCATGTATTGTGTGTATGTGATGGAGGAATGAAGATCAATATATTATTTTATTATTCTGATCCTATCCTGTCATATTTTGTGTATTTTTAGTTTTAAGTCAAAAAATAGCCTTTAGGAGGGATACAAAAACTTAAGGAGGTCTAAAAGGGAAATGATGAAAAAAGAACTTATGAATCTTTGTGGAATGTTCTAACATGTTGGTTTAGGGATATCTAGTAATTGTAAAGAGATCTTAGCTCTTGAATCAGTCATTTTGTACATATTGGGTGTTGTGAGCCAATTCAGGCTTCTTGAAGGAAAGTCTAAATTGTTAGTTTTGATGAATTTGATTAATGGTTATCTCGAACTACTAATTTTGGTTGAATGTTTTGAAATTCGCTACATCACCCTTACTTGAATTTCATAATTAACAACTAAAAATTGAACCCAAAATGATAATAGAAGTTTTAGAAAATATAATGGTTTATGTGGCATTTTTAAACATAAGAGAAGATGGAAATAGTACAGAAGTGCCCAAAGGGGATAGAAGCACCTAGGTACTCTTATCCCTATTAGGATCTAGTGTCTAAGAGGCTTAGAAGATAACGTAGTCACTAAATTACACACTTACCATGTACATCTATCATCTAAATACTTCATTTACATGCATGATTCCTAAGCAAGAGAACTAGGCATTAATAACACTTGTTTTTCTTTGACATTGATCCTCTCTTTCTTATTTGTATTTCTTGTTGTTTTTGGACTTACAACTTATAGTTTTGCATACTAATTGACATCCTACTCGGTCTTGATTCCATTTTTAGCACCCTGTATAGAACTGTTCATTAGGGATAGGAGCACCCAGTTGTTTTTTTTTATTATTGGCAAATAGTTTTTTGAAAGGGACTATACCCTTGTACAAAGATGACTCGAAGCCGCGAGATGTGCCCAAGTGAGCACCCGGTTGTTATTATCCCCTCTGGATAATTTTTCCTCCTCCCTTTTTCTAAATTTTTGGATGTTACATCTTTCATGTCTTTATTTACTACCCTGGGTCATTGTTTCACTTGTTAATGAAAAAACTTAAACAAAGGAATTATATATATATACATGTCTTATTTAACTCTCATTAGGTGGGAAAGCATTCAAGAGGCATATACATCTACAAGGAGATAATATTTTCTATCTATTACATTAAGGACTACATTTTGGGACTACATACTTCACTGCATAGGAGGGTCTATTCTAAATTCCATACCACACATTTTTCATTAGGAAAAATTAGTTGTAGCATGTTATTATTTATACCACCGGCACTATGGTAACTTTGACACAAGGGACACTATTTTAATCACACACGTGCATGCACGCACGCACACAAGAGCTACATTGAATTTGGAATGTAGTAAGCACTTGGAAATAATCACATTGGGGTGACCGTCTGTATCGAGTCTAACTCATGAATATGCATTATTTATTCATCTAATGTGTGCTTGAGTATTGTGCAGATAATTAGGGTTTATTTTACATGTACATGTGTCACTAGCAAAAGTTCAGTGAGTACGATGTGACCTAGAATATACTAAAGGAAACAAGAAGTGACACATGAAAAACTAGAATCATAACTATTCCATAGACATCAACACCCAGGTGGCCCTATCTCATTCTAGGTGTTCATGTCCCTAAGATCGTCACATTTTAGAATCGGAGAAAAAGATTACATAGTCTAAAATTTTCCTTTCAACCATGTTCATCTGTCCAAAATCATTCCAAACCTACAGTTACAAGTTGAGTTGTCTTTATCTCACATATTTCACTCTTGCTTATACTTCTTTAGCTAGATATTGTTTGAATATTGTTGTATTTATCTAATCATCGGTGTCCTTACATATATTTGAATTTTGTTAATTCAAATAAAATAGAAGACACTGAGTTGAGTCACATGTTTTGAAATGTCCAAAAGTAAAGGGATGGTTCCGAGAAAATAAAAGGAAGGAATTATACAAGATAAATCGAAGTAAATGCAATGAAAAACAAGTGTTGTTAATGTCTACTTTTGTTGCTTAGGGATCATGCATATAATGACATACTAAAGGCATGGTGTGATAGTACTAAGTGTGTGATTTCATGTCTATATTCACACCCATATGTACACATGTATTCCTTTAAAATCACACTCTTTTTCCCTCCCCACCTCCTACATGTTCTAACTCGCAATAATTATCTTCTACTCCATTAATCCTCATCTTTGGTCATGTTTTCCTTTACAATAGTACACTCTTTTCAAATCCCAATGAAGATTCATCCATTTCCAAAACCTTTTTTGTCATCATCCATAAATTATTAGGCACTCACACGATATCTCTTTTATAAATTCTTCCAAATAATCCAAATCATTCAAAGCCCTTATAGCACACACCTATTAAGAATTATACCTATCATCAAACTATTGGACACTTCATTGATAAGTACTATCAATTTCACAACCATGTGTAAGACATGATTGAATAGGAGACATCCCACAAGATAATCTTGTGCCCCCATAAAAACACCATATCTCCACATCTATAACAATCTCACACTCCATTCAAATTATATCATATTTTTTTCTTGTCTTATACCTATCATTTACCCTATATGGATACCCATATATCTTCTTAATTTTTTAACCAAGTTTATTCCTCTTATAGGCATTTATGTCGTAAGCCCCATCATGTCTTTCAAGTAACACTAATCCAATATTATCATTATCATCTTTATCACCTTATATATCCTCATCTCTAGTTGTGTCATCCTTATCTTCCTTGGAAATAACTTCGTCACCATTTTCATGCATATCAGCCTCATTTTAAAATTGGACACTAATCTTATTTTCACTAATCTCAACACCCTTATCACTTATTTTTTCATCTTATTCATCAAATCAACCACCATCGTTATCAAGTAAAGAAATATATATCCTTACACCAATCACATTTCATTTTTTTATACAAAAATCATCATCAATCATGCATAAATCCTTCTTCAATAATCTTAGCATCCTTATTTAGGACCAACCAACCTCATCATTTATTCTCAATGATGTTAAATTCTTGTCAAATAATTCTACTTATCCTAAGTTACTACAAACACATGACAAGGATTTTATCATAGTTTTCCCATGCTCTACATGTATGGGTGAATCTTGTTTCTCTATTTTTATCATCCCATTTCCACCATTGCACATGATGCACAATTTCATCTAACCACCAATGACACCCCTTGATATTACATTGTGTATTCTATTTAATCCATATTTGCATCATGCTATAAACTTATTTTCCAAAACAATTTTATCCCTTTTCTTCTTCTTAACATACTTATATTGTTTTGTCATGTTCTTCCTAAGGACATGGCTATATTGCACCATCCTGAGCCACTATACATTATCTCAGCCATGCTTATTTAGGAACCCCTTGGTACACCTCATAATTATCATCTTATCTTAATTGTCTCTATCTCCATAGGAATGCATCCCTATCACTATCATTTTCTACAAGATAATTGTCATATTTTCTACACTTTTCATCCATTGTATCATGCATAATCCCATTTTACAACTCATTCTCCAACTTATTTGTCACCTCATATCCAACATTGACCATGTCACTTGCTAGATTGGGAGAATCATATTTGTCTCCACTCTCGTCCTATCAACAAGGGGAAAATCTCTCTCCATTTTTTCCATCATAGGTTTGAAACATGTTTTGATTCCCCACAATTCACATCATGTCATCAATAAAATCCCAAAATGATTAGAAAATTTATCAAAAATCATAAAAACATCATAAAATATCTCAAAAATCCAAAAATTTTCCTACACCCACAGATGTTCATTTCCCAATACACCTTTATGCTCATGATTTTTTTATGAAGAATTTATTCATACTCACAAAATTCATTTACAATTAACTCACATTTCATATCATGGTTTGAATCACAAATTTTAGTGAGCTATCATCACATTATTGGCCTATTTTACAAGTCAAAATATATACAACAACCTTTTGAACTTTTTTCTATTATTGCCTAGTGAATTTAAGAATGAATTTTCTCTAAGAGGTACATGCACTCTCACACATATAAAAACTTTCCGTGAAGGTCCCAACGCGTCAATGTAGACACTAGCCAATATTTTTTCTACATAAACATTCAAAATTACTACATCCAAATCGATGGTGATTCTTCACCCCCTCAAAAAAACAAGAGAGAAACAATATTTTAAAAGAAACAAATAAATAAATAAAAAAGAAAAAAAAATATTTGAGGGTCTTTCAACTATCTCTACTAGGGCTATGAATGTCTATCTAGTAATAGGAAATGCTTTGAATGGAACAAAGTGCATATTTTTAGGGTTATGGATGCACACTTGGAAGTAAAGCAATACATGGCTTCCCATTTTCCCTTCCACACGCCATAATTCACCAATAACGTATCATAACAATCCCACACCTTGACTAGTCTATTTTTACATTTATCGACAAATTTTCACCTCAATTGGTAATTAACTCTCACTTTCACACACATTGGATATCAACGAGACAATGGGCTTGTATATTACCAGGTGATGCCTAGATATTTTTTAAACTATCATTATATTATATCTCTTGTATCATTTTATGTGTTTCTATGTTTTTCAAAATGACCATCTCCAATACGTGTTTCCTACCATATCAATAAATAACCTTGTTTCCTACACTCTTATTCCTCATTTCCCAAGTAGAACATATGTGGCATTCTAATGATTTTTTTATATTCCATTTATCATCATCTATCATATCCACACATTATTATATGAATGATGTCCATAACCACCACATCTCATCCCATTTATATTATAGTACACCTTCAATGCTCCATAATTTTCTATCTAACATGGTCCATTTTTAGCATTATCACTTGTCAATTTCTACCATGCACTAGGTTGGGGAGAAATTATCCATACACTCAATCATTACCTATCCAACATATTTTATTTGTAACTTTATCCATTGTCACTTTCCACTATATGTCAAACGAGGGAAACATTTTCCCCGCTCAAATTATTGTCCTTATCCAAAGGTCAATTTCTCTTATTACCAACTACCACTTTTTTCCTTGTGCGTGGTTGGGTCAAAACCTATCACTTGAGGTGGATCCTATATCAAACCATGTGCTAATAAATCTTATGATGACCAATCAATCAATTAATAAAATAATCATCACCTATGAAATTATCATATCGATCCCTTCAAATAATTTGTTGAATTGATCCATATATAAACATTTCCAAGTCTTGTTTATCTAGCCAACAATCAAGCCTATGTATGTCACAATATTTGTCATATTGTTTGATGAATCTCATCTCATCTTTAATTTTGGTGTAACATCCTGTCTCATGCATGATGTACTTAAAAAGGGGTAAAATGTAGACATCAAGAAATTCACCTTGCATATAAGGTCATATCAATAAAACACCTCGAAATAATAAAATACCAAAAAACTATAAATTCCTAAAATCCCATAAAAATGATAAAATACATATAAAACCAATACAAATCATAAAACATTATAAATTTTCTTTAAAAATAAAATATAACTAATCAATAATAAGAAAATACACCCCCAAGCATTATTCAAGTCCACCTAATCATTATATCACCAACATTAAATATCATCTCATCTCTATATGCATTAATAGCCCAACACTACCTTACCTATCTCTATCCCCAAAATCTATGAATGAAGGTCCTTAGTATCTCTTTCATTTCCCTAGGATCTTAATCACTTTTGGCTTCTTGGTCATGTATATTTTCTTATAATATTCCCTACAATAAAGAAAAACCACATCCAACAGCTTATAGGCCCCCTATAATCAAATTTTGTAAAATTATTATGCACGAATAAGTCGAGTTAAACGAGATACTATGTGATTGTTGCACTATTTCTATATTGGTCCAAACAATCTACAATCATCATCATTTTGCCTTACATTATTTTTTGGGTATTTTTAGACCTCTGATTAGGTATATGAACATTTAATTTTAGTATTATATCAAAATTATTTTCATTTTCTTATGCATATTCAAAGAGAGGATGACACTTAATTATAAAGAGCTATATAGTGTGTCCCACAACACATGAAATTGGATCCTTTAGCCCATTTTTATTTCAATTCAATTTGACTCGATTTTTTTGATTTAAATCATCTAATACTTGTAGGTGAGCTCAATCTAGTGTATATACGTATGTTTAGAGGTACCTAAGTATCATGTTTTCTATGGTATCCTTTGTAGTGATTAGGTATAAACTCTTTTGTGGTAGTCATGTTTTATACCCATTCAATCAACCTTCCAAAAATACATAGATGAAGGGAAATTAAAACCAAGATAAAATACACATTATCAAATAAAAATTAATTAAAAGGAAATATTAAAATGTTATTAATACAAGTAAAATAGTAAATCACAAATAAAAATATTATATAACTCTTTAGCACACCCCTTTCCCTATTGAAATATCAAATTCCATAGTTGGGCTCATTACAAATATTGAAGTTCTTTAGAGTGTGGTAGGTTTTTTCGAATGGGGTAGGAGGTCTCATATCTATCATTCAATACCCCTACCTTTTCATACTAGTACATAACTCTCATAGTTTTCTTATAGATCCTTAAGTGAGGTCTTGAGGAACAAGGAAAACATAATGGAAAGGTAGGATACACCATTTATTGTTATATATTATCATATTCTACTTTGTATATACCTTTATACTTCCCTACTTAGCCTAATCCAAACCTATCTAGTCGGGTTCCTTCTCACCGGATGATGAAAACCTTAAGTCATATCCTTTTGATTAGAGTGTCTTGTCTCCATTAATGATCTTGTACCACCATTATGGCACCCTAATCTTTCTTATTTCATGTCAAATCCCTTTATTCCATTTTTATGGATATTCTCAGTAGTTGACCATGAATTTATATCTTTTACATCCTATTATCTTTACTACCTATTTTAAAATCCCAACACCCTAGTATCTTTTTGAAAACAATTATGAGAAATTCAGGCCTTCCTCACAAATATATATTATTTTTCATCCACTCTATCTTCACTCACCCTATTCATGATGTTAGATGGTAGTGTTTTATCTCCTAAGAAAATCCAATGCTAGCATTCATTCTGATCCTCTCCATTTAAGTGCTTCCTCATTTAATATGTCTTATATTTCTTTGCCCATGCCTTCGATTTTATTTGATAATTATTACAACCTTACTAGAACATTTTTTATCTTCTTTAATTACTTTCTTAAAATTTATTAGGTGTCCTACAATAATTATCATGCCTTGTAATATCTTTGTTTCTTTCTTATATTTTATTAGGTGTCTTATAATCCTTTATCATATCTTTTGGTTTTTTATGTCCTTCTTGGATTTCATTAGATATCATATCTACTTGCCTATTACTCCATATTTGTTAACATATTTCTCTATATTTTTCATTAAATTTCCATATTTTCATTTATTTTATCTTATACCTTTTCAATTTCTTATAATATGTCATTACATTTGTGTAAATATATAAAGGAAAACATAATAAACAGTACCTAATACATAATATATACACTCCTATATCACTCATAAACCTCCTTCACGTCTTAGAGAGGAGGTGTCACACTATGAGCTAAAGGATTTTAACTACCCACTCATATAGAGTGAGTTAGGGATGATTCTCTATATTGAGTTCATGTGGCCTCACCCTTTAGTCGAGAAACTTGAACATGTAACTTGACTTTGGTATCTACAACTTTTCATTCTCTCTCAATAATTGTGCATATATCAATTAGTATACCATATTTTTTAAGGTTAATAATATATATGTAACCTAACTAACACACACACTAAGGCCCTCATATCACCTTGTTTCATGGTTGTAATAGTTCCCTCGTGGTGCTCTAATTTCCTCATTTCCTCTCTTATAAGTATAAAGGATCCTGCATACTTTCATGTCAATGACACCATTAGATCCAACATCAATGTCATATCTCTCTTCTAGATACCTCCATTTAGCATCTTGTTGCATGATCCCTTTATCAGTGTTTGCTAATTGAACTCTGACTCCTTTACAAAAATCACACATTAGAACATATACAATCTATTATACCATAATCCTACTTACTAGCATGTGTCTCTACTATATGAAAGGAAAAAACTTAACACAATCTTACCATAATCAAACCTTAATGTTCTAGATGGTCCTCTATAACCATCACATCAAACCACTTTCCTAACATGACATCATCTTCATCATCATATCACATCCTCACTTCTACTGAATTTCTTCATCTATCCATCATAATGACCATCACATATGAATGATTATGTGCATGAGTTAATCTATAGATCTCTAGCTAGAATTTAATGCATCTCAACCCTTATAAGTGAGAGATGCACTTCCTAGTCTCTATATTCACTAGTTCTCAAACTAATGTATGGGTCTCCCAGGACATTTCCCATATCAAATCATCTCACTTAGGACTATTCTATATAATATGTACCTACATTCCTCATGTTGCCTTTATGTCCAACCTATTCCTCTACCTACAACCATATATTTTTGGCTACCAACCTTGTCTTCATGGTTGGACCATGAGCTCTATCCCATGTAAATATCTACCTCTCATCTCTCTAGCATGTTATAGATAGCATGGAGGAATCTACAAAGTTACAATGGGCCAAGGCAATCCAAATTACTTTATCACTCTATCAATTGAGTGTTGTTCTAGCCACCATAACTAATGACATGTCATGTCTATGATGCCATGTGTGATCACTACATAGTCTACCAATACCGACTACCTATATATGGTGCCTATATTGTCTTCATACTATCTAGTCCATCCACCTATTTATAGTATTATATACCTAAATGAGCTTTGACTATAAAACCTCTCTCCTATTGTAGAAGTCTTATTATATCTATTGTTACTTGTAGTGGATTCCTTATAGGCCTTTACATTGGGAATATTTCATATATCTATGTAAACAATATAATCACTAGACCAATTTCCAGTTGTTGTTTCAATTTGATCCTATAAAAATTATCTCTCAACTACACCAATATACTTTTTCCCAGTTATACATAGTACCCTACTCTAATGCATCTTAACATGTTAATATAACAAAAAGTGAGACACATCCATCTAACTTGCAGATACAAAATGTGTGCAACTACCATACATATAATTGACTTCTAAATATCCGTGGAAAACTAAGTTGTACACTACTCTTAGTCAAACTAGTAGTGAGTGTGAATTCTACCAATATTCCCTTATGGCCCACTTGTGATAGCTCCCTCCTTTTAATATATGTCTCAATAACATCACATAACATATGCTTCACACTAATAGGCATCCCCGGTATCATATGTACATCATTTAATGTAAATTTGGTCTCAATCATATCCAATTTGACCATCCATTTAAAAATTTCAAATTTGATCTCATAATAACTAATTAACATCTATAACAAGTCTACATCCAAAGGGATGTGACACATCTACATTATCCCTCTGAAACGCAAGGACACTAATTGTGTTATCATGGTCGATGGATATCTCAAAAAAATTGGCATTCTATGTGCGTCATAATAAAATGATTCCCTCTACCTACAAAATAATCAAATAATATTCATCCATTAGTATTATTCAAATAAAAATATGATAACTCAATGAAATAATAAAAGTATAATTAAAACCCTCATAATTATAAGTCATTGGCCATGTACCATAAATCTATCGGTGATATAATTCATCCCTTACATGACCAACAATATCAGCCATCTTATATAAGTGTATTGGCCATGATGGGAAAAATAAATTGTATCAAACCTCATTCCCTTGTGTTTTCAAGTTCATAACTTATATTGCATGCCTCAGAATGTTATTTTGATGTTTTATAATTATTGTTGGAAGTTGACTAATAAAAATAGCCATATGTATCTAACCTACGTTCTTTTAGAGTAAATTCGAGCTTGCTAAATCAAATATAGATTTAAAAAACCATATTTGGTATTAATCTAATATAGTAAATTAAATTTTAGGTGCAAACATTACCATTTCCTAATTTAAAAACAAAACCTACTTGTGGATTGGCCTCATCACACCCTTTTTATCCTTCACCTCGTTTTCCTACACCACCTCCTCGCCCATTGGCCATCATCTCTAGTTTAATATAATTCAAATAACCTAAATCTCTATAATATTAAAATTAATAAGTGCAAGTAACAAATGAATAGGTGGGCTTATAATTTATCGGTTTTAACCGAAAAAATAACCTCCTCTCACAAGATCCATATTTTTAAAGTTACAATCTCCTTGTAACCATAACTCGATTCTTATTCGGAAGAAGTGTTAGAACCATATTCTCATAAAAATCCAATAATATATTTCATGTATTTTTTAGAAATATTAAAAATAAAATCTTTTTCCATCCTGCAATCTTTACTGTTTGGTTCATGTTTACATGTTTTATCATCATTTTCCCTTATTTTTATTATCCTTACACTTAATAGACTATATTCCTCTTGTCCACACTCCTAATTAACGACATACATTTCTCATCTACATTATTATTTGACATCATCTTATCATCCTTCTATGAGCTCCCCTAGGTTAGGGTTTGTTGCTTATAATAAAATCCATCTTATGGTATTTCTTTTCAGTTGTGTATTACTTGAGTTCACTTAGAAAATATTTCTACATTATGGTGATTTGTTATGAAAAAACACTTACAAGAAGGTAAGTATAAGGTAAGTATGCTTTATTTGAGTTCATGCTTTTATAATTTTTACTTCTCATTCACTTTAGTCATTTTTATTTTGGTGTTGCATTTTATTTTCTCAAAGACCATCTCATGTAAAATTTTGTTGACAAGTGATGATCTTTGGTGAGGGAATAATTATATACTTAATATTTCACTTTTAATTTTCACTCTTCACAAGTACTATTGGTGCATTGGCTTCCCTGAAGTGATGTCCTCATGAATATTATTAGGAAAGGGAATAACTTAAAACTATTATATGGGTTGGTTAATGGTGGTACTTGTGAGATATATTTTATGTGTAGTCAATTTTATGAAACCTTGGATACATTTTATATCCTTACAATCATCTTGTTATTTTTTAACCCTAAATTAAATATCTATGTTAATTTAACTAGGTATATGATATATAAGAGTTGATTATTGTTTTAATAACAATATAACAATATAAGAACTAATCATATTTACAACTTAGATAAAATAAGTTAAATTACAAAAAACCATTTAACCTAACATGAAATTTAAAGTACAAACAAGATGGAAAGACGCACTTAGTTTTCCACATTTGATTTCTAGACATATTTGGAAGTGTATAATGCAAAAATAGAAAAGATGAACATGAGGAAACCTCAAAATTCAATTGAAAGTATAAATATACCTAGGTCAAGACCATATAATACATTCAAGACTGTATTGTATAGTTTAGGACATTTTGTATGGTCTTGGACCTGCTCTAAGATGGCTTCTGGAATGTTTTGGGTTATTCGGATTCATGGATTTTTTTTTTCATTGTCACACATGTAGTGAAGCTCTGAGCATGGAATGATCACCACTTCTAACCCTAGTCATGAATGAAGATTCCTACAAAAAATTATTAGAAAGGTTATGGGAACCCCTGTGCACACAAATGTTGGCACTACTCCGAAGAGGCATCAAACCACTCCTTGTTCTCCACCTAGCATGTAATATTTAGATAGATAAATCAGATTTTGTAATTACTTTGACCATGTTTTATTTGACTTAGATCTTGCCAAAACACTTGGCGAAATGGTGTTTTAATGCTTCTAAATGAGATATATGGCTACTTTTACTTTTTGGGTAGCTTCAAACCTGATGTGGGTGTTTCCCTAATGATTGCAGATATGTAATTCCAAAATATATGGATCTTTGGATGCTCTTTACAAGTTTATGAAGTTCTCCAAAGGTGCATTCCTTAAGAGTTCCAAGTTAGAAAATGAGGTAGTGTTTACTTACTTATATAGGGTTTTGTAGATGATTTATCTAGGAAAATAAAACCTAGAGGAAGTAGAAGACCCAAAGAAAGGTTTAATTTTGAAATTTTCATTGGAAGACATGTCGGTCTAAGGTCGTACAAAAGGGTCAAGACCGTATAGTAGGTCCTGGATATATTGTATAATATTGAACATGAGAAAGGAATATACTTGAATGAGGTTTGGAGCTGGTGAGTTGATGTTTCTCTATAGAGTTTATGCATTTTGTTCTTAGAGTTGGTATACATGTCAATGTGTAAGGATAAAGTTAGGAAGTGTTAAGTGGAAAAGGAGAAGTTGTATTTGTCATAGAAAGAGTGCATAGTCAAGTCAAGGTTTCCAAAGTGAAAATTACCAAATTTGAGTGTTTCTATTTTATCCTTTTAAGTATAAAGTTTAAACTTCCATTCTTAAAGGAAATTGTACACTGAGTGTGTAAACACACTTTACCTTTTCTTAAATGTTTGTTTTACGGTTGTGTTTTTTTCATGGTGTTGGAATGCTCCTCGACAAAACCTACAACATAGAGAGGATTCAATGTCCAAGATAGATAATTGATTCCGACTCAAATAAAACTTTTAATTAATTATATTTGCATTTTCATCTACATATATGTGAATTGAAAGAGATGTAAATAAGGAATACACTTGTTTGTTTCATCCTTTACTTATTCTTAGATATTTATTGTTGAACTTTGTTAAAGGATTTGGGATGATCAATCCTCATTCATTTTTAGGAGAAATCAAGTGTCAAGTGCATGTAATGCAACACATAAATGTGATAATATAATGAAGAATAAATAGGTACAAATGTACCCCTGCAAAAGGAAGAAGACCGTGTATCAAAGTTATTTAAAAACTTTGATATCTTCCCCATAAAGTGAAATATGAAAGGAAATCCTACCCATGAAGTTCTCAGTGATTTAATATAAATTAAATTAAACCTTAATTTTTAAGTTACTACTATAATGATTTATGTGCAATGATAATATACAGTAAATAGAAAATAAACAAGTATACAATTACATGAAACCCTAAGAAAGATAGAGGGAGAAGATGACTTAGCTGATTTTTCACAATTTAGATGTGATCTAGGTAGGATAAATGTTGAAACATATTGTAAGTAGTTTTTTTCAAGGCTCACTTAGAGTTCTGGTACTTACGAATGTCTAGGATAGAATCCTACATGGGAGGACAGAGTACCCTGACGCTCGTGACTTATATGGGTACTAGTGTCCTATCAGTGTGTTTAGGTTCTACCCTTTTTGTGCATGAGAAGCTTCATTGTTAGTTTCCTTTTATCACTCTATCTTCTCTCTTAGATTGTCGATTATACCTATAATGTGCAAAACAATTGTCTTCCTACACATGTCCACAAACCACATCAAATCTAATAAAAATATGTAGAATTTGGAGTCATACTGACCCCAATGGTCACCTAAAGAGTGAACTTAGTAGTGAGTGTTGTACTAAATTTCAAAATCCATGTAATTCTATGTGTATGTGTGTGTAATGATTCCCTAGGTTTCCTTTGTGCAAGTTGCACTATAATAGCAAGATACATATAGAATTATCCAAGTATGCAAATGTGTAAGATGGAATAAGATGAAATGCCCCCCTATGTTGTGTATACTGAGTGATGCATCAATTCTCGCTTGTGTGGATGTGTTAAATGGATGCCTTTGAACTGATCTTGTGCCTTTAGATGGAATCTTAGGTGATAGTATATAATACTAGTGCTTGGCCCTTGATTTTGGAGAATTAACTAAGTATATATATGATTCCCTTGTTTAAATTTTGTAATTTACATCTGAAAGTCCGAACCAAAGTATTAAAAGATGCCCAAGAAGTAAAAGAGACCCAAAAGGGTGAAAAAAGGATAAAAAGGGTGAAAAAAGGATAGAAAGGGTCAAGAGCACCTAGGCACTTCTTTCCTTACTAGGTGTTATTGTTCGCGTCCATAAAAGATAAATCAATCAAATTTTGGAAAGGTTGTAAGATTTGTAAGACCATAAAGAAGACACAAGATAAAGTAAAAAAGGCCAAAAGGAATTATCAACCACTAGTTTTATTTCTTAGGAATTATGTGTATATTATTGTGCTTGAGGACCTAGAAATGTACCCAACTGCATAGATTTTTTGTTTATATTTTCCCCCACATTATGTTGTTGAGTGAATAATTGATAGCATAAAGTAGATAGAAGTTGTGTACATTGTAATCATGTAGAGAAGAGTGTATTTGATAGCGTGTTGAGTGGACAAGTGAATCACAAAAGTGATCGTAATGTGAAGCATGGAGACTAGGAAAGGGAAGTAGACTCTAGCAATGAAGTGTATGCATAGTGGTGTACTTGTTGGAGCTTGTGCTTATTGATGTGGGTTACTTCTTGCTGTGTATTAAGGATAGACTGCAAAATAAGAGTGAGAACGTAGTCAAAGTTTTGTATTTGAAAAATTAGAGTAATGTAATCATAAGTGAGTAAAATGTGTATAAAGGAAATTATGCACCTGATGTATGTGAAGACACAAAATCATGCACTTTGGGTAATTATCTAGTCATGATCACATACTACTATTCATATGATTCCTAAGTAATAAAAGTACTAACTAGTCCATGTCTTTGGCCATCTTTACTTTCTTTCTATTGCCACTATTTTCGTGTACACTTTCTTTTTCAATATGACCTTTAACCCTTCAGCTTCTATGAATTTGGACACCGACTCCCATCCAAGACACCAGCTCCAGTGCCCCTTTCCCCTCCTGGGAGCCCCTAACCTCTTTGTACTTTACTCACATATTTTGGGTCACTTCTAGCCTTTTAAGCATCTTATATTTTTGTTATTCAATCTTTTCGGGTCAATTACAAAATTCAAGAAAGGGAATCATATAAATATAAAGTTATGTGATCATAATAAAGAACCAAGAACTAAGCATTATTTATCTCCACCTAAGGTTTCATCCAAAGGAAATTCAAGAGCATTCAAACATCCATTCTAGCATCCATATAAGGGTAAGGAACTGCATTATTTTTCATACACTTCATGTGAGACGAGTATATTCTATTCCATGCACACATCTATTACATTTCTATACATCTAGATACTTTACTCATGATCAAGTGTGACACGCACAAGAGCTACCTAGGGCATAATTCCATACACACACACCTAGAATTACATTGGGTGTGAAATGTAGTGTAGCGTTGAGTCATAAGATCACTTGTTGACAACTAAAGATAGTCTGACCCCTTATTTTTCATCTTTCTTTTTAGGATTTGATGTCTCTTTGAGGGTTTTACAAGTCATTATTTCATTACATATTTCTAGTGACCTCATCGATCATTTTGTGACATATTAGCGACACCAAAGGTGAAGAACAAAGCAAACACCTTGCGACTAGAAAAGTTGGTTTTCTAAGAACTTTCATAGTCACAAGTTCCCACTACCATTCTATAGCACCCATAGGTGTCCCTACCCCTTTCTAAACACCATTGTCTAGCTTATTCCTCCATCTCTATATTTTATTGAGCTTGGTTGTGACATTTTGTGTTTCATATTTTCCATTTTTCAATCTACCTTCATGACCTTTGTGAATCAACTAAGTCGTTTTATCCTTTATTTTCAACTAGGGTTTCAATATTTCTAGCTTATATTGCTTGAGTCATTTTTTTACTTAATTATTTATTCATTTACCACCATCTTGCATTAGAATTATGCATCTATTTATTCAATATTTTCTTAATCACTTTGGTGAACCCGAACTCAATCTGAACACTCTTAGGGTCCTCTTACTTCTATTACTTTTATTATTCATAAGATCTTCTCATCATGAGTATCTCTATTAATGAATTTATTCTCATTAATCCTGACTTAAGAGATAAAATAAGAACTCTTTTAGCTATTACTAGCATTCTTGTTGATATCCATCCGGATTTAGTATATAACACATTTTTCATGCATTTTCTCGTAACATTACTTTTCCATTTAATCTTAATGTTGATCTTGATATTTTTGACAATGATACATCATGCTTCATATTTATAATGTGGGTGTTAAACACACCATCGTTGATAATGGCTCTGAGATTAATCTTTAAACTATGTCATTCCTTGAAAATATGGGTCTTTCTCTTGCTAATGTTATCCCTTCGTCTCTTTCTCTTCGCACATATGATGGCTCTATTTATCCATGCATCAGTCACATCACTTTTCCTATTATTGTTGGGCTAAAAACTCTTAATATAGTTTTATTTTTCATTAACTTCTCGGTTTCATATAACTATTTACTTAGTAGACCATGGATTCATGTCATGCAAATAGTTCCTTCTATGGTACATCAATGTGTTAAATTCTTACATGAGGGTATAGAATATATAATTCCTAGTAATCATCAACCATTCAAATATTGCAACCATGATCCCAACACTACACTTCCTACTCCAACATCTACTACCACCGATGAACCACAACCTATGGATACTCTAGCTCATTTTCCACCACTTAAAGGTGTTATTTTCATGTTAGATATTGTCTCATCTACACCACCACCTCCATCTTCTTCTTACTACTACTACTATGATTCTTTATCAAGGCCCTGTCTAGGAATTGGACTTCATTCCATCTCCTTCACCTTCTCATGAGCAACCTCCATTAGCATGACCTCCATTTACATGTACACTTTTCATGAATGACTCTTATTGGGAGCATATTCCATTCGATCCTACTTTCTTCGATACTATATGCACACATGTTGGCTTAACTCGGTTGAGATTTACATGTGATGACATCTTTCCTTCACCTCATGATCATGATCTCTATCATGGGTTTTTTCACATTACCATTGCTTATGGTATTTGAGTCTTTACCTCATAATATTTCTTGTACATTCTCCCTACACTTATCCACTTACACTTGGACATTCTTGGCTTAATTACATTGGGGGAACATTAGATCCTGATCATACTGATATATCATTTTCCATGCCGTTTGTCTATTTTTTCATTTGAAATGACTCATTTCTTGGATATTTTCCAAATCTTACTCAAAGGTAAGTGTATGGTTTTCCCTTTCCTCCTTTCATCGATGAAGAATATGATATGGGCATGTATAATTTACACCTCAATGGCTCTTTACTTGACCAACCTAACATTATCACTTATCAAGTTTCAAATGCTTCACCATTCATCTTTAACCATGATGATGAATACATTTTATATGACATTACTTGATCATTATTATTATCACATACTTGGGGGAATCACACTTATTTATCCCCCCACCATTGTATCAACACACATATTATCTTCTCATCATCTCACATCTATTCTCTCACATATGACATGCACATCTTGATACATGCTTGTATCATTATTACCCGATGACGCACTCACGTGCTATAGTTCTCACTTGACTCGTTGAGGGCATTCTATACACATGAACATCACACACTAAAATACACATCATACTACACACAATACACACTGGCATACTCATATTCATCAATATAAAATCAATACATTTACGATACCTTCTTTATAACACACATATAAACACAACAAGACACACTCAACACATTTACAACATGCTTCCCAATCAGTTCTTTCACAACATACCTCTCTTACATCATATGACATAGCTCTCTTGTGTATAATAGAAAAAATCATATTATACAATCTACATATCCACAACACACTACATACTCGACACTTTTGATGCATCCGATGCATTCACAATACATTTTACACTCAACATGTTCATAATCAATCTCTTTCGATGACATCTAACAACATACCACACTATCAAAATCTTCACAACATCTAACACAATGAGACACCTTCACTATACATTCATGATACCTTTTCTCTCATGCACAAATCTCACATCCTACATATCTCTCACACAAACAATGTAACACACTACCCTATGACATACTCTAGTTCCATAGTCCATACTCAACTGTTGAGGGTATACAACTCAAATGGACCTCATCACACTCATATGTTCAATCCTTCACTTTACATACTTACTCTCTACGTATTGTGCTTTGACGATCACATATTTCTCATACACACAAATCAAACCATTTCCCGATGATGCACTCTTCTTCTACGGTCCATTCTTGACTGATGAGGGGGCATATATAAATGAACCTCATCCCATACATACACATCCACTTGGGGGAAATTGCTCCTATCATTCACTCTGCATTCCATTATTTCTCATCCACTATACCGTGTATCTTGGTCACATTTATTCTTTCTTACATTTACTTTTTACATGTGCAATTTTTACACATGTTAGATAGATATCTGGTATGTCATTATCTTTATATAGACACATGCATGTTCACTTGAACTCTAGTTGTGATCACATATGCTACAGATCTATACATGTAGCATGGATGCTTAGCCCAATACCTATTACTAGTCCCACATTGGCTCCTAGTGGCATCCACTTTTGTACACTACATGTGCTATTTTTTAATTTTTCATAGCACATTATTATTGGATTATACACATTTTGACATGATTTTTATCCTTCTAACATGCTAACGGGTGCTTCATGTGTAGCATTTGTCTTGTAGGTCTATTTTCCACCATGGTTGTCTATTACATTATTTGTTCTTGTTTGTCATTATATTCCATTGTTTGTGGGTTTTCCCTTTTTCTTGTGTGCACACTTTTATTCTTTTGGCCTAGTCAACCTTAACTGTCTTATGACACCGTGAGTGGTATCCCATGTTTGCAACCCACTTTTTTCGGTCTACATTGTCTTCTTTTTTATCGTCTCCTTGATTCTTAGCTTACATATTGTATGTTAGCTTACATTTTACATGTGTGTTTTCTTGTATTGTCATTTGTTTCCTAGCCACTTGTTTTCATGTGCCTTGGTTTCTACCAAGCACACTCCCCCCATAGGGCATCAGTTTCAACATGGCATTTAATCCTCCTTTAGGTTGCATTCTCCTCAGTGACATTGCATGCACCCCAAAAAACAAGGGGAATCATTTAGGTGGATTATTCACCCTATATAGCAGTCTACACACATACTTTAGTATAGTACTGGTATAACACAGTTATCAAAATTGGATAAGGATCATATCCTGACTTGGGTCCTTGACACAGCACAAACACCAGTGCCCAAATCTAGACAATAGCGCTGGTGCCCCGACCCTTCCTGGAAACCTGTGACTAGGGGTAAGTTACATAGAATTATTTGGTGCAAAGACACTACTACAACACTACACACAGCGGATTTTACAGGAAAAATAGTCCTTAGCACCCACCATACATACAACATTCAACATTTTATTCTTCAGCATTGGATCAAAATTGGTTGAACCGGATCAGACTTTTACACACCATCTGCAGTGTTCTACATTGCAAAAATTAGTTAAAGGATGGAGGATGACACCAAAATTTTCTTTCTACACTTCTTCTATATTTTTGCGTGAGATCACCCAAAAACTCACATGGCAAACAACAGTGTGAGATCACACAAAAAAATCAGTCTTCTACAACATCTACATGATCCTTTCTACAATATTTCCTCATCATAGATTAGGTCCACATGTTCCTTTTTCACTTTTTTCATTTTTTTATACTTCATTACATACTTTTTACACATATACATGTGTATTTGACTACTTGTTTGTTATTCTCTTTTACAGTCCATCCGTATGGGAAGAAGTAGTCAAAATCATTCAACAAAAACATCACACACATCAACATCGACATAAAAAATAGGCACATTGGAAACATCTACAATACGCATTTTTGCCCTAGGGTCATCATCTCATCACTTTTTGCACTTTCTCATCTTTAGTCTCCATGCTCCACCTTTTTATCACTCCACACTTTTCTGTTTTTCTTGTCACGCTTCTCACCATCAATCTACATAGTTATCAGGTACGCATCTCTTATCTAATTTATGTTATCAATATTTTTATTAACAACATAAAGTGGGGGAAAATGTAGACACAAAATCATGCACTTTGGGTAATTATCTAGTCCTGATTGCATATTACTATTCATATGATTCCTAAGTAAGAAAAGTACTAATTAACCCATGTCTTTGGTCATATTTTCTTTCTTTCTATTGTCATTTTTGGTTTTGTACACCTTCTTTCTCAGTCTAAACTTTGACCCTTCAGCTTTCTATGATTCTAGACACTAGCACCTAGCCAGGATGCCGGCGTCAGTGCCCCCATCCCCTCTGGGTGCCCTTGACCTATTTGTACTTTACTCACATATTTTGTGTCACTTTTAGCCAAAAGTTGACTAGTCATTTGAGCATCTTATCTTTTTGGTAGTCAACATTTTGGGGGATAATTATTAAATTCAAGCGAGGGAATAATATAAAGATAAACTTATGTCATCATAATAAAGAACCAAGTACTAAGTATTAGCTATCTCCACCTAAGGTTACATCCAAAGGCTATTCAAGAGAATTCAAACATCCATTCAAGGGAAAGGGACTACATTATTCTACATACACTTCATAGGAGGGGATTTTATTCTATTCCATGTACACATCTATTACATTTCTCTACATCTAGCTACTTTTCTCAATATCAAGTGTGAGACACACAAGATCCACCTAGGGCACGATTTTGTGCGCACACACCTAAAACTACATTGGGTCTTAAATTTAGTGCAACACTCAATCGTAATATCACTTATTGGTAGTGAGGATAGTTTGACCCCTCATTTTTCATCTTTATTTTTTGGATTTGATGTCTCTTTGAGGGTTTTGCAAGTCATTATTTCATTGCAAGTTTCTAGTGACCTTGTCGATCATTATGCGATATACTAGTGACCAAAGGTGAAGGGCAATGAACACCTTGCGACTAGAAAAATTTAGTTTTCTAATCATTTTCATAATCACAGGTGAAAACTACCATCCTGTGGCACTGCGAGTGCCCCTACCCCTTTTTGGCACCCATGTTTCGTTTATTCCTCCATATTTGCATTTTCCTAAGCTTTGTTATGGAATTTTGTTCTTTGGATTTTCCATTTTTTCAGCTCTCGTACACCTTTTGGATCTCTTTGAATCAGCTTAGTCATTCTATAATTTTTTTACAACTAGTGTTTCAATATTTTATACCTTAAATTGCTTGGGTCATTTTTGTACTTAATTGTTTATTCATTTATCACACCTTGCATTAGAATTAGGCATCTATTTATTCAATATTTGCTTGATCGATCGTAGAGTAAAGGATAGAAATTTATCTTGTTTCTTTGTATATGCTATTGAATTTGAGTGTCTTGTTACCGAAGGGTGAGGTTTTTAGGTGATCTCACGCCAAGAGTGATTTTTTTAGGCGATCTCATGCCAAGAGTGAGTTTTTGGGCGATATCACACCGAGAGTGAGTTTTTTGGGAAATCTCACATTGAGAGAATATTTTTGGGGAGAGAGGTCTATTTTTCTCTCCTTCCATGATGCTTCCCAATAATCACCATTACAGATGGCACACCCCTAATTTGTAACATGTTGTTCCTATTATAAACGATTATAATTGATTGAATATATTTTATAACTAGAGGCAAGTCCTTGCTACTAGAGAATTTTGTTGCAAATGATGGCTCAGATCGTGTTGAAGTAATAAATTGGTTTTTTTTCCCCAAGACACAAGCACCTAAGGGGGACACAAACTCCCACTTACTCCCCATACTTGGGTGTTAGTGTCTTCTCTAGTTTTGGGTTCAAGTATTATTCTGGATTGATAGATGACTATGTGTTTATGCCAATTCTATATTGTTTTGTGATTTTTTGAAGCTTTGAGTTGTTGTAAGGGTGATTTTTTCACCCAATAGATGTCCCCCTCATTTAGGGTGCATGTGAAAACTGTAGGAGAATGTGGCCCAAAGGAGAGGACTGAAATGGATATTCATATTTGAGTGTGGATACCGCAGGGGTAGGGACCATGCAAGGTAGAGACTATGGCACATGCAAACAATATGGACTAGAAGAAATTGTTAGTGTACAAAAATATAGCATATAATATAAAACAAAGTAACAAGTAAGTATGAAGACAAGATGGACCGCAAATAGTGGGTTTCATACATGAGACATCGTTGAAAATCTCACAAGACAATCATGGTTGAAGTAGTCATAAGAAAATAATGAAAAATAAATACATAGGGCATAAACTACAAATAATAGCAATAAATATTATTCTATAAGTGAAAAATATCCATGGTTTTATATAACCTATAAATCAAATGCTACACATGAAGCACCCATTAGTATGTTAGAAAGATAAGTAGTATGACAAAGCGTGTATAAATAAGAGAAAAGTAAGTTTTTTTAGATTGGTAAAAAGGTTTAGTTTTGAAGGGACTAAAAATTCCTTTACATAAAATAATCCAAGCCATACAGCCAACAAAAATATCCTAAAGCACAGAATGAAACAGGCTTGACAAACAAAGGTGCAAACAAAATCAAAGTAGACCAAAAGCCAAGTATTACAATAAAAAAAATTGTTTAAAAAAGACATAATACTTAGATAAACTATAGAGTTTCGTCAATACTCATACTTTAATTAAGTTATTATGTCAATCCATGGTGGTATCAACATTTTTCTGCAACAAAGGGAACAATAGGAACGCAGGCTCAACACGGTTTAACAATAAAAGCTATAAACTAATGAACTGATCGTGATTACAAAATGAAATATTGAAACTAAAATCTTGACTACAAAATTCACTAAGCATTAATATTGGAAACTAAATTTCATTCAAGAATGCAATGAACTATAAAACTGTAACTCATAAAGAATACAAAAAGTAAATAATTGTGAATCCCCTTTTCATTGGGTAGGAGTGGCCCTTACTCCTACCCTTCGATCAGGCTTTGAACTGAAACTCACACAACTGAAATTTCTCCTGAATCTATGATCTTTATTGAATTGGAAAATTTTCTTATATAATAATCATATTAAACCCTTAATCCTAATTACAAATCTCTTTTATACCAGAGAAGTCCTAGTCTCTCTAGGAGATCTAGTTATTCCAATGACTACGTCTAACCTTAACTAACTGTTCTAACTAAACAATGCTAACTATTTTTGGTAATACATTAATGGTGGGAGCAGTTCATAAAATGATTGAACTTGAAATATTCTTGAAAACTGAAGAGAAAATCCATGATTGAATCCATGAAGGATTCAATCACCTCTAGAAGATTCTCCAAATTGTTAATGGTTTGAAGAGAATTAAACTGAAGATGCATCTCCAACTGTTGGTCATATTTCCTCCTTGTGTGGCTTGAATGGCTATTGAATTAGTGATGATGATTCCTATTCAAAGTGTAGTGTTGACAACTATGACTTTAGATATCCGAGTTGCACGCAAGTTTCCCCAAGTTCCAAAGAAGTTGGACTGGTGACTGGATGATCTAGAGGCAATACTTGAGACCCTTGTTAAGCGGATGAGAGTCCTACACTAATATGTCAAATAGAGTCCTACGCTCCTTCATGAATTAATTCTTGCACTTCCTATGATAAATCAACATATACTTCTTTCTAGAAATGAATTTAATGCTCATCAATAATCTTATTCAAGCCATTTATGCAACAAAATCAACAAGATAAAAACATCACAAGTATACACAATAATTTCTTCATAATCATAGTAAAGTATTAAATATAAAGAGTATCATTTTCCATCATGCATCATGATATCAAAAATGGTATGAGTTCAAATAGGGCTTAAACATATTTAAATAGGTTTAACATAAAAAAATGGGGTTCATCACTCCCCCAAACTAAGGATTTAGCAGGTCCTCCTACTACATATTAAGTTGCTCAACTATCCTAGAACAATTATACTCATTGGAAAATGTTTGCCAAGTTTCATCTGCAGATGTATCAGAAAAACCAAAATGATCAACAACATTCTTCCTCCATGTCACATAGTTGTCCTCTGATTGATCATTGGTTGAATTCCAATGTGGTACTGGTGTAAGAATCAGAGGGGGTCTATATCTCATTCCAATCCACTATTCTTTGAGGCCCAAAATGATCTTACAAATATCCTTTTCTTGTTTTAAGGACCACCAGAGGTTTGTTGGTGAAATGACCTCCTTCCTTTTGTATGGATCTGTAAGCAACTGATATCAGACTTGGGAGGCAATAAAATTGACATTGAAGGTGGGTATCACCTGTTCTCTAAATTTTTGACACAATTTTGAAGAATATCTGTGTACCTATCTACTAGACGTAGATAGTACACCTGTGAATAGAACCTATTGAAAAACTTGAGGGGAGCTAGTAAATCATGCCTCATGAGGAGGCCAATGTTGGAATCTTCCTGCACAAAGATTTCTCTCTGACCTTGCCACTCGCTATGATGCCTAAGATTAAAACGTATGCTCTCAACTGTACTTCCCCACATATAAATTGATTGGGATTTCAATCTTCTCTAGAAGCATAAACTTATGGACATAAAAATCACATAGCATATTTTTCTCAATATCATTGGTGGTAGTATATGCCCCTACAAACTGATGGTCATCCTCAAACTCAATATCCAACATTTCCCTAGCTCTAGTTATCTTCCATTTGAAAAATTGTTCCTTTAAAAATATGGCATAAAATTTGGAAGGGGTTCTGCAAGAGAGTACTTGATCATAAAGTCAACTGACTATGACCACATTTTGTTTTAACAATTCATTTTATTCCTTTAAATTTCTATTTTCTTCCTCCACTCCTCTGAGCCTATAACACTCCTCCATCCATTTAACCATACCTTTCAAGACAATAATCTGAGGAAAGGTTTGTTCTTGTTCTTTTTTGATTTCCTATAACTAAGTAAGTGATGTTTTCAACTTCAAATTGGTGACTTTTAATAAGTGTATTTGTTTCTCCTTTGCTTCCAAATCATGTTGTATTTAGAGAGTGGCTTCCTCCTGGTGGGCTACCATTTCTTATAGCTCTTGAATCTTTTGTTCCTTGGAAGATAGTTGTTGGGAGAAACTAGCATCCTTAGCTTCCAAAAGTGACTAGTTGGCCAATTCTCTCTTGAGCTAGCTATAGCTCAAACTGTACCTTAGATAAGGAAATAACTTGGGGTAAAAGAGTATTAGGGTCTGGTGGAGAACTAGGTTCTCCTTCTTCCATTGGTTCCTTACCCTTATCTTTGACTAATGCCTCTTCAGAACAAATGGAGAAATTGGTTTAGGTGGAGACTCGGGGGAGAGTTTGAACCAATGTTTACATAATTTTGGTTGCCTCTTGTTCTTCTTGTGACAATGGATTATCAACTGGGGTTTCATGGATGATAGGGTAGGCCGAGAGGTATGGAGTCATTTCCTAGGTCTACCAGAGGTGGATGGAGTGGTTTCCCCAACAGTCTTAAGTTTCATGGAGTATGATTTTTGAAATTTCAGCCACTTCCTTGTCCCATGCCTCTTTTTCAAAATTTTGTTTGCAAATTAAGTGAATTAAACCCTAAAATTTGAGATATGAATCCCCCTAGCGAATTTTTTCTATGGAAACACAAATGGCCTCATAAAGGAATTGGGGAAAATTGACCTTGTACTGGGGTTTGGCTTTGTCATGGCAAATGAATGAGCATTCTTAAGATTGACCTAGCACAATTTCATATTGGCCTTCACATGTGAAATACCTAATTAACCACTTGGCCACTCTAGCCCAAGGTTATGGTATACTCAATCTCTTAATCCCTTTTTCCTTTCCCTTATTGTCAACTACTAACTGTAATTTTTCTTTCTTCCCTACTGCAAATCTCTTGATTAGCTCATGATACATTGTCCTTTCAGTAATAGCTAACCCATCATTAGGTACACCAAAAAACTAACTGATTACAGTGGGAGAGAAAGGAATTTCCTTACCATTTACAGTGGAGTATCCCTCTTCCATGTTTCATGCAAATTCTTCAGTCATTGGAATGTTGAACTCTTCATATGCCAACAAAAATCTAACCATCCCACCTTATCAAAGACCTCCACTGAACTTGCATCCACTAAGAGATCAACAAAACTTATGGGTTCATGTTGTATTCTAGGCCCCATGCTAGATTTGAGAAAAAAAAAACAGGCAAAAACTTGGTGCATTCAATATTCTTAGGGTGATAGCATAAGAAACTGATGGCACAGGATTGAGAGTGACTAAGTTGGAAAGAAAATGTTGAACAAACTTAACATGCAGGGTATATAACTAAATTTGGAAAGTTGTGCTAAAATCCCGAGGTGATGAGGGGAGTACTAGGACATGTGTGAACATGATGGTATTTAATGGGTGGTGGATTTGATGCAGATTTTGGAGCGTGCGAAGTGAATTGGAAAATATGGGCAATTAATAAACATGATGGCAACAATTAAAATTTGAATTTAAATATTTACTATGCTAGAAGTAATTAATTGCACATACCTAGACATTAAAGCTTGTCAATCTCCATTGCCATTTCAAATTTGAAGTGTGACACATCTCTGTCATCTTTCATAATGATATCATGCTCCATGCATACATTGTGTCCCCATTTTATTTTATTTTTCTGATCAGATTCAGGAGAGAAGACCACCATTGCTGGTTTTCGATCCTCTGCTTTATTATTTTTTTTTTTTTTTTTTTCATGAAGTATTGGCTGCCATTTTTGGTTTTCAACCGATAACCCGTTGATCACCATTTCTGGTTTTCAACCATTCCCTCTTATTTTTAGCACATGGTTGCTCAAGCCTTAATTGTGATAGGCAAAGAAGCTTTGCCTACACAATTAAGGTCTAATCTTCTTGAATTGCTCTTTGAAATTCTTCCTGAGATGTTGGTTTATGGTATAGCCTTAGTTCTGTTCCCATTGACCAACATTACCTTCCTTTCTCCATCAATTAGAACCAATTGAATTGTCCCATTATTGAACACTTTTGTAATTTGATATGGGCCCATCCATCTCATCTATAGTTTCCCTTTGAAGTCTTTATATTTTGAATCAAACAACAAGGCTCAATCTCCTTTCTAAAATTTCCTTGGCTTTATCTATTTGTCATGCCAAAGTTGCCTTTGTTGTTGGATGATTTTAGTATGGTGTAATGTTTGAAGCCTGATCTCATCCAGTTCATTTAATTGAACAATTATTTCCTATTTGTGCTTATATCAATTCAATGCCCACCTCAGATGTTGTTTTTAATGTTTGAATTTCAAACTCTATGGGCAATATGGGTTTCTTTCCATAGACTAGTTCATATGGTGTAAACCTTGTTGTCATCTTCCATGTGGTGTTGTAAGCCCACACTGCTTCTGGTAGTTTCTGAGCCCAATTTTTCCTTGAGATGTCTACAATCTTTGTGAGTATGTTCTCCAACTCTCTGTTGGTTACTTCAACTTTTCCATTTGATTGTGGGTGATAAGGGGATGACTTCTTGTGTCTCAATTGATATATCTCCATAAAAGAGTTGATTACTCCTAACATGAACTATGGCCCTTGGTCTAACACAATTGATCTCGGTGCTCCAAATCTTTGAAAGATTTGTTCATAGAGAAAATATGCAACCTTCTCATCTCTTGCATGTGGCAGTGTCTACACTTCAACCCATTTAGTAACATAATCAATACAAACCAATATGTATTCCTTACCTTGGGAGGTTGGGTCAAATGGCCCAATGAAATTGAGTCCCCATTTTTCAAATGGTTATAGAATATTTTTTGTTGGAGATACATTTCTAATGTGAATGTTGGTTTTCCCATCCTATGGCATTGATCACACCTCCATACATACTTCTTGACATCCTTAAACAAGGAAGGCCAATAATAACCAGCTCCAAGAATTTTTTGGATGGTTCTTTGAACTGAATAGTGTCCTCCAGATGGTTCATCATGGCATGCTCTAAGTATGTCAAACACTTCATTTTCAGCTACACACCTGCGTAAGACATGATCAGGACCACATTTAAAAAGGATTCCATTCAACCAAGTATACATCACACTTTTTTAATCAATTGCTTATTTTTCTTTGGTGTGAAAATTTTTGAAACTTCCCTGTGGCTAAGTAGTTAGCCATGTCTACATACCAAGGAGAGGTAGTAGAAAGTGCAAACAAATTATCATCTAGAAATTCATCATTGACTTTTTCATCTTCTTCTAAGTGGTAAGCCTGGAAAGAAATTCAGCTACAATGTTGGACTTCCTTGGTTTGTCAATGATTTTATATTGAACTCTTGCAGTAGCAATAACCACCTAACAATCCTACCATGAACTAAATTTTTATTCATTAGGTATTTAATGTCAGAGTGGTCAGTATGTAAAATCACTTTATATCCTATAATATAATGTCTAAACTTATTGATTGGATATACCACATCCAAGAATTTCTTCTCATTTATTGTATAATTTCTCTCAGTAGGGGAAATATTTTTACTAATATAGTAAATTACATGCATGGGTTTTCCCTCCTCTTGTTGTCCCACGAGAGCACCTACTGCTTCATTGAGGAATCTATTTGGATGTGGAAGGGCACCTCCCAATTAGGACCTCTTTACACCAATCGTAATTGATCATTTTGTCCTTAATTGCATCAAAGGCTCATTGGCATGCTTCTGTCCATTCAAACTCAAAATCCTTAGTTAGAAGAGCAAACAATGGAGAAGTAATTTTGCTAAAATCTGATATGAACCTACGGTAGTAACCAACATGACAAAGAAAAATTCTTACCTCAGTTTGATTGGTGGGTGATGGAAATTTTACAATGATGTTCACCTTATCTAGGTCAACCTTAATTCCTTTAATTGAAACATGATGACCTAATACTATACCTTGTTCCATCATAAATAAACATTTCTCATGGTTTAGGGATAGCTGATGTTTTTCACAGCGAGTAATAACTTTATCCAGATTATTGATTTCCTCTTGAAATTTTTCCCCATAGACCATAAAATTATCCATGTAGATTTCTACACAATCATGGGTGAGATCAGAAAAAGATTGCTAACATGGCTCTTTGGAAAGTGGTAGGGCATTACATAACCCAAAAGGTAGCACTCTGTAAGCAAATGTCCCCTAAGGACAGTGAACATTGTCTTATCTTGGTCTTCAGGAGCCACTATTATTTGATTGTATCCACTAAATCCATCAAGAAATGAAAAGTATCTTTTACTAGACAAATTATCTAAGACTTGATCAATAAAAGGAAATGGAAAGTAATCCCTATGAGTGGCTTTGTTCAATTCTCTATAGTCCATGCACACTCTCCATTTTCCATTCTTTTTGGGAACTATAACCAAAGGGGAAACCCACTGACTATCTGAGATTGGGTAGATAAATCCTACATTCAAAATCTTTTCAATCTCAGTTTTAACAATGTCTCTAAGAGTTGGGTTTATCCTTCTTTGAGGTTTCCTAACTAGTCTTGCTTCAGTGGTGTAGATGTGGTGGGTACATATACTAGGATGTATACCTTTCATATCACTGTACTCCCAAGAAAAGGCTTGGGGGTGAGAGCAGAGAAGTTTGAACAATGTATTTTCCTCTTGATCGGTCAACCAACTATTTATTGTCAATGTCTTTCCCAAAAGAATGGGAAGTTGTTTTGTGTCTAGATGAATTGAATTTACCATAGGATAATTTCTCAAAAGTGTGTTTAATGGACATCTATGTGGTAGAAATCTGTGCACAGAGGTTATGTTTTGGAAGATGCACTCTATCAGGTCTATGTTTTTCGTGAAAGGACAAATAATAGGCATGTTATCTTCATCCATGAAATCATTCCTTATTTCAATAAGTTGTAGCGCAGGACTAGAACAAGAATCAGTAAGTTTTTAAGTGCAAAACTTGAATTGAACCTAGCACAGAATCAGGCACAAGACTCAAGCTATGTACAACACCCATGTCATGGTAGTCACATTGAATCTGATCTGAGTGTTCTTAGATTACTACCATGGAAAGAGAGGAGATGATATCTTTAGAATCATCAGAATCATCCTTAGACCATTGTTTGTTGTCTATAGAAAATGGTTTGGCTGTAGGGTATAATGACAATTTCTTTGAATCTTGACCATTAGTGATGACCATGTTTCTTGTCTTGCAGTCGATAAGGGCAGCAATTGTAGCTAACCAAGGGCATCCCAAGATTATGGGGTAGCCAATTTTTCTATTCTTTGTTTTGATTATCATGAATTCTACCACATAGTCCCAAGATTTAATTATAACAATAACATCTTCTATTATTCCCTTGGGTTTATTCACTAACTGGTTTACCATTTGCAAGACTATATGTGTGGACTGTGGTTCAAGGAGTGCCAATGTGGATAGAGTGTCTATGGTCATGACATTTATGGAAGCTCCTAAATTAATAAGGACATTAGGAATCTGAAAATTCCCTATACAACTATTACAATGGGACTCCCAGGATCTCCATACTTAGAAGGAGGATTATTTCCTTCTAAAATGCTAGCAAGTTTCCCATCAATGTGAATGGTCTTGGGTTGATTCTTCCTTCTACCTGGAGTCTTGAAATAGAGCTCTTTAATTGTTTTATTTAATTTAGGAATATCTTTGAGAGCTTACAATAAGGGAATGCCAATACTTAGCTTCCTCAATCCTTGGATTAGTTCTAACTCTAGCTTTTCAGGAGCTATAGTATTTTGTTTCTTAGAGAGCCTAGATGGGAAAGGAATTTCAATGTTTGGTTGATGAGTTTCTTCAATAGTACTAGGCTTGTATTTTCTCTAGTTCTTCTTTTTCTTTAGGAATCTCCTCAATAATAGGAGAGGAAGGTTTTGATGTAACCTTTCCTGAACGTAACATTATGTTCTTACAATCCAATGAATTCACTGTGGGGTTCTTCTCTATTTCTACCATATATGCTAGATTTCCCTACCTTACTATCTTATGATTGTCCATAGTTTTTGCAGGTATCTATGGCTAGGCAGGTTGTTTAGGTTGGGAAGCATTACTAGGTCCAACCAATAGGGCTTCTTGAGCTTGTTATCTCCTTTGATTATAATATTGTTTTCCAGACACTTAAGGTGCACTCCACTATTGTTTATATGGTAAAATTTTCTAAGGTGGAGCCCACGGTTGTTGCTAATAAGTTGGTGGGGCATACTATGGGCTCCACTCTTGTGGGGTTTGTTGAACCCAAGGTAACGGTATGGCCATGGTGCATTCCATTGGTTTGGATTCCATTGTGATCTTGGTATATAGGGATTATTTTGGTTGGCTTGAAATTTTCCTCCTTTCCTCTGAGCCATATAGTTCAACTCATCCTCCTCTTGGTTTCTTTTTTTTAAATTATTCTTTAGTAAGGGAACCAGTCCACATTGATCTGTGGCATGCTTAAGTTCATAGAGAAGACAAATCTCTATCTTATCCAAAGGATAGTCCTTAATTCCATGTTTAGCTCTACATCTTGGGCAGTAAATGAACAAGGGCTTTGTGTTTCTATCCTTTTCTCTATCCATAGTAGTGTTGAGTTGAATTAAGAGATCAATTTTTAGGTTTGCAATTTCTTCTCTTAATTTGGATAGATCCCCATTAGCCATTTTTTCTTTTTTTCTTCCTTAAATTGGGGCGAGTTCTTGAGTAATTTTGATAGAGATTGATTATGTCTATGAACTATAACTTGTTCATATCTCCCTTTCCCATTAAGTTGAATGCTTCTTGTGTCTTCATCCAATCCCTTCAGAAATAAAGTCTTAAGTAGGTTAATATCCAAACTAGTTCCACACCTTCTATGTAGGAAAAGGAACCAATCCAGATAGTCTTCTACACTTTCATCTTCCTTTTGTTGTATTCAGAAGAGCTCTTCTTTCCTATCCCTCACTCTACAGTAATCCTGGTACTTGTCCAGAAGGCTTGTTCCATTTCTTCCCAGTTATGAATGGTATTTGGGCCTAAACCCATAAACCACCTCATAGCTACATATTTCAGAGTAGAGGGAAATATTTTAAGCTTTTGGTTATCAGAAGTGTAGTCATACATTTGACATAAAACTTTAAATTCAAAAAGGAACTGATCAGGGTCCTCTGAAACTATTCCCCTAAAATTTGGAAGAATTGATGGGGATATATTTTTCATAGGAGCATCCTCATTAGGATCCAATTCAATAGGGTAGGTAAATGTTCTTCCAATTGGAGGATTCCCATTATTTGCACCATTTTTTTCACCATTGGGATTGTGTACTTCATCAACCATTATTCCTTGGTCAATAAGTTGTCCCACAAGCTTTGAATGGAGTTTTGAGGATTTAGTCTAATGAATCTACCTCTATGGTCTCTAGGTCTAAACATACAATCCTATCATACTAAGAATGGTTCCCTAACTATTAGTACTGAACTTAATTGTGTGTGTTCCACATACTCAAACTCAAAGGATTCTCATTATCACTACAAGGTCATCTGATCTTTGTAAAAGAAAGAGTTATGGAAATGATATTTCTGAATGGAAACTTACCAGAAAAACAAACAGTACCTCTAGCTAGCACCTTAACCTTTGATAACACCTTATTACCTAGAAATGGCACCAAAAAGTGATGAGTGTTGTCAATACTCATACTTTAATTAATTTATTATGTCAATCCAAGGTGGTGTCCATGGTTGTTTGCAACAAAGGGAATAGTAGGAATGCAGCTCAAGATTAAACAATAAAAGTTATAAACTAACAAACTGACTATGATTACAAAATGAAATGCTTGAAATGAAATACTGAAATTAAAATTTGACTACAAAATTCACTAAGCATTAATAATGGAAACTAAATTTCATTCAGGAATGTAATGAACTGTAAAACTACAACTCATAAAGAATACAGAAAGTGAATGATTTTGGATCCCCTTTTCATTGGGTAGAAGAGGCCCTTGCTCCTGCCCTTCGATCAAGATTTGAATTGAAACTCACATAACTGAACTTTCTCCTAAGTCTACGATCTTTATTGAATTGGAAAATGTTCTTGTACAATAAAAATATTGAACCCTTAAGTCTAATTACATCATCTCTTTTATACCAGAGAATTCATAGTCTCTCTAAGAGATCTAGTTATTCCAATGACTACATCTAACCTTAACTTACTTTTTCTAACTAACAAATGTTAACAAATTTTGGTAATAACTTAATGGTAGGAATAGTTCATAAAATGATTAAAATTGAAATATTTTCAACAATTGAAGAGATAATCTTTTTATTGACTCCATGAAGGAGTCAATCACCTATAGAAGATTCTCCAAATCGTTAATGATTTGAAAAGAACTGAATTGAAGATGCGTCTCCAACTATTGGTCATATTTCCTCCTAGTGTGGCTTGAATTTCTACTGAATTAGTGGTGATGATTCATGTTCAGAGTGTAGTTTTGACAACTTTGACTTCAAATATCTGAGTTACACGTGATTTTTCCTAAGTTCCGAAGAAGCTGGACTGGTGACCTGGATGATCTGGAGGCGCTTCTTTGAGACCCTTGCTAATCGGATGAGATTCTTGTGCTAATATGCCAAATAGATTATTATGTTTCTTCATGAATTAAGTCTTGTGCTTCCTGTGACAACTCAACATATACTTCTTTCTAGAAATGAAGTTAATGCTCATCAACAATCTTATTCAAGCCATTTATGCAACAAAATAAACAAGATAAAAACATCACAAGTATACACAATAATTTCTTCATAATCATAGTAAAGTATTAAATATAAAGAGTATCATTGTCCATCATGCATCATGATATCAAAAATGGTATGAGTTTGAATAGGGCTTAAACATATTTAAACATGGTTTAATATGAGAAAAATGCGGTTCATAAGAAACTAGGCATAAAGAACCTTAAGAAAGGAAACACAAAGAAAATTTCTGCCAAAGGGCAGCCATCAATCCACCTTGCTCTAAGAATATTTACTTCAGTATAAGTACTTAGGCCAACTTCCTTATTCCCTTTGCACTTGATGATGACCCTGGAAGGAATTTTTTCATTATTATTTTCCTCCATCTCCCTGATGTCTTCCTCATTAGTACTACTCATTTCCAACCGCATGTTAACCTCTTCCTTCTCCACTTCCATTTTGGTAATCTGGTCTTGAAGAATCGATATCCTCTACTCTTGCATAATGATATCAATGTTCAAACCACCAATACGCTTGTTTTGGATTTCAATTTGTTTGTGGAAATCCTTGACTTCTTGAACCAAATTATTTTTGACAACCAAAATGTTGTCCACAATGAGACTCCACTCTAAGGACGTGGGCTTCACAATAAACAATTTCTCTAGCTCTCTCCCTATTCCTAGCACTTTCCTCCATGGCCTAGTCACATTTTTTCATGTCACATAGAATGTCGATATGTCAGCAGGCCCTTCTTGTTGCTTCCCCTTTTTCCTTTTTTAAGTGAGAAGACAAGCTCTCATTATCCAAATCCTCACTGTTCCTTAGGATGAGGGGGTATAAGGATTCTCCCTTTCTTAAACATCAAAAGAATTAATCCATGGTGAAGAGGGGTTTCTAGCTTATCATTCTGGTAGTCTTCAATGGAATTAGTCAAGGACCGAAAGGAGGAAAAATGGGAAGCTCATCTCCTAGTTTCTATGAAGATAATTCAAAATGGACAAGTGATAAGAGAAAATATTCCTAAATTTACCCTTCAGCTTTTAATTATTTCATCACCACAAGATTAACATCTTCCCACCTACCTACCGAAAAAAATTTCGCAATACCATCAACATACTATACAATATTTTTTCTAGGGCCAAAGAAGATAGAAATTTCATGTTTTTTCCTAGTTTTATCTTTAAACATTTTAAGACCAATTATGGACATATCAGTGGCTTCGGTGATGGTGTTCTCATTGAATTTAATATTTTTCCCTCATCTTAACCCATCCATCCTCCCAAGATTTTCCAAATTCATTGACAAGTTGTGGATCATGGCCTGTAATTTTTCAATAAAAATGGAAAACCACCCTATCAAAGGAAACGTCCACAGAGTAGCATCCCTTTTCATATGCATATAGGTAGTGGGTTAAGTTCTCACTCTATCGCCACCCATGTTATTCCCTCCACAAAAACCATTCATGGTATCAAGCCAAAAGAAGAAAAGGAACCAAAAATAGATATTAGACATTGTGTTGGCTTTAGATTCCCTCTCTAAATTGGTATCACATTCACAAGAGTTTTTTCCTACATTTTCTTGTAATTATGAAACCCAATCTCATAAAATATTGTATTTATTAATACAAATTTTTATATGATTCCAAGGTAACTCCTCATGCTTTCCAAGTCATCTATCCTTGAAGGTCATTTCCATTATTAGTCATTCCATCTCATCTTCTTGTTAAACATGTGTTATATCTCAACCCTCAAAAACTATCCCATCATTTTCTTGACCTCCCTAATGATGTTTTTAATCTTCCATCCCATGTTATCATTGTTCTTAAGAGCATTAATCACACACATGGAGTCCCCTTCAATTATTAGGCTTTTTATGTTCATAGATTCACTTAGCTTTAATCCCCACAACATAGTTATGGCTTTGGCATGGTTATTAGAGTGGTTCCCCACTAGACCAGCATATGCCCTAATGCATTCCCCCTTATGGCCCCATATTATCCCACCCCCTAGCATTTACTTCCCTCATCTTATCTGAACCATCAAAATTTAGTTTGCACCAACCAAATGGTGGGCATTTCCACTTTACCTTCTTTTTCTTATCTTCCCTCTCATTCCTATTTTCCTCGTTTGTGATCATGAGATTTAGATTATTAAGAATATCCAAATCCAAACTGGAGGTTTGATAGAATTACTTTTGATAGTTTTGAAATTATATTTAAGGTTTTGGATGATTAGCTTCACCACCTTCTTTGATTAGATCCCTGGTTCCTGAAAATCATATTATTCCTTTCAATCCATATACCCCATAGAGTATGTAGAAAATTTCCATAATTCCTTGACACTATCATGGTAGAAAATGGAATTCCATTGTTCAGGGAGGTTAGAGATATCCCTAGGAAGGATCATATAAATTTTGAAAACATCAAGCACCACCGAGAAAACTTGAAAAATAAATGAACATTCTAAAAAAATATGGTTAGCAATTTCTTCTTGAACTTTGCAAAGGATACACCTATTTATGATTATCATGCCTCTCTTTCTTAGCTTGTCCACAGTGAGAATTTTCTTTTGGATAGCTTCCCAAAAGAAAATATTAATTTTTGGAATAATATTTTTGTTCCAAACTCTCCTCCAGTAATCATTAGTAGCAATTTGTTCAAAGTTAAGGAGATAGCCCGATTTAACTTCATAAATCCTAGAATTTGTGTTCCTCCATATTATCTCATCTTGACTCTATCTTGGAGGAATGTGGTAGAACTTAAGATAATTTTTTAGGTCCTCAAAGGAGAGGAGGGTCCATTGTAAGAATATGGGGGATAATCTATTTCCATTTCCTATCTTCCATCTAATAGTCACACACTCTTTCACCAAACTCTGTTTTATAAAACTAGAAGTGATCTTTCCAAGGCATATCCTCCTTTAGAGCTTGATTTATGATCCATGGGTCCTCCCAAAATTTAATATTTTTACCATTCCCCAAATTCCACTTGACCCCTTTATTCATCAATTCCCTCATTTTCCCCAAATTATTCCAAAAAATAGAACCTTTAGGAAGATCTTTATCAATAAAAAAACCTAAAGTGCCACCAACATTCTACAAATATTTCACCTTTAGTATGTCAATTCATATGCTAGCCTCTTTATGTAACCTCCATCCAACTTTAGCAATGAGATCTTGATTCATCATCTACATATTTTTCAAGCCAAGGCCACCTCTATCTTTTGGTTTTGTCACCTTTTCCTAGGCTATCAGAGGTATCCTAGTTTTAACTTCAGTCCCAAACCACAAAAATTATTTTTTATGTATTCCTTCAATAGATTTCTTGATTTTTTAGGGCATGGTAAAAAAAGACATTGTGTATGTGGCCACTCCCTACATTGATATTTGGATTGATTGAAATTTTCCCGCTTGTGTCATTAAATTACCTTTCCAAGAAGCTAATTTCTTGTGAAATCTATCGATGATTTTATTCCAGCTAGTATCATCCATTTTACGCTTCCACACAATGGCATTCCCAAATAAATATCCGGTAGATTATTTATATTACATTCTAAGATAGTTGTTAGCATTGTTTTTTTGTTCATTAACATTGATGAAGTAACACGAGCTCTTCCTAAAGTTAACTTTTTGGCTTGAAACCACCTCATAATTTTTAGTGATGCCTTTGAAATCTCGCTTCTTGAACAGGTTTGACCTAAGCAGAACCATGTCATCAACAAATTATTGAAGACATTGATTCTCAACCCCATTAAACCTTAATTCCCTCAATTTTCCCTCTTTTTTATCTCTCGATAAAATCATGCTCAAAGCTTCAGCAACAATGATATAAAGAAATGGTGATAGTGGATCACCCTACCTAAGACCCATCTTAGATTTAAAAAATAATCAGGTTTTCCATTGATAATGACTGAAAAAATAGATGTGGTGATACATGATTGGATCATATTGATGAGATGACTATCAAATCCCAACTTTTGAAGAAGCTTAAAGAGAAATTTCCATGAAATATTATATACTTTTTGCATATCCAATTTGATAATCATCACTTCTCTTTGGATTTTTCAATAGAGTGGATGGTTTCATGTATAGAGATGACGTTGTCCAGAATTTGTCTTCCTAGCACAAAGGCTCCCTGATTTCGAGAAATGAAATTACTAAGTGCATCCCTCAGATGGAATGCCAGGATTTTTGATATTATTTTGTAAATAGTGTTGTAGAGGCTGATGGGCCTAAAATCACCAAGGTATTTGGCTCTTGGATTTTTGGAATCAGAGTAATGAATGTGTGGTTGACTTTTCTGAGCATATATCTTGATAGAAATAAATCTTGAACCACATCTACAACCTCCTTTTTTACTATTCCTAGTACATTTGGAAGAAAAATGTTGGAAACCCATCAGGTCTAAGATTTTTATCTCCCTCCATCATCAACACAATGGCTTTAATCTCATCTTTTGAAGGTATGGATATTAAATCCTTGTTAATATCTTCATCAATGATAAACCAAAGAACCACAACATGCTTATTAGTGGCATTAATATATGGTTGTCTTTCCTCAAAGAAGAGATGTTTGAAAAAGAAGTGATAGTGTCTATTATATCTTCCTCTTTAAAGAACCACCCTCTGTCCTATCCCATGATTTCTATGTATCCCCCCTTTGTTAGCTTTAATGGTGGTTGAGATGTGGAAAAATTTGGTGTTTCAGTCACCCTCTTTTAACCATTGGATCTTGGATTTTTGTTTCTAATATATTTCTTCCTTACACAATAGAGAATGAATATCACAAAGGAGGATTTTCTCTTTCTCTTTATCCTCATCACTCCATGCTCCTTCTTCCATAATTTCCTCCATTTCCTTTAATTCCTCAAAAAAATTTACTTTTTGTAGGAAAATGTTGCCAAAGGTCTCTTTATTCCACTTTTTGATATTATTTTTTACATTTCTGAGTTTGGCCACCACTTGGTACATATAGTTTCCTCTCATCTCAATATTCCACCATTCCTCAATATTTTCCTCCAACTTGGGATGTGTGGTCCACATTTTTTCAAACCGGAAGGGCCTTCATTTTGAGATTTCTAACTCACTAGTTTTCAAGATTATCATATTATGATCAGATCCAATGCAAGGTAGGGAGGAAAGTGAATAATTTTTTTCCTGTAGCCATTAAACATTGACAAGGAATCTATCTAATCTTATCTGAATCAATCCTCTCCACTCTTATTTTTTTCAAGTGTACTTAGAACCACTTAGCTCAAGATCATACAAATCATTCCAATGAAGAAAATTGTCTAAATCCTCCATGCTTTCAAATAAGAATTATTCCTCCTTTTTTATCTCTAGGAATCAAAATAGTATTGAAGTCACCTCCAATAAACCAATGAATCTCTTTTGAAAGTGAAAGTAACTCATCCCAAAGAATCCTTCTACCAGAGAAAGAGTTAGGAGCATAAACATTGGATAGAATAAACTTACTTCTAGTAATTAAATGAGTGAAACAAATGGCTAAGTGATGTTGACTATTGAATAAGGGAACCCCACTAACCACTTTTTGATCCTAGAGACAAATGAGCCCTCCTAAATCCCCCAAAGATGGTTTTTCATGAAACCCAAACTTCCTTCCAAAAAAAATTCTAGAAATCCATCATTCTATCATTATTCATTTTAGTTTCCTGTAAAATAATAATTTTTGGCTTCCTATCCTTCCTAATATCCTTCAAAATTATATGTTTACTTGGGTTGTTAATCCCCTAATATTCCATGAGAGAATTATCATTTGGAAAAATCTTATTTTTACCTCCTCCCAAGGTTCTTTGCTTCCCTTCCATAACTTCCTTTCTAAGTTCATTCTCTCTTTTCTTTCTCAGATGGTCTCCCAAGAGAGGCTTTATTCTCTCCTACATCATCTTTATTTGCATTCCCTCTTGTTATGGGAGTTTCCTTCATTCTATTTGGACTTTTTTTGGGCTGCACCACTGGGATTTCGGTTGTTTCATTTTCTTACTCCTCAATAATAATGAAGACAAGACCCAAAGTACTTCAACTTGTAATTCCTCCTCCATAGAGCTGATTGGTTCAGGGTCCTTGTTTTCTTCCAAGGTTCTCTTAAGATCCTCTTCAACTATGGGTATATCCTCCAGGTTGATTTCAAGCATATTGAACATGTTGTTGGTAACTAGTAAATATTCCTCAATTCATTGATCAAATAATCTAGCTTCTAGAGTATCTTGCATAATAGATCTAATAATATTATCCTCCTCTACAACCATTTCCCCACTTTATCCTCTAATTTTTTAAAAACTATCTCAACAATCTCCTCATTGACCTTTTCTTGTCCTTCCTTAACAACAACTTCCTCTAAGAGTGTCATCTCTTCAACTCTAATCTCTTTAACCTCTGCAGGCTTATTAACTTGCATCCACATAGGGCTTATCTTTGAAGGACCACTAGCATTAGGATTCAAGATTCCTTTTCCTTTTAGATCTTCCTTTGCATGTCCATTGTTCTTTTTATACCAGTTTTTCATAGCCACCTCTTCCTTGGTCTTAGGACATGATTTAACATTATGCCCTACTTTGAAACAAGAGAAGCACATAAAGGGTGCAAACTCATAGTCTATTTTTGATAATGAACACCTTATTACCATTTTATCTCAATACTCCTAGGAAGGGGTGTCTCAGGAACCACATTAACACATAATCATGAAAATAAAAATTAGGATCTAGCACTAGTAACAGGGTTGATGATAACCAAGGCACCAATGGCTTTGGAAATCCCTTGTAAGATGTTCATATCCCAATATTTGAGAGGCAATCTTGGAAGTCTAACCTAGAGAGAATATTCCTTAATAGATATCTCAAGCATATTAAATGTCAGCTACCATTTTTTAACCAAAACCACCACTCTACCCATGAACCAAGGTCCTCCGACCATGATTCTTAAAAAATCCTCTTCCAAGGATAAACAAATAACAAAAAGGCATTAACATAAGCTATAATTTCCATATAACCTTTGGGAAGCCATTTCTGATTAGCCCATTTATGAAACTCATCAATATTCAGCTGACTTCTTGGGATCTTAGCCATAATAGTATTGTTCATTGAATCACTAATACATTCTGCAATGAGATTTAGGATTTCCAAAGAAAAACTATTCTCACTATGGAAATGGTTGAGGTTAAATAGAGATACTTGTTTTGGTTTGTTCCCTGACACCATTCTTTACTTTTGCTTTATAGGGGTCCCTAGGTAGCTCCCCCTTACCTCTTTCGATTGTGAATTTTTCATCCTTCTGTCATCCACTGGATTCTCTTCCATCTCCTCTACAACCTCGGTCTCCACTATTTTCCCATTTGTTCCCGATTTCAAAATTCTCATTTTTTCTCATGTTCACGCATCAAGTGGTACACATATTTGTTATGAATGAGGTAATGAAGTAATGAATAATATAACCATAGAAATTATAATATATGGAGTGTGAGAGATTCAAAGGTAGATTCCCCAGAGCTTTGGTGGGAGTGGTAAAGAGCAAGAGTCAAAAATCATGCATCATGTAAAAATATGTAAAATTCCTACATTCACTTCAATATACCAAGTAAGCGTGTATATGTATGTATAAAATGATATTGACATACTAAGAATCCAACTAGTATGAAAAATAAAGTGTAACATGTAAGTAGAATAAGCTAACAAGAGTAAATGCAACCAAGATATGTAAATTTGTGCGAGTGCCATATTGTGTTGCGATGCGCAAGATGTGAAGAGAGGAGGAACCATGTTTCCCCCCAGAAGATGCATATGAGATGAGGTTAATTTATAAATGCTCCCTCAATAGTCAAAAATGAACCATAGAACAAGAGTGTGTCATTACAAAGTGAGTGTTTTGTATGTGATTGAGAGTAGATGCTAGAAAATATATATCATGGGGAACTGAGTGCGAAGCGTAGAATATGTGGGGTTCATTTAAGAGTTGGACCCTCAAAATTTGAGTATGAACCATGGCACTAGATTGTGTCATTATGTAATGAAGGTAAAGTATATGAACTAAAAATGTGGTAATGCTCAAAGAGTACCTAGAATACGAAAAGTGAGGTTCATGGAGGAACTTTACACTTAACAATAAAGCATGAACCATAGAACAAGATTTCCTCGTAGGGTAATTCTGTACAATGTATGTACCGAAGATGTGAAAATGCTTGAAAATATTAAACATGAAACACAAAGTGTGAAGTTTAGTAGTAGACACTAGAGACAGTTGATAGTGATAGAGGGGGAAGAAAACAGGATGCCCCAAGTGTATGATGGATAAGAGACTATCTAGCAATAATGAGGAGTGAGGTCCCCTACTTGATATCCACAGAGACAAAGGCATGTGACCATGATCTAGGACTGGTGGTGTAAAAGAGTAACTATGTGCACGTAAAGGAGACAAATGTGGGAAGGGAGGTGGATAACACTTATAGGAATGGGTTTCCTAAGTAGGGGACTTAGGCCGATAAGGTGGACTAATGGACTGATGAGGATGATAGGGTCGTGATGTAGGTCATGTACAAATGGGTGAGCTACGTACAGAATTATCTTTAGATTTGAGATACATAGGAGGTCTAGATGCCATGAATAGTGAAAATATAGAGATAAGAGTGGGATGAGGTAATGGTGTGCATGGTGGAATACATTTGATGGTGACAACTTTATTGTTATGGATTAACTTAAGACATAAATTATGCATGGAAGGGATAGAATGAGTACTATTGAGCCAAGGAAAACCTAAGACCATATCACAACCTTTAATTATAAATGTAATGAGGAATGATGTAAGCACTGTAATGGGAAATATGACATGACCATAAGAATTAGGAACTGGAAATGTGATTAGGGAAGTTGGACATTTGATAGCTAATAGGAGTTCCATAGAGCATACATTGGAAAGGGTCAATGGATAGACCAAAGTATTGTTAATTGTATAAGTGCCGATGGAAGCATTAATATGTAGTGAATCAGAGGAAAATGTAGCATGATAATCATGATCTAAGAATGTGATAACTAGCAGTGACACATTGGCAATAGAAATAAAAAATCAAGGAACCTTGATGAAGGAGGAGGCATGGCATGATATGCATGGTTTGCGTAAGAATTAGTAGCTTATTTGTCATGTTTGGGTGATGGTTCATTAAATATTTTTTATCTTTTTATTATCATTAACCAATTTAGAATTATATGGTTGAGGATCTCGATTGCATTGTTTTCAATAAGATCTTGAATGAGGTTTTTAATCTTAAATCAACAATTAGTATAATGTTCAATGCATTAGTGCTAGTCACATCACGCATTTTCATTGTCGTTACGGCCATGCGGGTGAGAAGAATCAAGATTTATCAATGGAAAAAGAGTGATTAGATATATTTTAATGAGTTGTGGTAATAGGAAATGAGGTGTGTAAGGTAGCTTAGTAATAGTATGCCTTATGCATTGTAATTTAAGCTTGTCGATGTAGAAACAACGTTAATCGTGGATTTAACTTCACTAGGCTTAAGCAAAGGATTTAAAGGTAGATTCACCTTGAAACTTGTTATAGGATGAGGATGAATAAGTATCATAATATTTCAATTTTCCCATAGATAAAATATTTCTTTTGAATAATTTGAGTGTATGGAATAAGTGACAAAAAGAGGAGGAAGTATAAAATATTAAACTCTCTAGAAGTGGAGGTAAATTAATTTGAAGAAAGAGATCTTGCAATTTTGAATCATTGAGAACATTGGTCATCTTAGATGGGTTGTTCTTATAACACAAGACATTCATTAGATCCTTGTTTGATTTGAGCTTATTTTGCATAGGATATCTTAGTACCAATATTTATAGAAACTTAAGCAGAAGAAAAACATCATCTAATGATGTGAAATATGTTACCGAATGAAAAGGTAGATCGTAAAACCATTGCATAGCATAATATTGTAAGCTTCAAGGAAATAATTTATCCAATAATGAAAGATCATCTACATAATCAAGATGTGCCACATGAAAGGATCAAAGGTGCTCTTGAGGTTCATCATGAACATTAAAGTTGGGAAGCTTAGGTGCAATGAAGTTATAATGTAGTGGATAAGATGAGATGGTGGGTAAGAAAGGGCTATGAATGAGTAATGAGTACTATAAAGATGGAGAGGAATGTAAAGTAACCTGATGTAATTGATGAATTTTGGATTTCAAATCATGGTATAAATAAGTTAGGTCGTGGTTCCTGAAGAAGACACATGTCGTGTATGATAATTAATAGCGGGTAAAGTTATTAGTAGGAGTAGGCATAGAAACAGGCATGGTAGATGTAGGTGGAAGACTGGTGGTGTAGCTAAGAGGATGTCTCAAAATGGGAAGAGACGTGTCATTAGATATTAGAGGGTTGAGCTCATTTAAATCCATGGCCTCTTCATGGGCAGAAAATAATAAGATATCTAAGTCTTGAGGGTGTTCAGCAATATGAGATTAGAGATCATAAAGGTCTTCATCGGTAAATGGTTCATAAGTCTCATCCATGGAAGAATAATGCCTTACAACATGGTTGAGTTTGAGAAAATGGGTTCACCAAATGATTTAATATAAATTGAATTAAACCTTAATTTTAGAGTAACTATTATAATGAATGATGTATAATGATAATTAGATTAAATGGAAAAGTAAAAAGATTGTAATAATATGAAACCATAAGCAAGAGAGAGGAATAAGGTGAATTAGTTGATTTTTCATAATATGGATGTGATCTAGGTAGGAAAACTATTGAAACAGATCGTATGTAAGTGTGTTATCAAGGCTCACCACAAGTTATGGAACTCAAGAATGTGCAGGATAGAATCACCCATGGGAGGATGGGATCACCAGCACTTATGACTAGTTTTGGTGCTAGTGTCGAGTCGACGCTTAGGTTCTATCTTTTTCTATGAAAGAGAAGATTTACTATTAGTTTCCTTTTTTCACTCTGGCTTCTCTCCTAGATCATCAATTATACCTGTAACCTGCAAAACAATTGTCTACATGCACATGTCTACAAACCACATCAAATATAATAAAAAAAATTAGAATGTGGAGTCATATTGACCCCAATGGTCACCTGAAGAGTGAAATTAGTATCAAGAAATGCTCTACATTTCAGATTTCGAGTATTTTTGTGTGTATGTGTGTAATGATGCCCTAGGTTTCCTTGTGTAAATTGCACTATGATATTGGGTTAGATCTAGAATTCTCTAAGTATGTAAATGAGCTAGATGGAATAAAAATAACTTCCCCTCCTATGATGTGTATGCAAAGTTATGCATCCCTTGTCCCTTATGTGGATGTGCTAAATGGATTCTTTTGAAATGTTTGTGTGCCTTTGGATGCAAGCTTAGGTGATAATAAATAATGCTAGTGCTTAGCCATTGATTTTGGAGAAGTAACTAAGTATATATATATGATTCCCTTGTTTGAATTTCATAATTGAAAACTGGAAGGCCAACCCAAAGTATTAAAATATGCCCAAGAAGTAAAAGAGACCCAAAAGGGTGAGAAAAGGATAAATAGGGTCAGGAGCGCCCAATAGGGACAGGAGTTCCTAGGTGATTTTGTTATAACCGGGTACTAGTGTCGATGCCATTAAATATAAATCACCAAGTTCACAAGGCTATAAGATGTGTAAGACTAGAAAGAAGACAAGAGATAAAGCAAAAAGGCCAAAAGGAGTTGTCAACCACTAGTTTTCTTTCTTAAAAATCATGTATATATTAGTATGCTTTAGGACCTAGAATTGTACCCAAGTGCATACATTTTATGTCTACACTGAGCTACTTTGTTACCTTCCATTACCCCATGGATCACACCTCTGCAAATGGATCTAGACCTAGTTATGCAAATAATGACATGTAGTATATAAGACAATGTGTGCCCCCAAACTCTCCTCATATGCCAAATAATTGAGTATGTGCTTAAAAAAACACTTAAATATGATGAAAATGTGCTAACAACAATGAACATAGAAGGATACCCATGCCCCCAAGATTTCAAATCAAACTAAAATTGAGTGCTGATTATGGAGAAGGAATGACTAATTTTATGCCTCCCGTATTGATCTAAACTATGAAAATTTGAAGAGAACCTATTTATACAGGTGAAAATATGAAAAAAGCTGGCATATTTTTTTAAATGTCTCCCGATCAAAAATGTATTGAGGTTCAAGATCTGTACTGTCAGCTTCGACCTAGTTGTATGGTCTTTAACATATGCTAATTTTGTAAAAACTTTATTTATAATTGTATTTCTCAATTCTTGTACACTATTTGTACATGCATATAACCCCATAATTATGTTTCTATGTGTTGAAAGTTTAAATTAACCTAGAATATGCCCCCTCTTTTAAGGCATGTGCGAAAACTATGTTTGAGCATGTGGCTCAAAATAAATAGGTGTGAATTGCTAAAGGAAATGTCTAAGAAGATGTGTAGATTGCTGAAGAGGTGGCCACCTTAGAGAACATGTACCTACAAAAGGAAAGGTGTTTTTTCATTGTGGTAACCATGGTGTGTAACAAAAATAATGCTATCAACAAGTAATTATAGTAGTAACAAAAGAAACTATTAGAAATGACGCATGTAGAAAAATACAAACAACATCCATGTTCTTATTAGAGGCCATACTACCCCATCCCATGCTTATCATCGTATACAATCACTTATTCCATAAATAATTTTAGTTACTAGTAATATTCATCTCACAAAATCTACCCCTCTTAATTTTTTTCTTCCTCGTCATTATGCTACAACAACACATGACATGTTTCCAAATGTTTCTTATGTTATCATTATTGATCCTAGATAAACCTAGGGCTCTAATTATCAACCTAAATAGACTGATCATGGGCTCCTGATGAGGATGCCTAATAATTTGATCAATTCTTACAAGATAACCCCACTAATATTAACCTCTTAATCTACGTTACATGATATCAAATTAATAATGTCTCACCATCACACACCTCAAGATTTATTGTTCCCACATCAATGTTGCTTCCCCATTGGATGAACCTGATGCCTCAATGTAAAAATGTCTCCATGCATATTCTTATAACCACAATTTCTCCTACACATCCCATATCTACTCCTTATGGTTTGCATGAATATTCCTCTAGCCTATAAGCTCTTGAATCCATTGTTCATACTTTACAAGCATAAATATTACAATTATAACAAGGTGCATCTACTTCTTCTAATACTATGCATTCCACACAATTACTTCACAATCCACTTGCACCCAAAGTGGTTTATTTTCCACTACCTATCGGTTTTTCCACTTAAATTTCCTATCTATGATGGAAAAGGAGATACCGTTGAGAATATTCTCTCATTCCATGTTGTTCAATTTTATTACACTTCTAAAGATATTATCAATCCCTTCACCCAAAGTCTTAAATATTTTGCATTACAATGGTTTTATACTCTTCCCACTCAATTTGTATGCACATTAACTATTTTAGAAAACATATTTTTACCCTAATTCACTATCAATATCCAGGAAAAAATATCTTATGCACAATTGGCTCAAATACGGAAAGGATCTAATGAAATTCTCAATATTTATGTCAAGCATTATAAGACCATGCTCACCAAAATGAGAAATCTCATAGTTGATAATGAATTGCATGATATATTCATTCAAATTTTATTATCTCCTTAGAAGGATTTGGTCTTATTTGATAAGTTTCAATCTTTCATTCATCTTTGTCATACCTTGAAAGAGTGTGAGGCTAAGTTGTTAGACATGAACAAACTCAAGTACATTGTTAGCTCTCCTCCCACATCTCATGTTAAGTTTTAAAACAATCCCCCATTAAAAATCAAGTCCATTGATGTCAAAAATTCTTCTAAAGATATCGTCAATGATATCCCCCATCCTATTAAGATACAATCACATCATGTGTATCGTCAATTCATTCATTTTCCAAGTCCTCTAGATGTTGTAATGAAATGATTTATTGAGTGTTGTAGACATAAAATGTTGACATGATCAATTACGATTAATATGTCCCGTAACATCATCTAAATCAATATAATAATTAATCACAAGGTTAATTATTATTAATTCATTTTAATTCCCCTTTATCATCTTATCATCATCATTTATCCCAACATCCCATTATTAATCCTTTTAAATAATTATTACATCCCATTTTATACCCATCCCTACAAGCTAATTGCATTGAATTTGACCACCTCACTAACTTTGACCTAGACCAGGAGGACATTCTTTATGTCCTTGCTAATCTAGGCACCTATCTCAAGCCCACACAACCATCCTAAACCCCAACCTCTAAATCCTCTATCAATCTTCATAACCTATACCTTCAATACATAAAAACTCATATAAATAATCCACCATCTTCCAAAACCTCAACTCCTAAATCTAGTCATCATGAAACTTATCATGGATTCCCATTCATGTATCTAAAACAATCACAACAACTTAATCCTAAATCAATATCACCCACATCTCATTTTTTTCCTCCATCATTGTCATATTCATCACCCCAATCCCATCATATGGAATTTCTCCTAGATTTTCCCACAATCCCTAAACCACCATCAAACTTAGCCCCTAAGCATATTTCATACCATCCATCACCTAAGCCCAATCATATTCAAATTGTCTCACCCACCGTAACTCCTAATTCACCCTTATACTCTTCTACCCCCAATCCTAAACCATATAATGTGGCTCCTACACCATCCTAATCCTCTTCATCCACACCTAATACTATCTTAACCCCTTCATCACCTAGACCTAAACCCTAGCCTACCCTCTAATCCTATTTCAAATCCACCATATCCCAATCCTAAAATATCTAACATAAATCCTAAGTCACCAACTCTCAAACCTAAATAATCCAATACCAATCCTATCCCCACCATACCTCATAGCCAATCTAATAAGGATCATATGTCACCTTCATCTACCTCAACCACTAAATTGACCAAATCTAATGTGGTTCCTAAACCACACCCATTTCCCAAATCTCCTTCATCCCCTCGCATCACAAATCTAATGTAACCCCCATATCATTCCCATCCCCTTCATCTAAATCTACCCCATCTCCTTCATTTGCATCTACTAATCCCAAAAACCTAAGCCAACACCATCTACCTCAAAACCACATACTCCAACCCATCCAAACTCACCCAAATCTACTTCGGCATCCAAGCCCAAACCATCCACTTCGCCCCAAATTCTATCCTATCCCAATCATCTTCTAAGCCACACTAATCCAACCCAAATCATAAATATACATCAACTAAAACACCTCATAATCCCCCTCTACACCTTTACTCCCTACTCCCCTAAAACCATTTTTCCCAAACTTCACTCCTTTAGGAGATTCCTTAACCACCATCTTCCATCATCTACAAAAATTCAACATGATCATCCATCCCCCACTCAAATCACATGATCACACCCTCCTAAACCATCTTGGTATTGATAACACTACTAATGTGACTTCCATCACACACATAGACATTTGACCAATCGTTACATGAAATTTAGGTCTTATGTCCAAAATATCATTAACTAAGGAATTTTTATCATTGTACCTCTCTATCCATCACCTTTCCATACCAATCTCATCCCTAAAATATTACATCATCCAAACCCCACTCGACATCCAAACATCGTCAGGGCATCAAAATCTCAAAGATACATCCAAACATTCCTCACCGCCAAAAAAAAAAAAGAAAATAAATCTCACCTCCCAACCTTTTTTAAATTCATCATCTTATCAAATGAAAAGAATCTAACCCCCAAGTCTCATGATGACTACATGGTATCATCCAATTCATATCATGTAGCCAAAAATATGTTCACTAACATGAAACATCAAATCAAAGGCTTAGACATCCATGAACAAGGCATTTGTGAACCCATCTCCTTCATAAAAATCTAGGTCATTTAGGCTTAGGTTATAAACCTTACACTAATAATTTCCCTCCCACTACTCCATCACAACCCATATCTACCACTCCTCTTGTTGCTCCTACCATCCCAACCCCTCAACCTAATAAAAATCATTTAATCCCCTACAAATATGAAACACCTAAAATTGATTGAGCACATAATTCGTCATTTGCACATGAATGTTATTTCCTTCCCACTCATCATCCTTTCATCCAACATCTACATCCATCCACATCTACTCCATTCATATCATCACATCCATTAATATCCTCTTATAACTCATTCATTTAAATATGTTATCATCTTGCTCACACATGTTGTAATACAATAGTACCTACTACAACCATGTGACCTTGGTCTATCATTACCTCCAACATTCCATAACAATTGTCCTCCTCGAGATCCAAACACTTTGACACACTTAATAAAATTATTTTGAAGACCCTTGAACGTTCTATTGACACTCTAGCCAATGTTATCTTCACACTCATCTCCATCCCCCATCAAGCCACTAGTGATTCTTAACCCCTTGAGAGTTTTCAAGAGAGTGGACACTCTTTATGTCAAAAAAATCCAAATATCAAAAAGAAAAAAATCATATAAAAATTAAAAATATCAAATAAAATCCACCTCAAGACTCTCTCTAGGTGTTTCCAGCAACTCTACCAAGGCTATGGATGCCTAGCTGGCAGTAGAACAATGTTGTGACAAGAATCAGATGTATCTCTATCGGGGCTACAGATGTCTAGATGGTAGCGAAAAATGCATGGATTAACCTTCCATTCACCCTCCATCCACCTGTTTTACTTAATCACTTCCTATACATTGAATAGTTTGTATTCACACATTACCCATTCAGTCTTCACTTCAAGCAATAATTAACAATCACAATCACACATACTTTGATCTCGCAGAGACATAGCACTCACATGTTATCAGGTATTTTTAGACCTTGTTCATACTTCTATTTTAGTCCAACTCTTTCCTTAAAACATGTGTCATTAGGCTCATCTCTTATTCATGACTAATGATGTTTTCCTTCCATCCATCACATCCACATCCTTTTTCCCTTGGATTGAACATTCATGGGAGTCGATGACCCTTTTCCTTTTCATCCAAACCTCCTTATATACCTTTTTCAACCATCATCATCATGAATGGGGTTAGCCTTACTACCATCCATTAGGGGAATCATTCCTTTTAGATACCTCTCACTTCCCAGCCTACCCTAGACCTGGGGAAAATCAAACCCATCCATCCATCCACACACATCACCTTACTTTACACTTAGGGGCACACCACATCTATCCCTCAATCCATCTTCCCTGTACCTTGGGACATATATTATCATCTTTAAATCCCCATCTTATCCTATACCACATTACTCATCATATTTATTTATCTCCCATATTGCATCCCATCTAATCCTAACTTATTAACCAATCCCTATCTTATCCAACCTATCTAATTTCTCTCAATCCTTCCCTTTCATTCTACCCAAACATGCTTTGGGACTTATATGAGAAATTAACATCCCAACTTAAATCCCTTCCCATACCCACATGAGCTATCATGAATCCTTTCCCCATCCTAAAACCAAAATCCCAAATCAATTAATATAAACGTCTAAAAATCTAAAATCTAAAATTTAAACATCAAAATCTAACATCTCAACATCTAATATCAAATAATATAAACATCTATTGTCCAAAACCTAAAAATCGCAACATTCAAAAAAATCCAAACATCCAAAATACAAAAAATCAAACCATTCACACAAATCCAAAAAAATAATAAAAATACAATGTTTTTGTTTTTGTTTGCTTGCTTGTCTTTATTTACATTTTTACCGATAAATGAGGCCTCTTTTGTTTCTTTTTATTTAGCATGTTCTAATGATATGAGGACCATCTTTTTATATTAATTTGTCCAATGATATGAGGAAAAGGGCATTTGGAAATTCAATCATCATGGTCTTCATACCTTGATTCATATTTCTCTATGTCACATTTATAATCGCTAATGATGATAATTGTGGGCACTTTATGGTAGCACACCCCCTTCTATCATCATCCGCACCTAATTTTCATCATCACCTAAATAACTACTCATCCTCCTATCTAATCAATCATTTATCAATCAATCAATATCCACATTCCAATCTTATCATCTCACATCCAACATCCAAAATCCTCACCCCTTGGCTGGGGCATTTTCTAACATCCTCTTATTAATAAAACTCAAACAACCAATCATCATCCCCATCCTCTCCTCATCAATTTCCTATCATACAAATAAATCCTAAAACTAATCCTTATTATCTAATACAAATATCCTCCAAACCAAATCCAAAATTTTCAATCCTAACCCCTTAATTGGGGCATCCTAAAATATGAAATCTTCACCCTTGATATGCATCATTAACTAGGGCATCCTAGAAATCCTCAACATCTCAACCCCTTTACTTGGGAATCCTCACATCCAAAATCCAATATCTCATAATCCTCTCTCCTATCTTCTAATCATCTAATCTCCTCATCCCCTAATCTCCTAATCCTCTAATCTCTTAATCCTTTAATCCTCTCTCCTATCTTCTAATCATCTAATCTCCTCATCCCCTAATCTCCTCATCGTATAATCTTATAATCCTATAAATCCTATACTCTCTTAATCCTCTAATCCCCTCATCCTCTAGTCTTATAATCTCCTAATCCTCTAATCCTCTAATCTCCTCATCCTCTAATCTTCCCATATCCTCTAATCCTCTCTCCTAATCCTCTAATCTCCTGATCCTTAATCTTCTCATCCTCTAATCATCTCTCATCTACTAACTTGAAGCCTCTCCTCTTTTGAGTGGTTATCTAACTCGCTCCCTTCCTTCCTAACCCCTTGATGGGACATCATATCACCATCGTAAGATATTTTATTCTTTTCTTTGAACGATCATTGTTATGCAATAACCATTCAAAGAAGGGAAAAATGTAGACATCTAAAATGTCGACATGATCAATTATGATTAATTGGTCCTACAACATCATCTAAATCCGTATAATGACTAATGACGAGGTTAATTATTATTAATCCATTTTATTTCCCTTTATCATCTTATCATCATCACTTATCCCAACATCCCATTATTAATATTTTTAAATCATTATTACAACCCATTTTATCACTAATCTCATTAATCTATTATTTTATCATGTTATCTTATTTAATTCTTCATTATTATTTTCTAGGAATTTAATATTCCTACACCCACCTACTCTACACATCCCTACACCTAGCCTTTCCATGTAATCTCACATCTAATCATCTTTATTAATCTATTCTAACACTAATTCTAATCACATCCTCACCTCTAAATCTAGAGGTTTATATTTCTAGAATCCTCTTTAAATTTCCCTCTTTTATATTTAAAAATTCAAATAAACCCTCCACTCTCCATTGAATCTTCTCTCAAATTCTATAATTCTCCATTCTATAATTGTCCACCCTTGATATAAATATAACATGGTTTCATCTTATTCATTGAATCCTCCACCCAAAAACTATAAATTTAACTCTCCACCTCCATGAGAGCTAGTTGGAAATTTAGAAATCCATAACCATGCTCTTACATTTTTATCACTCAATTAATCCATAATTTATCTACAATCTATCATCACACAATCAATCCATCTTCAACAATCAAATAATCCAAGCACAAGCAAGGGGAGGTTCTGCCAAGTGAATCCACAAATCTAAAGCACATATAATCCACCATCGAGATCACATCAAGAAAATAAAAGGGATATCTACTTTGGTAAGTGAAGGTATTGCATTTGATTCCCTTTCCATCCATTTCAATCTGAGGTTTTGTTTGAAAATAATAGATTTATGAATTGATTGGTTTGATTTTAGTTTCTAAATTTCATCTAATATTTTCGTATTAAATTTTTTGCTTCCCACCATGGGTCTTACCCCCCAAAATTTTGATTACTTTTGGTAGCATTTCATATTATAAATAAACTTTCCAAATTTGAGAAAAAAATTGAGATTTACCCCTTGAAATTTTAAATTTTTGTGACAATCTTTTGTTTCAATGCTTTTGACCTAAAACAACGCTTTTGTAAACCCCATGGTGCTTTTGTAAATACTTCAGCACTTTTGTTTAACCTTTAAAACCCCTAAATTTCCATTTTTTCTATTCCCATATTTTTTAGACAAAGTAGCACATTTGCAAACAAAGTAGCGCATTTAGAGGAAAAGTAGCACATTTGCAGACAAAGTAGCGCATATGTTGTAAAGTAGCACATATGTTCTAAAGTAGTGCATATGTTGTAAAGTAGCGCATATGTTCTAAAGTAGCACATACGTTGTAAAGTAGCACATATGTTAATATAATGACATTTATGTGTAGAATTTAAAAAATATATCCAAATAATATTTTTTGTTTATGTTTCAGCATGTTTGTTTTGAATGTAGTACTTTTGTCACTATTTTAGCATTTTTGTTCTCTAACATCACTTTTGACCTCAGACTGGCACTTTTGACCTATAGTAGCACTTTTTTCTTGATAACAATTTTACATTGGTACTAACTAATCTAAACTCACTTTTTGTGTTTTAGTGTTGTTTTGCATGTTCTTACATTTTGTTTTTCTAGAAATATCACAAGAATAAGGGGAAACTCTATCAATTTTAATATTCAATTAGTATTTTCCTAACACTTGTGGTTGCAGGATATTGAAACTACTAACCCCTTCTCTTATAACTTGAATGGTCCAAGAACATTGGGGTATAAAACAAAATACTAATCCTTTTGTTTTATAAGTCCCCTTTTTGAAGGCCCCCATCATAAAACTTTATCATTAAGATTCATTATTGTGTATGTGTTTATTGTCCTTTATTGTTACATGTTGTTTCTTTTTTACCTAAAGATAACATTGTGTATGCTCTCCTCTTGCATCCTAGGATGATCTTGAGGATCAAAAGTGGTTATTCTTCCTTCCCTTTTTCATTTTCAAGGGGTAACGTGATGTTGAAGTGACATCCACACACTTATCTTAGTCATATGGGTATCATGACCATGGGATTCACCTACATACACATACACACACTACGTGTTCTAGCAGGGTATATAAATTCAAGAAAAGTTGTTATTGGCTAAGCTCTTGCTTGTTTTAAGAAAATCATGAATTGAGGGGCTTCCAAGCCTCAAACAACATCTTTGAAACACAAAATTGGGCCCCATGTACTTAATATATATATCGGGATGCCCCTAGTGAGCTCGTGCATCCTATACTAGGCAACCTTTTAGCCACATATCAAGCTATAGTGTAAGTATACCACACTCCCCAAGATAACTCGTAAGTCAATCACACATTGGCACGTAATGTGGAGAGACAATTTTTTCACTACCTTCGATGTGTGGTATTGAAAGCGGGCTATATCTTGATTTCAAACTCACTTGACTAGTTAGGGTGTGTATTACATGTTTTTAATGTGTTTTTGAAAATTCTTAAACATCCCATTAATTTAAAATTTTAATCAATAAAATATCATCATAATTAACTATCCCTAATCACACGATAACAATCTTAATCCTAATATAATCCCCAATATAATTATCTAATCCCCATCCTTAATCCAGAATCCTAATCCAAAACTAATCACCCACACATCTTATCTAACCATGGCCTTTGATCCTCAATCCCCATCCTCTCCAAACCAACACCCAAACCCCTACCTCTTTTCTAAATCCATCAACCAAGTTATCCCATCATCCCCACCCATCAAATTCAACCATATCACTTTGACCATGAAGTCCCACATACCATCTAACACATTAACAAACAAATCTCAAACCTAACATCCTACCTTAACCAATCCCATCCTCATCATCCAAATCAACCATCCCATGTTAATCCTAGCATCCTAAAACCATTTAACAACTTAATCAACAAATATCCAATCTTCAATCAACCAATCATCCATAACATATCCCATCCACAATGTCCTCTTCCTAATATCCCTACTTCTCACTGAATTGACTTCCTCTTTGAGGAAACCAAATCATCCCAATCCCCACCTTTACCTAAACAACATAAACCACTATCCCCACAAGCTAATTACATCGAATTTGACTACCTCACTAACTTTGACCTAGACCAAGAGGACCTTCTTTATGTCCTTGCTAATCTAGGCACCCATCTCAAGCCCAAAACCATCCCAAACCCCAACCTATAAATCCCCTATCAATCATCATGACTTATACCTTCATCCCATAAAAACTCATACAAATAATCCACCATCATCCAAAACCTCAACTCCTAAATCCAATCATCATAAAACTTCACATCAATTCCCATGCCCATATCCACAAAAATCGAACAACTTAATCCTAAATCAATATCACCCACATATCATCTTAGTCCTCCATCCTTGTCATCTTCATCACCCCAATGCGATCCTATAGAATTTCTCCTAGATTTTCCCACAATCCCTAATCCACCATCAAATTTATCCCCTAAGCCTATTTCATCCCCTCCATCACCTATGCCTAATCCTATCAAAACTATCTCATCCACCATGACTCCTAAGTCACCCTTATCCTCTTCTACCCCCAATCCTAAACCATCTAATGTGGATCCTACACCACCCTCATCCTCTTCATCCACACCTAATATTATGTTAAATCCTTCATTGCCTAAGCCTAACCCTAACCTACCCTCTAATTCTATTTCAATCCACCATTCCCCAATCCTAAAACATCTAACATGACTCCTAAGTATCTAACTCCCAAACCTAACAAATCCAATACCAATCCTATCCCTGCCACACCTCATAACCAATCTAATAAGGATCATAGGCCACCTTTATCTACCTCAACCACTAAATCAACCAAATCTAATGTGGTTCTTACACCACACCCATCTCTCGAATCTCCTTCATCCCCAACATCACTAAAATCTAATGTGAGCCCCATATCATTCCCATCCCCTTCATCTAAATCTACCCCATCTCCTTCATCTATATATACTAATCCCAAACAAGCTAATCCTAATCCAACACCATCTACCTCAAAACCACTTACTCCAACCCATCCAAAATCACTCAAATCTACTTCACCTCCAAGCCCAAACCATCCACTTCGCCCCCAAGTCTAACATATCCCCTCATATTCTAATCCACACCAATCCAACCTAAATCATAAATATACATCAACTAAAACACCTCATAATCCACCTAATTCTGCACCTTTACTCCCTACTCCCCTAAAACCATTTCTCCCAAACCACTTCACTCCTTTAGGAGAGTCCTTGACCACCATCTTCCATCATCTAAAAAAATTCAACATGATCATCCATCCCCCACTCGAATCACACGATCAAACCCTCTAAATCATCTTGGTATCAATAACACTACTAATGTGACTTCCATCGCACACATGGACATTTGACCAATCATTACATGAAATTTAGGTCTTATGTCCAAAATCTCATTAACCAAGGAATTCTTATCCTTGTACAACTCTATCCACCACATTTCCATCTTAATCCCATCCCTAACATGTGTCCATCATCCAAACTCCACTCGACATCTAAAAATTTTATCCATCCAAATCTCATCATACATCCAAACATCCCTCACCGCCCAAAAAAAAACAAATCTCACCTCCCATCCTTTGTTAAATCTAGCCTCTTAGCGGATGAAAAACTTTAACCCCTAGTCTCATGATGACTATATGGCATCATCCTCCTCATCCAATTCATATCCTATATCTGAAAATATGGTCGCTAACATGAAAGATCAAGGAAAAGGGTTAGGCATCCATGAACAAGCCATTTGTGAACCCATCTCCCTTTATAAAAATATAGGTTTTTTAGGCTTAGGTTATAAACCTAACACTAATAATGTCCCGCCTACTACTCCATCACAACCCATCTCTACCACTCCTCTTGTTGATCCTACCATCACAACCACTTAACTCAATCACAAACCATTTAATCCCCTATAAGTACCAAACACCTAAAAATGGATTGAGCACATAATTCATCATTTGGGCAAAAATGTTCTTTCCTTCTCACTCATCCTCTTTTCATCCAACATCTACTCCATTCCTATCATCACATACATTAATATCCTCTTATAACTCATTCATTTAAACACTTTATCATCTTTCTCACACATGTTGTAAGAAAATAGTACCTACTACAACCATGTGACCTTTTTCTACCATTACCCCCAATATTCCAAAGCACAATTTTCCTTCTAGAGATCCACACACTTAATATACTTTTGGTGAAGACCCTTGGACATATCTATTAACATTCTAGCCAATGTCATCTTCACACTCATCTCCATCTCCCCATCAAGACACTAGTGGTTCTTAACCCTTGAGATTTTTCAAGAGAGTGGTAGCTCTTTATGCAAAATATATATATATATATATATATATATATATCAAAAAGAAAAAATCATATCAAAATTACAAATATAAAATAAAATCCATCTCAATACTCTCTCTCGGGTTTGTTTCCATCAACTCTACCAAGGGCTATGGACACTGGCCGAGTAGATAAATGTTGTGACAAGAATCGAGATGTATCTCCATCGGGCTATAGAAATCTAATGAAGTAGAGCAATGCATAGCTTAACCTTTCATTCACCCTCAATCCACCTATTTGACTTAATCACTCCCTATGTATTGGCTAGTTTTTCTTCACACACCTATTTAGTCTTCACTTCAAGTAGTAATTAATAATCACACATTTGATCTCACGAGACATAGTACTCACATGTTTTCAGGTACTATTTAGGCCTTGGTCACACTTTTATTTTATTCTAACTCTTTCCTTACAACATGTGCCATTAGGCTCATTTTCTATTCATCACTAATGTTATTTTCCTTCCATCCATCACATCCAAATCCTTTTTCCCTTAGATCAAACATTCATGGGTAGCCAATGATCCTTTTCCTTTTCATCTAATCCTCCTCATGTCCCTTTTTAACCATCATAATCATGAATGGGGGTATCAATACGACCATCCACTAGGGGTATCATCCCTTCTAGATTCCTCTCACTTCCCACCCTACCCTACTCCTAGGGGAAAATCAAACCCATCCATCCATCCACACATGCCACCCTACTTTGCGCTTGGGGCACACCAAATTTATCCCTCAATCCATCTTTCCTATACCTGGGTCATATATTTTCATATTTAAATCCCCCATCTTATCCTATACCACATTACTCATCATATCTATCTATCTCCCATCTAATCCTAACATATCAACCAAATCCCTATTCTATCTAACCAGCTTGATTTCTCTCAATCCTTCCCTTTCATCCTACCCAAACATGCTTTAGAACTTATAAGATAAATTCACATCCCTTCCCATCCCCCATGAGCTATCCCCGAATCCTTTCCCCCCATCCCAAAACCAAAATGTAACACCCTGAATAGTTGTTACTTTCTCCTGAGCATTCAAGTGTTGATATATGATTTCTCCTGTATTAGGACATGTTCCTTTGGTTTAGGGAAGTCATGCTTGATATGGATTATATCCTTTCTGCTCTTAAGATCTTGACTGAACCAGAATGTGCTTGGACTCTTTTGTTTCTTTCATTCTGACACTTGAGTTCAATTTGATTTCTAGAAGATTGTGGATTTATCCACCTTTATGACTCAGCCTTGGATCAGTTGCATTGATCCAAGGAATGTTTTAAGTTTATTCAAGATGAACAAATTTTATTGACTTTTCGAGAGTTACAAAGTCTGGCTGAGCTTTGAATGATCAATTCCGGAGGTTAACTCAAGCTGATCATGGTAAATAGAATTTGGTTCCAGATATCGTAACATCAGGAAAGACCTAGACCTTAAGCCAGGTAAGATGTATATGTTTTATATCTAAAGCTTAAATTATTGATGCCAAACGGAATCTGATACAGAATGTTTTATCCTGTTTGAACTCTAACACTGATTAGTCCTATTTAGGGGACCTAAACTAGAATCAGTAAGGTTAATAGTTTTAACCTAAACTATAACCTAATGTTACAAGATTTGTTAATCTAACCTAGTCCTAAACTATGAGCTTAATACTCCTAAGGGTTAACTAAACCTAGCACTATGGAAATGAGACTAATGTCATATCCTATGATCTAACCTAAGTCACTAACCTATCTTAACTAATGCTAAGAAGGGGGACCTAAGGAGGGTCGTGAGTCATGGGTGGTGGTTTCCATGGCATTTAAGAAGGGATAAGGTTGAAGGACAGGGAATGCTGTCAGGTTTAGCGGAGGATAAAAATTGCTAATATAGTCTTACGTGGCGGTATCTCTAAGGATGGGAATGTTTGTTTATTTTTTTGGCAATCACCAACTTTGGTAGTCGGTGCAATGGAAAATAGGTGGGAGAATAAAAAAAGGAAATTAATGAGCATTGGGCCTCGAGCGCGGATTGCTTGGGAAGGCATGCAAGTGGAATTTTGTTTTGTTGTTTTGTTTTCCATGCATTCCGTTTTTCACTCTGCATGAGCACTGGTTCTTCGAACCAGCCATCTACTCTTCGTTGCATGGCAATTTTGAGAGTTTATAGTTTACTTCTCTCGGGGGAAATATATAAGGCATGGAGGTAACAATATTTTGTTGTTTAATCTTTCATGGAAGAAGAAGAGAAGGTGCGAGCACATTCAGAGGTCTTCTTCAAATTTTTAGCGACACTATCAGGCATGATAGGCCCTAACTTTTAAAAATATTTCTTTCCTTTAAATGATTTCATTAGAACAACTCTGTTCAGATGATTTTTGTACAGTCGGCTTGGCTGGTAGCAATGTATTGGTTTTCCTTTTTGTTGATTTGGGAATTCTGGGTTATACGTAGATCCTGATGAAATCTGCTTTTTAATCTTCTTTCCATGCTGTGAATACAATATGGGCTTTAATTTCTATTGGAAGTGTTTTATGTTTTCTTTGTCTGGCTGAGGTATTGAATTTAAAAACTGGCACCATGATAGACTTTGTGCTTGATGATTTTGTGTTTGAAGACACTACTGTAATAAACTGTTGTTTCAAATATGGTTGGTTTATATGATTGTTGCTTAGCCGTATGAACTCTAACTATTACTGGACATCTTCAGGAAAGTAAATAGTTGGATTTGTGGTGAAAATGTTAGTTCATTCTGTAAAGCTCGACTGGTTTAGTCACATGAGTTGGAAATATGGTTGAATTCTAAGCTTGTACCTTTATTTGAAAGGGGTCTGAATGTTTTTATGAATATAGGTTCTGTAAGTAAGGAAATATTTGGTGTAGCTGTTGTTTTTACGATTTTTACCTGGATAATTGGAACACAGTTATGATCAAGAGAAACGTACTTGGATGAACTTTGTCCCCTAACAATTCGTGGTTGATCCTAGATCTGCATGAATGGAAATTAGGTTTAATAATTGGTTAGGAATGGACTGTGTTTGATGTTACCAGAGGTGACTTTGAAATCTATAATTAGAATTCATCTATTAACTCTGTACATGCAATTTGATTTGGTATCTTGGAACGAAATAACAACCTATCAAGTGTAATGGTTGGAAATAATTAGTTTCGATCTATTGGTAAGTAATGATAACGGGACAGTTACCCTAACTCTTAGTCCAAAATGATTCGAGTAATGGGTGAAGTGTAGACTATTTACATAGATCAGGATTGTGGTCTGAGATTAGAACGTTTATAACATTTTGTAACGATTTTTGGCCTTTGTTTAATGTACAATCGCAAGACCGTAGGGATCTATGGGCAACTTTTAAAGCATTCTACCTGATTGGAGCTATTGGTGAACTTAGGTGTTGTTTTACTTGCCTTCTTTTTCCCTGATTGAATTTGAGAATATATTTATATATATTACTTCTTGGAAGTTGGTATAGTTCTGAACTTGATTAAAATAGAGTTATGATTTTCTCTGTTCCTTCCTCTGAGTTATGAAGGATAGTTGTTATAGGAATTCGAAGAATGAAGGTATTTTCTCTCTCTCTCTTGAAATATTAATGAGCTCTTCTATAGAATTCTATAAGGAACTCTACAGTATGGTTATGAGATGAAAAGACTGATTAAAAATTAAGTGGAAAGAGTGGTAAGTGGTGAAATCTTAACTTAGAAGTCTCTTTTCCTTTATTAGTAGTGTTATTTTCCTGATTTAGATTTTTAGTTTATTATCTACTTGTAACCTTGCAGTAAAATTTTTGCATACTTTTCAATGTTTAAGAATTTGATATGATAGAGTTACAGGAAATCCACTAGACAAATTTGCTTGAGGCGTGAGTCCTCCTTTGTTTAAAAATTTTTTTAACTCCGTTGGTTACACACCTTAAGGAGGTTTCAGTCTTTTGTTTAGAGTGAACATAACATGGTTGACACCGTTCTTGGTTTTCGGATGGCTAGGTACTTAAGATTCACATCGTTTCTTCTTATTTTCTTGTATAAGATGAATCATCCGAAAAATATTTAAGTTGAAATAGTAACTATAATATGAGTTATGTTATAAAGTCATATTAGAATGGTAGAAAGAAAATTAGCGTGATTCATGATTATGGATTTGATGAAATTGATTTCATTTAAATAGGTTGTTTAATGGAAACAATTGGTGGAATGCAATTGTTTTAAGAATTAGTGCTTATCATGCTCGGCCATTGAATCGACCTCGCTAGCAAATTTTGCAGATGGTCATCGTAAGTGGTAAAGGCATGCAGATCTGATTTGATGCATAGATTGTTTAATCTAGTTTTTATGATGAATTCCGACATGATTTCTCTAATTGTACTATAAGAAGAAAGTTACTCTTTTGCTAGTGATTATTGTATTAAAATATGCCAAAGTGCATAAGTTGTAATTGTATAGGATTGGAAATAAATGAAATGGGGACATATTACTTACGTGGTTGTGTTCTTATTTGTTGAATTGATCTTCTCTTATCTGTATGAATGAGAGTGCATTCTTATTATTATATGCAATGGGGTCTAGATGGATTCCCTAAGTAAGCCTTGTAAAATTATGTGGCTGAATACTACATGTTCTAGTTAGTAATTCTTATATATTATGAATATGGCTAAATTGGAAATTAGACCACTGCATTTTTAGGGAAGTTGAGGTTGAACTATGCCCTAACATGTAGCTATAACTGGAAGAGTATTCTATTACTCCCTAATAATGTTCTAATTCAAAGCAATGTAATTGATGGCTATAAATCACCATGTCTTAATGGTAATAAGTCTGATATATTTCAGTCTTCGAGGTTGATACGAACCCTTACAGGTTTAGTTACCTTCCTTATGGGAAAACTTAGGGCTGTTTCCCTATTATGAGGAAACAAGGTTATTAGGAACCAATTGGCACCTTGACGCAATCTTAAATCTTATTAAAACTTTTCTCTGTGAAACTGAACCTAATTACGTAAGGTAACTCAAAAGTGTGGGACCCAGGGTTGGGGGAAGGCTACCCAGTTAGGAGGGCCTGTAAACCAATTATAACTCAACTTAAGTAACTTCTTGGAGGTATGTACATCTTTCCGAGGTCTGTTTCGTAGGATGTTGACACATGTCAACTGCAGGGTTGTACCTTCGAGAAGATTAGGATCTTCTCGAGGATACAACAATGCGAGATGACATATGGTAATACCTTCTCGCTTTGGTCGTTAATATTTACACTGAAACTTGATCAAGACTTCCCTTCTGACTGGGTTAAGACCATAGGCAGATTATGAGGCAGCCCTCTCGAGACTCGGAATAGCCTGACACACGGGTGAACATTGGTTAACCCAAGATGTCACCTACCCCTAGTCTTTAAGGGCATCCTTATAACGTGAATTATGATATTAACTCGATTCTCGAGTGAAAACTTGGGACAAGGAGACCGACAAAATTCAGTATAAGACGTTCTATATAACATGGGAGTGGGGTGAAGGACGTATTCCAGATTGACGAGTATGTCGTCAAGGAATAAGTAACATGAATAGTATGTTTCAAATCTTTGGCCAAAGTATCGCAAGTTCGCTGATTGCATTGTCCTATGTCACCTAGTCTAAGGGACGTGATGCTTTGATGAATAATGGTAACAATTATTCAAATATGTTCCTTGGACAGAGCACTCATAATCCCAGATTAGGGAAGAGAATCACAAGAGTGAAGTGTTTTGATGAAAACACCAACTCTAAGATGCACATGAATAGATCGAGTAGTTCACCGAGTCATGGAATGAATAGATCGGCGGTACACCGAGTCATTACATCTCGCATATGGTTATCTCTGTTATAAGAATGATTGTTATGATCGTGTGTTCTAAATTATGTATTTAGAACTAGAAAACACTAATAAAAAAATATCTTGTTCTAATGTATTAAAATGAGGATGTCATATATTTTCATATTTAAATCCCCATCTTATCCTATACCACATTACTCACCATATCTATCTATCTCCCATCTAACATCCCATATAATCCTAACATATCAACCAAATCCCTATTCTATCCAACCTATCTAATTTCTCTAAATCCTTCCCTTTCATCCTACCCAAACACGCTTTGAACTTATAAGATAAATTCACATCCCTTCTCATCCCCCCATGAGCTATCCCGAATCCTTTCCCCATCCCAAAACCAAAATTCCAAATCAAATAATCTAAACATAAAAAAATCCAAAATCTAAAATTTAAACATCCAAAATTTAACATCTCAACATCCAACATCAAATAATCTAAACATCCAAAGACCCAAAATCTAAAAATCACAAAATTCAAAAAAATCCAAAATTTAAAAATCCAAACATCCAAAAATATAAACATGCAAAATACAAAAATCAAACCATTCACACAAATCCAAAAAAATAATACAACTACTTAATGCAAGGTTTGTGTTTTTGTTTGTTTACTTATTAGTATTTACATTTTGGTGATGATATGAGGCCTCTTTTGTTTCTTTTTATTTAGCATGTTCTAATGATACAAGGACCACCTTTTTTATATTAATTTGTCCAATGATATGAGGAAAATGGCATTTGGAAATTAAATCATCATTTTATTCATATGTTGATGCATCTTGCTCTATGCCACATTTATAACTACTAATGATGATAAATGTGGGCACTTTATGGTAACACACCCCCTTCTATCATCATCCACACCCAATACTCATCACCACCTAACTAACTACTCATCCTCCTATCTAATCAATTATTTATCAATCAATCAATAAACACATTCCAATCTTATCATCTCACATCCAACATCCAAAATCATCACCCCTTGGCTGGGGCATCTTGTAACATTATCTTATCAATCAAACTCAAACAACCAATCATCATCCCCATCCTCTCCTCATCAATTTCCTATCATCCAAATCAATCCTAAATTAAATCCTTATTATCTCATTCAAACATCCTCCAATCCAAATCCCAAATATTCAATCTTAACCCCTTAACTGGGGCATCCTAAAATATAAGATCTTTACCCTTATCATGCATCATTAATCGGGAATCCTATAAATCCTCAACATCTCAACCCCTTAACTCGGGATATCCTCATATACAAAATCCAATATCTCCTAATCATCTCTCCTATCTTCTAAACCTTGGATCTCTTCATCCCATAATCTCATAATCCTCTAGTCCTCTAATCTCTTAATCATCTACTCCTCTCTCATATATTATAATCCTCTAATCTCCTCATCCCTAATCTCCTCATCCTCTAATCTTCTAATCCTCTAAATCATCTACTCTCTTAATCCTCTAATCTCCTCATCCTCTAATATTCTAATCTCCTAATCCTTTAATCTCGTCATTCTCTAATCTTCTCATCTCCTCTAATCCTCTCTCCTAATTCTCTATAATCCAAATCCTCAATCTTCTCATCCTCTAATCATCTCTCAGCTACTAACTTGAATCTTCTCCTCTTTTCAAGTGGTTATCTGTTCCTCCCACCTAACCCCCTCGAGGGGCATCATATCACCGTCCTAACATATTTTCTTCTTTTTCTTTGAACGTTCATTGCTATACAATAACCATTAAAAGAGGGGGAAATGTAGCCATCTAAAATGTCGACATGATCAATTATGATTAATTTGTCTTGCAACATCATCTAAATCCATAGAAAGATTAATCACAAGGTTAAGTATTATTAATCCATTTTATTTCCCCTTTATCATCTTATCATCATCATTTATCCCAAAATCCCATTATTAATTCTATTAAATCATTATTACATCCCATTTTATCACTAATCTCATTAATCCATTATTTTATCATGTTATCCTATTTTAATTCTTCATTAATATTTTCTAGGAATTTAATATTCCTACACCCACCTACCCACCTACTTTGCACATCCCTACACCTAGAATTTCCATGTAATCTCACATATAATCACTTTATTAACCTATTCTAATCACATCCTCACCTCTAAATCGAGAGGTTTATATTTCTAGAATCCTCTTTAAATTTCCCTCTTTCATATTTAAAATTCAAATAAACCCTCCACTCTCCATTGAATCTTCTCTCAAATTCTATAATTCTCTATTATTCTCATCAATTATCCACCCTTTATATAAATCTAACACGGATTCATCTTAGTAATTGAATCCTCCACCCACAAACTATAAATTGAACTCTCCACCTCCATGAGAGCTAGTTGGAAATTTAGAAATCAATAACCATACTCTTCCATTTTTATCACTCAATCAATCCATCATTTATCTACAATCAATCCATCTTCAACAATCAAATAATCCAAGCACAAGCAAGGGGAGGTTCTTCCCAGGTGAATTCACAAATCTAAAGCACATCTAATCCACCATCGAGATCACATCAAGTAAATAAAAGGGAGCTCGACTTTGGTAAGTGAAGGTATTGCATTTGATTCCCTTTCAATCCATTTCAATCTGAGGTTTTGTTTTAAAATACTAGATTTAGGAATCAATTGGTTTGTTTTTGGTTTCTAACTTTCATCTAATATTTTCTTGCATTGTAATTGAAATCTCACATCTCTACCTTCACTATTTGAGGTTGATATGAGTAGAGCTTAGGGAAATATTTTTAATGTTGATGCTCACTATGACTATCATCATCATGTCATACATTCTACATACTGCTACCTCAAACTTTGCCATGTTATCCAAGATCTTATTAATTCTCAATCTATTGAATGTGATGAACCCACAAAACTTCCAAGCTAACCTGATTGACACAATTAATCATGCACTATATTTTTCTCTAATTATCACCTTTGGTGACTTTGAAATTGATGTTACAAATATTTCTAATACATTTTCCATCCCAACTTGTTTCAATAATAATCCAATACATGGTGTTTTGGTTTATCCACATAATAAGAATAAATTTTATTCTCTCACACTTTGTCCAATATTTGGTTATTCCTACACACAAATTTACACCGGATTAAAATCCTCCTTATCATCAATTACTCTACCCATCACTGTTGGTCTTATTACCACATCAAATTCATTCTTAATTTCATCTAATCTCATTTTTGGTGCCTTGTGGTTAGGTCTCCAAAGTGGTTATGTATTCTCAAGACTATCCCATTAATCATACACTAATGTTTTAAGTTCATAGATAATCAACAAGTCACCCCATTAGAGGTATTCTCTTTTAGGCTACCCTCTTAGTTACTCTCTCTTTATAGTTATAGTCTCTTATCCTAGTCCTATAGATAAGTATTTGGTTTTTCAAAATGTCTCTAGTACTTCTATGTTACTCCCTCACCAATCCTCTTGTCTACATCTACAAATACATCTATACCCTCAATTGCACACACTTCTAACATTTATCCTCTTCATCCTCCTAATAGGCCTTCAATTGTACATTCTACATCTCATGGCTCAGACCTCCTCATAGGATTGTGATCCTAGGATCTGATACTCACTCTACTCCTATATTGAGCCTTTAGTAGAGGAAGCCTTAGATAGAATTTACATGCACACTATCTAGTACCACTGAAGTTATGCAACCAACAAAGGAGGATGTTATTTAGTGGGAAGATGCTCAATCTATAAGTGATAAAGTAATCCTCAATGTACATAGTACTTCAATAGCCCTTGACTCCCTCCTAATGGTCATCACACTAGTTCCTCCAATCCATCGCATCAACACCATATTGTGACACTTATTACCACACCTTTTTTAGCCTTCTTTGGAACATGTTACCTCAATAATAATACTAACATTTGTAACTACACTACTTCCTGAACTTCCATCTTCTATTCCAACCCCTTCACCTCCTTAGTTGGCTCTCATTGGTTAGCTCCTTTTGTTACTCACTCCTTTTTGTACATAGCTATGTGTAGACACCCTAAAAATACATACATGTTCCTAATCATCCTTATCAATTGCATAATGTGTCGAATCAGTTCTAAAATACATCTTAAACTACTATACTCCCACATCCCATCAATATTCACCCACATCTCATTAGAATTAATTTAATTAATTCTATCATGCATAAACCATACACTTACACTCCTTATCTAATTTAATTAGCTATTTAAATAAAATAAAATCTAATTATCCATTCACCCTCCACTCATCTCTGCTTCACCTATTGTCTAACTCACTCAAGTTGAACTAGCTCACTCCACTCAAGTTCTAGAACCCTACAAAGGAGGAATCTAAATTACACATACAATTGAATAATTCAAGAGACAACTATTCAAATTCATTTCCCTCTAAATTTTTATTCATAAAAACCAACCGCATAGACCAAATCAACTAGATAAATCAATAAAATGCATTCATTAACCTGTAACTTATTCAAATCTTGATCCACAATCCATGACATCTCCTTTAGCTATAAATAAGAGGCTCATTCCTTCACAAATCATCTCTTGGAATCTGAAGTCATTTTCTCGCATTACTCTATAAATTTTCCATTTGAATTTATATGCCATCGCTACTCATTTGATCAACAAATTCATCCATTGCTCGTAGCACATTTTTCTTCCATTTGGAATTAATTTTGGAGCATCCACACAATTCTTCAAAGGAGATTCAAAAACTGTGTGGTACTTCATTCCACACTTTAGCCATCTCATATGAGGTTGCAAGGGAACATAAAGGAAGATCAAGTTTGCATTGTTTGTTTGTTTCTTCCATTGTTTTACTTTTTCATTGTATACATTATGGCACGCCTAATGGGACACCCATAACTTTACTTATTTTTTTATCATTTTAACTTCATACTAATCTTTTTTGAATTATTTGGTTCATTTGGATAAATTTATGAGTCCATTGGTGAGCTCTCTTGTGATCGAGTTCTGAAAAAGCATGTTATTTTTGTCGGATTTCACACTTTTTTATGCAGCTTCAGTTTCCCTATTGATTTAACAAAAAAAAATTAACCCTAATTGTAGAGTAGTTGATATAAACAATGATATACAAGTGTTAAGTATAATATGATGCAAGCAAATAAGAAAGTATGAAACCCTAAGCAAGTACTTAGCTGATTTACACTTAATCTAGGACTGATCGTAACTAGGAAAAGTGATGAAAATATTGGGCAGAAATTAGTTATTACTTGCAATAAATTCTAGACTGTAAGAATAATGTCGAACATAGAAAACCATGGCAAGACCGAGGTGACCGAGCATTGATGACTTCTTTTGGGTTCCTATGACTACAAAAATTGGTAGAACCTGAACTTTATTATGTCACAAAAATATCGCAAATATCCCCTATTGATCGCTTGTGTGTCACTCATTGATCGTCGAGGGTACTGTAACCTACGAAAAAAAAATTACTTATAAAATCCCAAAAACCACATCAAATCCAAAAAAGAAAGATCCGAATGGGGAGTCGAATCACCTAGTGGTCACCCCCAGAGTGAACTTACAACCGATTGTTTCACTACATCTCTGTAATCCATGTGGTTCTAGTGAATTTGTGTAAGAATCATGTCCTTTTGCAAGTGCACTTGATAACAGGTTGTAGCTAGATGTAGCAATGTAATAGAATGTGTGGATGGAATAATGAACATCCCCTTCCTATGTTGTGTATGCAGAGTTGATGCAGCCTTTGTCCCTTGAATGGATGCTAGATGGATGTTTTAGAGTGCTTTAGGTTCCTTTCGAATGCAAGCTTAGGTGTTGATAGAAATGCTTAGTGTTTGGTTCTTGATTTTGAACACATAACTATGTATTTATATTCCCTTGTTTAACTTTCATAATTGAAAAATGGAAGGTTGACCCATAAGTGAAAATATTCCCAAAAGATAAAAGAGACCCAAAAGAAGTGAGTAAGGTGGAAAAGGGTCAGGGGAACCTAGAGGGGATAGGGGCACCAGGAATTCTTGTCCTGGTTAGGGCCTATCTTCTCGGAGCCATAAAGATAAATAAGTAAAATACTCGACTAGGATGTAGGGTGTGAAAGACCAAATAGAAAATAAAAAACATAGACAAGAGGTCAAAGACAATCGTCAATTACTAGTTTTTTTGCTTAGGAATCATATGAATGCTAATATGTGTTTAGGACCTAGAAATGTACCCAAGTGTGTGATTTTGTGTCTACATTTTCCCCCACTTTATGTTTTTGAGTGAATACTTGATAACATAAAATAGATAAGATATGTGTACCTAATAACCATGTAGAATGTTTGGTGAATAACTTTCCCGTGGACAAGTGAAGTGTGGAATGATGTAAAGTGAAGCATGGGGACTAGGAAGAGAAAGTAACCGTAGGGGTGAAATGTATGTGTTGTATCATGTTGTACCTATTATTTTTCTTATTTTTATGCTTTTTTTGTTGCTTCTTTTAAGGATGGACCTGAAAAGAAGAGAAAGAGAGTAGTCAAAGTCATGTATATGAAAAAATTGCATAAGTATGTAAAAGTGTGTAAAGTGTGTAAAGGAAAGTGTGCACCTGATATATAAGAGTGTAAAAGGATAGAAAAGTGTCCTAAAAATTTTGTGTAGAACGATTTTTTGGGAAATCTCACACCAAGAGTGATTTTTTGGGCAATCTCACACCAAGTGTAATTTTTTTGGGAGATCTCACACCAAATGTGAGTTTTTTGGGTGATCTCATGCCAAGTGCAAATTTTTTTTGGCAATCTCACACCAAAGAGAAAGTATTTAGGAGAGAGGTATAGTGCTACTCTCCTTCCATGAATCTACCTAATAAACACCACTGCAAATGGTGTGTCTCTACTTTGTTCCTATTGTCCCTAGTTTATTCCAAATTGTACCAATTTAACTGAATGTAGGAGATAAATTGTATTTTGTTTGTTTGAGGATTATGTCTGATATCACAAACCGATTTGAAGGCATCTATGAATTGTATTGATTAGATAAACCAATTGTGTGTACCCCCAGGACATCAGTACCTAGGGGAGGACATAGGAACCCAAGCACTCATATTTGAGCTTGGGTGCTAGTTTTTATGTTATGTTGAGGACCCAAGTGTGATTCTCGGGTCATTCTCAGAATCGTCTTCCTATTCTGATTTTGTGTTGGATTATAATGTGTTATAGATCTGATCTCATGTATGGGTGATTTTTTCACCCAATGTATGACCCCCTCCTTTAGGGTGCATGTGACATCACTAGAAGAATTTGTCCCAAAAGAGAGGCCTTGATGTTGATCTCGGATTGTATCCTGTAGGGGAGGGGATGTGTATGGTATAAACTAAGGCACATGTAAATAAAGTGTTTAGATGCATGTGTTAGTAAAAAAATCTAGGAATCATGTCATTGAAAAACAATTTAACAAGAAAATGTGTATACAATAGAGAACACAAAAATTAGGTTTCAAACATGGGACATCACTCACAAAGTGTCCCAAGACACTCGTAGAAGTGAAGCAGCCATAAACATACAAACAAAGTGACCAAACAAGACATAGGTCATATCCCACAAACAATATCATACAATTGCGTAAATCAAAGACAGGAAAAATTATCGAGCATAACCATGGTGGAAAATAGTCCTATAAGGAAAACGTTACACATCAAGCACCTATTAGTATGTTAGAAAGATAAAGAGTATGTCAAGGCATGTATGTATCAATGGAAAGTAGTGTGCTAGGAATTAGTTGTAGTAAATACTAAAATAAGATCACTTGTAATGTATGAGAGTAGGAAAGGTAGATGCCCCCAGGAGCCTCAGTGGGACTAGAAAAGGGTGCAGTGTTGAGCATCATTGCAAAAGTGTGTAAAAACTTGTAATTATTTGCATTCACAACTAGAGACTAAGTGAACGCACATGTGTATAATAAAGATAATGACATACTCAGTATCTGGATAACATAATAAGCAAAGTGCAATATGTAAGTAGGAGAAAGCAAGAGTAACTGAAACCAACATATACAATATGCATTATATGAGTGTGATGGAATGGTATGCGATGTGAATGTGATAGGAGAAGTGTGCCCCCCATTAGATGTGGATGAGTATGAGATGAGATTCATTTATAAAATACCCCTCAACAATCAAGAATGAATCATAGAACAAGAGTGCGTCATCACGAAATAGTTTGAAAATGTGTGCTAGAAAGATAGATCGTGAAGCATAGAGCATGAAGAGTAAATGTGTTGAGTTCATTTCAGATTCGACACTTCAAACTATAGACACAAACTTATACACTTTAGACATTATTTAGTCTTGGTATCATACTACTATTTAGAAGGTTCTTGAATGAAGAAATTACTAATTAACCCCGTATTTTGGCCATCTTGTTTTATTTTATTTCGTCATTACCAACCTCTTGCACCCATATGCCCAGATCCAACTTCTGCCATCCCATGTTATTTTAACCTCGGTGGGCCACCCAGATTAGTCTCGGGCACCCATAGGCACCCTAGTCCCACTAGGGTGCCCTAGTTCTTTTTTGTACTTTTCCACCACTTTTTGGGATCTTTCTAGCCATTTGAGATCTTTATATTTCTTATGGTCGACCTTTTTGGGGTTAATTATGAAATTAGATCAAGAAAACCCTATAAATATAAAGCTATGAGACCATAATGAGGGACCTAGCATCATTCACTACTATCATCCATATAGAGTTGTATCCATCTATTGCATTGGAGATCACTTGCATCCACATAGCTCCATCATCAAGGCACAAGGCTAAGACATCTGCATCACACACTTTATAGAGGGAGGATTCTATTCTATTCCATGCACACATACTATTGCATTTTATACAATTAGTTATTACTCGCTACTTCACAAAGTGTGACTGGCATAAGAGCACCTAGGGCATGTCATGCACACACTCACTAGAACTACATTTGGGTCTAAAATGTAGTACAACACTCAATTAGTAATCCCACTATTGTGGAAGTTGAGGTCATCGACCCATTCATATGCATATTTATTTTTTCAAGGTTTTGATACTTTTTTGGTCTTCTTGTAGGTCTTTACATCATCTTGGATTATCGGCAACACTTAGTTTAGGATATTGAATCTGATGCAACACACAATGAGGGTTTTAGACCACCTCCCAACCCCATGAGATTCGAGTTTCAAATATTTTTCGTAGACCGGGAACCTAGTTTGTAGACCAGGGTGCCCGCAGGTGTCCCAGTCCCTTCCTAAGCACTCCAGTCCAGGGAATCATTCTAGATCCATCCTTTTCAAAGCTTCTAAACATTCATTGCCACCTCCATATTTTCTACTCACCTCTATGACACGCCTCGCGAGTATCTCATTATTCATTTGAGTTCTTTCATCTTCTCTCTTGCACATTAGGTTTATTGTTTTCTTTTACATAGTTGTTTGGTCACTTATATACTTCTTTATTGTATTTATTTACTTTATTTACAGTTGTTCATAGCTTAGATTAACTATCCCCACATACCATAAATTACTCCATTTCTACTTAATTATTTTAGTGAACTCCGACTCAATCATTCACACTTTTAGGTTCTTCATTCATTATTTGGAATCCTAGGGTTAAGTCATGTCATGAATATCTCAATCAACGATTATTTGCTTTCCAACCCCGATTTACTATATAGAGTCCAAAAAAAAAAATTCTACTACTCACCTTCATGTTGATATGCATCCAGAATCGCTTTATCGACCCTTTGTTAATGCCTTTTCCTCACATATAGTATTTAAGTCTAACCTCCCTCTAATATTCACACTTCTTATAATGACCCGCCTCTACATATCATCTCTCGTATTTATAATGTTGTTATTAAGCGTACTTGCTTGATAATGGATCTGAACTTAACTTGTGTCCTATGCCATTCCTCAAATTTTTAGGTCTTTTTTCTCATGATGTTAGTCCCTCTAGTGTCTCATTGCATGCTTATGATAGTTTTATTCACCCATGTTTGGGTCACATTACATTACTTATCACTTTGTTGCTCCTAAGACTATCCACACTTTCGCTTTCTTATAATTGTCTACTAGGTAGGTCATGGCTTCATGCCATGCAAGTTGTCACCTCTACTATCCATAATTGTGTAAAATTATTACATGAGAGCATTGATCACACTATTTTTCATGATTGCGATCCATTCTAGTATTGCGATTGGGATCCTAATACTAGTCTTCCTATCTCACACATAGATCTTACAGATGAGCCCCAACCTAGGGAAGACCCACCTCACTTACCACCACTTGATGGTACCATTTATGTGATAGATGTAGTTCCTTTTGTGCCACCTGATACTACTATTGTTATGATTCCTTATCGCCGCTTGTCCACCCATGGACGCTCACTCTCTCACATACACCTTCACATGAATCATCTACTACATCAGCATGCCCACAATTCACTTGCACACTCTTCATGAATGACTCATATTAGGAACATATTCCATTTGATCCTACTTCACCAAACACTATATGTATGCATGAGGGTCTAGATTAATGTTAGGAATAAACTTAGGTTAATTCATCATTTACTAATTTGTAATGTTAAAGTAATTAAATTTTATTACTTTAACTTAGTTATTAGTTAGCTATTATTTAGTTGTCACATCCCTAGATTAGTGTGAGCTATATCATTGTTATTTTAGTGTTTCATAATGTTACTGGATGTGATTAGTTAGGCGAAATATGCTATTACCGCATATCTACCATAGTTAGTATATTTGATCCACTTTCTGTGGATGTTATTATAGTTGTTCAATGTTTATAAACATTTTAGCTTCTTCATTTGATATGAATGAAGGGTTTCTAGAATATTACATTCTTAATATTTGGTATCGAGCTTCTTGGTCCCAGATTTTGTGTTATTGTGGGGATCCTTGAGCCAAGGAGGAAAGAAAGAGGTTGCAAAAGTTTTGGAGCACCAAAGGAAGTTGGAGCTGCGTTGGAGAGCCATAGAGCCTCTCAGCCCATTCCTAGCCCATTGCATGCATCATCACATCCCATTGCAGATCTACACATATTTGCTACAAACAAACAAAAAAAATGATCATCGAGCTACACATTGGATCGGGCCAAGTTCAAGATTAGCATAGTGGTTTTTTCAATCAAACTAAGCTACTCGAGGAGGGCCGAGTTTTACACTCAATTAACATTAGGGAGATATGGTGAGATCTACACCTTTTTGTGTCTGAGCTCTTCATTGAGAGAAAGCTACACATGTGGTGTAGATATTTGAAGTGTTGGTTGTTTTAGCTCAACCGACTAAGTTCATTGTTGGGAACATGCACATTGATACACCAAACATTGGGTGTATTGAGGTTCAAATCGTTTCAAGTGAGAAGATCCTCTACATGAATTATTCGAGCTAAAAGGAAAGTTTCACAATTTGGGTGAGTTAGGATCCCTCGCATACAGGTGGAGAGCTATATGTGTTTAGCCTTCAAAGGGTGATTTGCATCGACTGCACCACTTCCGAGCTCCAAAGTGAGTTTTGTTTTAGGGCGGATTGATATGCCTAGTTAGGCATTGAATCCAAGTCTTGTCATGATTTACATGTTGAAGGGGTGAGATGAATGCTTTGCATTGCAAATCAATGAGAATATCCCCTGTCAACAGCCTCCAAATTTAACTCCATTTTCCTACCCATCCACGAAAGCGAGACTTACTCACACATTAGTGGCACCAAATCGTAGCTCCCCGACTTACTACCAACCCTATAGCGGAAAATAGATCGATTCATTTTACAAATTAGGTGAGTTCCACTAAAAAAATATTTACGAGTTGCCCTTGCTCCAAATTCAATTAGAAAATAGAAAAGGTGTCAATGCAAAGGAAAAGCACTTGTGGAAACTCTAAATCGACTCTACACACAAAATGTGGAGGAAAAAATTCAAGCGTCGAGGAGAAATATATATTAAAAAAATAGTGGCGCCAACACAAAGGACACACACATACACAAAACCTAAAATTGACCTCCTCCACACAATTACCACATGGATCATCCACAAAGGAGATAAGTCAAGTTTTTAAAAAGGTAAGCAGTTTTTGTTTCTTTGAATAAAATTGTCTCCACTTTAAATGTTAAGCGCCTAAGTGGTCGACAAAATTCTTAGGTGTGGTAGATCAAGAGGTTGAACCCCACCTAAGCCTATATTTTTTCTTTATAAACATTTAGTGGAAATTTTAGCCAAACCTACCAAAGTTAGTGGGAAAAAGGTCCACTAAACCAGCTTAGTTGCCACTAGAGCCCACACTAAATTTAGCGAAAAAACACCTAATTGGGCCAAAAATATAAAAAAAAATATTTTTCTCCCGAATGATCCGAAATTCCATTTCGAGACACTTTTGTAAAGGAAATTATGCCAAATATCCCAAAAATTAAAAAAAATAACCTCACGGGAGAACTTTTTTACATAAAAAGTAGCCTTTAATTAAACTGTCATAACTTTCTTTTCGTTTAATGAAAAATTACAAAACATTTTTGTAAAATACTTGATTTTGATATGGAACCTGATAGAGCTAGTTTGGGGGAGATTGTGGTGGATATAATTTTTGTAATAAATTTTCAAATTCTGAAATAAGGTGTAAATAGGTATTAAATTTTGAAATTTTGTACTCACAATGTATCCTAAAAGGGAATTTTTCCACAAAATTGTAAACGCACTATAATTATAAAGTACCAAAAAAATTTCCATTCTCATGGAGCTAGTTGTCTTCTTTATTCACTCATAATTTAGGGGGAAGATGAAATACTTATAAGTTCCTCATTGATTGCTCAACAATGGCATTCCTTATGATTATAACAAAGTGATTGGAGGGTAGTTTTTCGTGCCAGTGTTAATTTCAAGCTACAAGCCAACCCAAAGAGAAGTTATATTAAGCCAAGAGCCAACCCATCGAGAGGTTTTCAAAACATTCAAAGCTACTCATTTGTTTTTCGAGAACACGTGCTAACCCAAAATAGGTTCCTTACATCTAGAGACAGTTCCTGAGCCTATTCCATCTCTTGCACACCATTCAAAGTAAGTACCTTCATCCATCTAGTCATGTTTAGATGAGATCCAAAGATACCATACTGAATTAAGGGGGGGATGATAAATTCATTTGATTCACCTTAGAATAGGTTTATTTTAGCATATGTGTGCTAATAAATTTTTACCTCATGTAAACATATTTTGTTTTAGAATTTTTTCTCTCCTATTCACTTCATACCATGATGAATTAAGGGGGAGAATGTTAGGAATTAACCTAGGTTAATTTATTATTTACAAAGTTGTAATGTTAAAGTAATTAAATTTTATTACTTTAACTTAGTTAGTTGTTAGTTAGTTATTATCTAGTTGTCACATCTCTAGATTAGTGGGGGCTATACTATTGTTAGTTTAGTGCCTTAGAATGTTCCCGGATGTGATTAGTTAGGGGCAATATGCTATTTCTGCATATTTTCCATAGTTCACATATTTGATCCACTTTCCGTGGATGTTATAGTTGTTCAATGTCTATAAACATTGCAACTTCTTCATTTGATTTGAATAAAGGGTTTCTAGAATATTGCATTCTTAAGAATCGATTAGGGTTTACTTTTGAGGACATTTATCCTACATCACATGTTCCTCATCTTTATTATGGCTTTGTTTGTATCACTGTTGGTTGTGATTTGTGTGTATTTCATCTTACATTCTATCTATCATATACTTGTCACTCCTCATCACTTACATTAGGACAATCATGGCTTGATTATATTGGGGTACACTAGATCTGGATCATATCGATATTTCCTTTCCTATGCCTTTTTGACATGTTTTCATCTGCAATAGCTCTTTCCTAGGATACACGCCGATCTCACTCGTTGGTACCCGAAATTTTCCCACTTCCTCCATTTACCGATGAGGATTACACTATGGGCATGTACAAATTACGCCTTATGGCTCATTGCATGATCAACTAAACATTATTCCTTACCAGGTCACCAATTTTTATCCATATGACTTTGACCCAGAGAACGATGATCTTCTTGATGACTATACAATATCTTCTTGCACGCACATTTTTGGGGCATAAAGCACTTAACACATCTTCCCCCCTTCATTCTAGTATACTTACATCACACTCTTTGCATTCACACATACCATCATCTCATCTTTCATAATAACACATATGTTCCTCATTACCCGATGACACACTCTTGTGCTTCAATTCACACTTAACTATTGAGGGATTACTAAACATGAACCCCACTCACTTCACTATAGGCAGTACACATTACATTTCATACACCATACATTCTATATTTCATCTATAACATTTTGACATTTGTGCATTTATACATCATACATCATGTTAGTCATCATTAGGCATACACCATTGTCTACGCATCTTACATCCTACACTCGCATCATTCATTTATCTACATGTCATACATATTACACCACGCATTTTCCACACATATTCTACATACTATAATAGCCTTCATCATTTATGAGTCTAGCATGGCATCATCTTACATATTGCATTACAATTCCATATACATACATGTCATTTTACACCTCTTGCATTTACATTCTACATATCACATATTCACATGTTTTATTCATCTTATATTCTACACATCTTGCATTGCATTCTACACATCATGTATTTACATTTTCTATTCATCACATGGTCATCTTTCATCATTACATATACTACATATTCTTCTACGCACTACACTCATTACCCTATGATGCACTTTAGTTCCTTGGTCCATACTCGAGTGTTGATGGTTTACAAATCAAATGGACCTTACACTCATCACTTATTTACTATTTAACCTTTCACCATGTGAGAATCCTAGGTTAGTGACATACATTTTATGATAAATCATCACATATTCTATCATTTTGTATTGGTATACACCTTAAGTTACATCACCACTCCATCTTTTCATCTTGTAGTGATATATGCTTAGGGCTAAATCATCACTCATCCATTCATCTTATTGTGATATACGCTTAGGCTAAATCATCACTCATGCATTCATCTTGTCGGCATATACACTTTGGCTATAGATTTTATGCATATATCTCTTCTATATGTCACATATCATCATCACTACACATACATACTCATCACAAGTGTGTTAGACATGACACACACTATTCAACCATTTCCCGATGACACACTCTCGTTTACGGTTCATTCTTGACTATTAAGGGGAAAAACTAAATGAACCTCACTACATACATTTCCATTCACTTGGGGGCATGTGGATCCTATCACTCCATCTTGCATTCCATTCCATCCATCCACAACATACTACATATTATGGTTGCTTTTACTCTTTCTTACTTTTGCTTGTTCATGATCACTTTATTACACATGATAGTTAGCTTACTTGTATGTCATTTATCTATATCATACACACATGTGCGTTCACATATTTTTCTAGTTGTGATCATAGATACATGTCTCTTACACACAACAGAGATGATCACCTTCTACCCTTTCTATATGGGTTGTTGGGGGCATCCACATTCCTTGCTTACATGTGTTATTGTTTCACTTTGTACTTAACACTTTTCATTACTTGGTTATACATGCTTTTGTCATACTAGTTATCTTTCTAACATGTTAACAGGTGTTTCATGTGTAGCATTAGTTATGCAGGGAATATTGGCTTCCATACTTGTTTATTACATTGAATGTTCTTATTTTTCTATGTATAAAGGCCTTGCCCTATGTTTGGTGTGCACACTTCTTTTTTGTTTGTGGCCATGATGGCCTTGCATGTCTTGTGACATCGTGAGTGATGTCCCATATTTGCATCCCACTTTTTGTGGCTTACTTGTCTTTTTGTGTTTTTACATTATTGCTTTTTTAGCTTACACTTTTTTTCCATGCATGCATGTTTGTTCACACTTGTCTTTGGCTAGCCTTTTTTTTGTTTGTGTGCCTTGGTTTCTACCAAGCACTTTCCAGGGTTACAACATACATGTGGTTGGTCCTCTTTTGGGGCCATATTTCTCCTATCATCGAGGTCACATGAAACCCCAAAGAGGGTGCATCATTTGGGGTTTTTACATACTAACAAAAAGATTCTACACCAATTTAGTTCAGTTATATACAAAGGTGAGTGGGTTCAAACTAGTCTACGAACCCTATACATAGTGAATTTTATAGGGTATGGATTCCTTATCATTTTGGGAAGTAGTTACAGGCTTGGAGGTTACAATGGGTGTGTCTCCCTACACTACTTCGCCAAAGGCATTGGATCTCCAAAAAAGCTAGGATGATACAGATATCTCTTCACACACATTCAGGGAATAAGTTAGAACTCGAGGACATAGAATTTCCTCCCTACACTTCTTCAGCCATGGTGGTGTGAGATCACCGAAAAAACTCATAGAATAGAATATCGTTTCTACACTCTCTCTCTCGACATGGATCGGGTGCACATGTTCCATTTACAATTTTTCATTTTCTTACTTTACATTTACATATATATGCATGCATATTTTATAATACATTTTTACTCATACATACATACATATTTGACTACTTGATCATTTTCTCCTTATAGGCCTGGTTGTATGAGAAACAAGTAGTCAAATTAGGGCAATAACAACACACACTTTACTAACCATTCGTGTACATCACACACCGCAACAGCTACAAATACGTTCCACCCTAGGTTCACTCTCATCTTTTTTTCTTTGCACATTTTTCATCTTTAGTTTCCATGCTCATCCATCTTTTTGTCATTCCACACTTTGTCTAGTCCTTCAAATGTTCTTACTACACTCTTCATGTACATCGTGTACACATATCTATCTCCTTTATGTTACCGAGCTTTTCGCTCACCAACATAAAGTGTGGGCAAATGTAGACACAAAATTATGCACTTTATATATTATTTAGGTCTCTGGTCTCATACTACTATTTATAAGGTTCTTGAGTGAATAAAGTACTAATTAACCCCCATCTTTTTGGCCATCTTGTTTTATTTTATTTCATCATTACCGACCTCTTGCACCCATATGCCCAATCATCTTTTTCATCCCGAATTATTTTATCCACGATCTGGGTGCCTAGATCGATCTTGGGGCACCCGTGGGTCCCTAGTCCCACCAGGGCACCCCCGATCCTTTTTGAAATTTCTTGGCACTTTTTGGGCTCTTTTATCCATTTGAGATCTTTATCTTTCTTTTGGTCATCCTTTTCGGGGTTAATTATGAAATTATATCAAGAGAACCCTATAAATATAAATTTATGAGACCATAATGAGGGACCTTGAATTATTCACTACTATCATCCATCTAGAGTTGCATCCATCTATTGCATTGGATATCACTTGCATCCACATAGCTCCATCATCAAGGCACAAGGATTGGACATCTACATCACACACTTCATAGGGGAGGATTCTATTATATTATATGCACACTTGTTATTACATTTTCTACATTTAGTTATTGTTTGTTATTTCACAAAGTATGACTTGCACAAGAGCACCTAGGGAACATCATGCACATGCTCAATAGAACTATATTTAGGTCCGAGATGTATTGCAACACTTAGTTAATAAGCCCACTATTGTGGCAGCTGAGGTCAGTCTGACCCATTCATTTGCATATTTATTTTTTTAGGGTTTTTATACTTTTTTTGGTCTTTTTCAGATCTTTACATCATCTTGGATTATTGGTGACACTCACTACAGGACAATGAATTTGATGCGATGCATAGTGAGGGTTTTGGACCACCTCCCAGTCCTGTGAGATTTAGTTTCAGATATTTTGCATAGACCAAGGTTCCCATTTTACATACTAGAGTGCCTACAGGCGCCCCAGCCCCTTCCTAGATGCTTCAGTTTAGGGAATCGGTTGATATCCATACTTTTGGAGCTTTTGCATAGTCATTTCCACCTTCATGTTTTTCAATCACCTCTATGACACATCCCACAAGCATTTTTTATTTAGCTGAGTTCTTTCCTCTTCTCTCTTGCACATTAGGTTTAGTGTTTAATTTTACATAGTTGTTTGGTCACTTATATACTTCTTTACTTGTATGTATTTACTATATTTATAGTTTTTCATAACTTAGATTAATTATCCCCACATACCAAAAATTACTCGCTTTTAGTTAATCATCAGCAGTCGAGCATGAACTGTGGAACTAGAGTGCTTCATAGGGAAATGATTTTATAATGTGCACTAGAAAGATAGATCATGAAGCATATAGCATGAAGAGTGAATGTGCTGAGGTTCATTTCATATTTATACCCTTGGTATTTGAGTATGAACCGTGGAACTAGATTGCATCATTGGGTAGTGGCAATACAAAGTGTGTCTCAAGATGTGTAAGTGTGACTAGATGAGAAAGACTAGATGTGAAGTATGAATCGTAATGTGTAATGTGTAAGTGTATAAACTAGTAACAATTGATAAAGATTGAAGGGGGAAGAAATCATGATTCCCCCCAAGTGTGTGGTGTAGAGAAGAATCAAGTAAAATCATCTAGAAGATTGTCATTGTCAAGATCGTAGCCAATTGGAGTTGGATCAGAAACTTGGTAAGAAATAATGTGAGGTTGATCATATAAAGAGCCCTTGTGGTGTAAATTGTACATGCCCATTACATATTCTTCATCAGTGAAAGGTGGTTGTGGAAAACCATGTACATACCATCAAGTGAGATTTGAGAATAGCCCAAGAAAGAGTCATTGTAAATAGAGATGTGGCTAAAAGGCATAGGAAATGTAGCCAATGTAATCAAGCTAAGATTTCCCAAGTGTGAGTGGAGAAGAATGAGGAGTGTGTGCAAGGAATAGTATCAAATGGAAGACGTGGAGGCCATAAGCAGCAGTAATGAATATATATCTATGGTATAAGTGAGCAGAGTGAGGTGGAGGAAGAAAATCATTGATTGTGAATCCTAACCAAGCCAATTCATCATATATGTAAAGAGACTCGGAAAAAGTAGGTTCAAATGGAATATGAGGCCAATAAGAATTACGAATGAAGAGAGTGCATGTGAAGGGATCCAATCATGTAGAAGAACTAACTTGGGAGATGCATCGGTGAAAGAATTTCTAGTGTATGTACAAAGACTTGAAAATTTATCATGGCATTAGTAGATGGAGGAAGCTTTTTGAATTGATATTCACCAGGGCCAATAGCAACAAAATTATCTTGGAAATAGGAGTCATCAAATTCAATAGGAGTAAAGTTAAGATTGCATAATGTGTCATCATTAATCTCTACGACATCAACCTCATCATCAGAATCATCAGTGCTAGCATTATCTTGTTGTATAACATTATCAAGAATATTGGTAGGAGTGGAGTTAGATGTAGAATTGGGAGGAGCTGTGATAGGTGGAGAAGTAGCAACCATAGGGGTGGACATAGTGGGTGATAGGATATCAGTAGTATGAGTAGTAATGAATTGAATGTATGGAGAAGTAGCAAAAGAATTAGGATTCCTATATTGACCGATATCATATGTACTAACTTTGTGATATGGAATTAGCTGAGATGGAGGAATGGGCATGGTAGTGATAGGATCTATACAAAAAAAATTGAATGGTTTGAGGTCCGCAACAATAGTATGTTCATAACCATCATGTAATAATTTAACGCATAGATGAATTTTAGATGGAACAAAGATGCATAGCATGAATCCATGTCTGTCGTAAGAAATTGTATTGAAATGTGGCATCTATAACAAAGAATACAAAGTATGAAGCATTTTAGACTAAACTTGTAAAGGTGGGGTGATGATGCCCATGCATGTATGAGTGGTGGAATCATAGCTATGAATGACTTGAGAATATTTTTAATTACATTGTCATTCATGTGTATTTTCCTAAGGAGAGATAGAGGGCATAGGTTTACAGCAGAGCCATTATCAATGAATACATAATTAATACAAATGGTACCAATAGTAGCAGTGATAAGTAAAGGTGCAAATGGGTCGTCACCAAAGCGAAGGAGGGATATCCTCGTCACTAAAATATATAGCATGTGGTAAATTTTTGAGAGATTGAATGAGGTGAAAAAATGCAACAAGTGAATTATTGCTTTCAATGTGAATATAATGAAGGAGGCCTCTAATATGTAATGAAAATCAGGTGCACCGCATAATAAATTATAAAGAGGATGTTTTCTCGGTGTATTCTTAAGCTACTCTATAATTTCATGACCCTTACAGGTGTAGTGGAAGGAATTGCATAAGTGATAGGAGGCGGGATAGAAATGGGTGGAGTTGTAGGAGGATGAGTGCAATGAGTAGTGACTATATTGATGGTCGAGATAGATATTGGAGTAACAAAGCAAGGAAGATGTTGAGTATGAAATCGCATGAAATCGAAGTAGTAGTATCCATGTTATAAACCTTAGTTGGAGTAAAAACAGATAATAAGAATGATCCATGACTTCAAAAGAAGGAGATAGATTTTGAGAGATTCTCATAAGGGTTTGAATGAGTGGGTTCACCAAATGATTTCATAAAAATAGATTTTAATTAAACCCTAATTGCATAGTAACTAATGTAAACAATGATAATATGACATAAGAAAATAAGCAAGTAAGTATGAAACTCTAAACAAGAGGTAGAAAAGAAGACTTAAGTGATTTACGCTTAATCCAAGACTAATTGGAATTAGGAAAAGTGATGAATAGACTGGGAAAAGTGTTGTTATTGCTCGTAATAAATTCTTGACTGAAATAATAATGTCAAACATAGAATTTGATGACAAGATAAGGGCACTTGGGTGCTAACAACCTCTTTTAGGTTCCTGTAACAATGAAAATGGCTAGAACTTGATCTTTACTATGTCACCCAATTATCACAATTATCCCCCGTTGATCACATGTGTGTCACTCTTTGATCACCGAGGGTACCTATAACCTATAAAATAAATATCACCTACAAAATCCCACAAACCACATCAAATCCAAAAAGGAAGATGTAGAATGGGGATTCGAACTTAACCTTAAGTCACCCCGAAATTGAACTTACAACCAAGCACTGCACTACATCTCAGACTCCATGTAGTTCTAGTGAGTGTGTGTAAGAATTGTGCCCTAGGATTCCCTTGTGCAAGTGCACTTGATAGCGGGTTATAGCTAGATGTAGCAATGTAATAGAATGTGTGGATGGAATAATGAACTTCCCCTTCCTATGTTGTGTATATAGAGTTGTTACATCCCTTGTCCCTTAAATGAATGCTATGTGGATGCTTTATAGTGCTTTAGGTTCCTTTGGAATGCAAACTTATGTGTTGATAGTAATGTTTAGTGCTTGGTTCTTTATTTTGAATGCATAACTATGTATTTATATGATTCCCTTGTTTGAATTTCATAATTAACAACAAGAAGGTTGACCCATAAGTGAAAAAGATGCCCAAAAGATAAAAGAGACCTAAAAGAAGTGAATAAGGTGGAAAAGGGTCAGGGGTGCCTAGGTAGTCCTATCTTTTTTGGGTGTTGGTGTCTAAAGCCATAAAATATTAATAAGTAAAATACCAATTGGGTTGTAGGGTGTGCAAGACCAAATAGAAAACAAGAAACACATATAAGAGGAAAAAGACATCTGTCAATTACTAGTTTTCTTTATTACAAATCATATGAATGTTTGTATGTGTTTAGGAACTATAAATGTACCCAAGTGCATGATTTTGTGTCTGCACTTACATCTTTGTGGCTCTGGGTGTGTCTGAATAGCCCATAAAGTGTGCTATTGTATCAAAACCTATGTTATATTGTTATTACTTGTTTTAGCACCTCCAGACTTGACCTAGCACCTCGTGACTTGCACTAGTGTTTCCAAATTTTTGTTACCATTAAGTTAGTTGTGTTATTGGTTTATTACATGTGTTTATGTCACACAACTTACACTTGTGTTACTCTAGTTATGTTTTCATTCTCTTGGTTTTGCTAGCATTACATAAAGTTTGTTACCATCATTTAAAAGTGTGTTAGCATCTTAATAGGTGCGCTAGTATTCTATGGTGATTTTTACATTATTTTCTCAATTTTCCAACATCTTTTTTTCCATTTTTCTATTGTTTTATATGCATTTTTTCCTTTGATTTTCAAGTTACAATAGTGATAACATTTTAAGCCTTCGTTAATATTTATTTTTATTCAAATCAAAGCCATATGCTTTTCTCTCGAGCTCTTGAGAAATCTTGAGAACCAAAAATGACCATGATCGTTTGTTGCTTTCTTTTCACAATGTGTTTACAAGAAAACTACTAATATTTTTATACATGACTGTTTTGCTTAAGAGGATCTTCATCTTCCCAAAATCAAGAAATAAACTACTAACACCTTACATGTAGGTTTCCTTTTCCAAATACAATCAAAACTTTTCTAAATTTAAATAAAAATATAAAAAAATTCATTAGAGGTTTAGATAAGAGTAAATACTCATTCACTTAACTATGGGAAGTACTTGGGAATAATCCTAAAACTCACTATGAGGAGTACCATAGGCACCCCAAAGTAGTTAGCACATTAAGAGCACCAGCCAACAAAATGGGTAGCACCCCATCCAATTTGACTAATATCACACGTGAGGAAAACAAAAGGTTGTCTATGGTAATGGCCTCATTCTTTTCATTGACGTGTAAAGATTGTAACCATATTTTTTCTGGTGCATGTACTCATTCGAGACAACATTAGTGAGATAATCTCCTTGACCCCTAGGAATTATAACAAACTAGGTTCAACTGATTCCATCTTGTTCCATAAAATTTATCACAATCAAATCCAACCATTCTTATCCTTAGTATTTGATTTCACCAAAAATCCTAGACTTAAGAAAAATCCAATCAAACCATGATTTAATCCTTTTTCATTGGATATTCACTTTATCCATTGTTTAAGCACTTCTAATTTTTTAAACCCCTTATACGTTGAATATTCAATTTATTCACATATTAAACCACATCAAATTGAACTCAATCAAGAGCCTTATATATTGAATATTCACTTTATTCAATTTTAGGAAATTCATAAGCAATCAAATCAAGAATCAAATCCAAAACCTTATACATTGAATATTCACGTGTCAAAAAAATCAAACCAACATCCAAATTTTATACGTTGAATATTCAATTTATTCACGCATTAAGTAAAACTAAATTCAACTTGATTAAAACAATTTTCAATCTCAAACTTAACTTTTGATTGTGTCATTTTTATCAAACAAAGCTAGAAGAATCACTCTTATAAATATTTTTGCTCAAACATTATCTTAACTTCTTCAAAATTCAAAATCACTATTCACTTAGGTATTTACCTATAAAACAACGGTGTCTACATGTAGAAAAGGAAATAATTCCCATGAGGAGTCCGAAATACTCAACCCTTTTGGTCATAATGATTTTGAATATAAATACATTGAAAAATAACCCAAACTTTCCAAAACTAATGAACAATCTATTGATAACCTTATGATATAGAATAAAAATCAATATTTTCTTCACCTATTAGAAATGAGAGTAAAGCTAGTCTCAAATTTTGGGCATGAACACTTAAAATATTAATAGACAAACCTAAGTCTAGTAAGAAAAATAAAAAATCAACCACCACATCAGATTCATCAAAAGAAAACTTAATAGCTAAAATTTAAAATTTAAAATTTAAAATTTAAAATTTAAAATTTAAAATGAAAACTTGCAGATAATGAAAATCCTAAAAAAGAGGAAGAATGCAAATCAACACATGACAATGATGTTACCATGGACATTCCTCAAGTAAACTCCCCATTCACACAAGAATGGAAGAGTATGAAAGAAACCTTAATGGGACTTCAAAATCATACAAACAAATTAATTTTGATGACTATGTCCTTATCCATTCAATATGGATATATTACATGTTCCTTTCCCTAAATATTTTGAAACACCAAAAATTGATAAATATAAGGGTAAACACAATCCAAGAGAATATATCAAATAATTTTGCATGGCATGCCAATAATTAGCATACAATGACATCTTTCTCTTTCTCCTATTTCCTAAAAGTTTAGGAGAGAAAACTTTGGATTGGTTCTTACACCTTCTAAAGGGATCAATCACAATGTTTGTAGATCTTTCTGAGAAGTTTTCAAACATTTTTCATTCAATCTAGATATTGAAATCACAATTATGGACCTTTATAACACAAAGAAAATAAATAATGAAACTTTTGTGTCATTTATTCAATGATATAAACGAATTGCAAGTTGATTCCCTTTCTTTATACCCAAAAAAATAGTTATCATATTCATTCCCAATCTAAATTCAAAACTATCTTTTCAAATGAAAATACATTGTTTGAAAAACTTTGAAGAAGTAATAAAAAAAGGACAACATATTGAGAGGGATCTCATCACTAAGGGCCTAATCAAGACACTTCAAAAAATCAACCTAATAATCACAAAAAAATAAAAATCATGATAAATATAAATTTGTCAACCGAAAATGAAATGTTGTAAACAATGAAATCACTTATTATCGTCGTGTCCAAAATGTACAAAATCCAATTCATCAATAGTCTAGTAAATCTGAAAAATCTAAACAACCTATAATCCTTTCTAACAAATAAATTTCTCCACATGAGGTAAGAAGATGACAATTTACTCCTCTTGGAGAAACTATTTCAAGTGTCCTCCATCAATTAGCAAGCACTAAAATAGTGACATGCCCATTTGCACATCCTTTGAATAAGTACAGCCTAAACCCGCATGGTATAAAGAAAATCAATATTGTGAGTACCATCGTATACATGTCCATCCTACGAATCATTATATAAGACTACATCACTTTATACAAGACTTAATTGATAATGGAGACATTGAAATAGAAGGACAATCTAATAACAAGACACCAAATGAGAAATTAAAGGTCTTCTAGGACCCCTTCCCTAAGCATGGTACAAATACTAATGCAAAATACAAGGGTCAAACATCAAATAATGTCGAGTTTGATTTTATCATTTCATTGTTAGATCATACACCAGGTATGGTCACCACTATCAAATTTTACACTCCTACTTAATCAGTAACAATGAGACGAAATAAATTTGGGTACCCACTACTAAATAACATTCTATGTTTGTAACACTCATGTAGAACTTCTAATTCTAATTCCACTACAAATGGATAATCCTTGAATGCAAAATATTCATCTGATTCCTATGGTATAATCAAACAATTAGAGAAAACGACACATCAATTTCCCTCATGAAATTTCTCAAGACATCTCTCATGCTCCAAAGTATCCTTACTCATGCAATCTATGAGGCACGTGTTCCTAAGGATATTAACTCTCTAAAATTTCAAGCATTAATTGCAAACTTATCATTCAATAACCCAATTTTGTCATCTAGTCTTCATGACCTATTAAACCCCAATATTACAAAAATAATTCCTTATATGTAAAATAATTCATCACACATCATAAGATCAAATGAGTGCTTATAGATAATGGAGCCACACTAAAGATTTCCTCATGAAACTATTGAGATGTCTAGGTTACACTGAGGAAATTCTAGGCACTAACATCATTACCATTTATGGTTATGATAATAGCAAAAGTTAATTCACAAGTACCATCTCTTTAGCAATAAAATTTGGAGCTAAAACTCTGGACATGTTTTTATGATGGGAAAAAATATGTCTAGACAACATGCGCTCTCATCATACATTCAAATAGGGTATCAAGGAAACGACTAAGACACACGACAAGACCATAACACAATAGATAGAATTCAAAGGGGGTATAGGGACCACTAATATTTCATACCCAAAGGGAATTAACCCTTACACTAGGACAATCTAAGGTTTCCAAATCCCTAGGTCAAAGAAGAGGAAGGAATCCTATTGAGGTATTGACACTATGGGTTGATTAAGAACAAAATAAGCATGAAAATTCTATGCTAACTGAAGTAAAGAATGTAACATAAAGGATTTGAATACAATATGATAACCTAGCATGTACATTTAATACTAAGCTATCATAAAGTAGCAAGCAAGTATATGAGACTAATCTATACAAAATGAGAAGTTGAGTTAGACCACTTACTTGTTGGGGGTGGTCGTTGATGCATATGTTTCCCTAAAGGACCATACACCAAGAGACGATAGATTCCAAGTGGATAAGGGGAAACAATCTAGTCCTAACTTAATATAGGTGACCCAAAGTGCAAGAAGACCAATCCAATCAAGAAAGAGCTCCAATCTAAGATTCAAGATCCAAGAAATCAAAGAGCTAAGTGTGCAGATGTAAGTTGGCACAAAAGAGCAAAGTTAATGGCGAGTTCCTATGTATTTTTCATATGTGTTATGTGGTAAAGATGTATTTTTAAGAATTTATACTGATGTTATCACCCACAAACAAAGGTTTCAGCCATGATTTTTAATAGTGTCAACATAATCACCCACGAGTGATGGCATTTGCTAGGGAGGGGAAATGAGAAAATTTGTGTGCAATGTGGTGGACAAAGGAAATGCAAGGTAGAAATAATATGGCCATGGTCATGTAAGGTGTCAAGAATGCAAAGAAAAGCAAGAAGACAATAGCAAAAGAGGTGGATAAATAGGACCAAAAGTTATTCTCTCTCCATGTATCATCCCTAACCTAATGGTTACATGAATAACCATACCCTTATCCCGAATGATCCCCTTAAGGCACTCATTCCTATAAATAGATGCATTAGTGACCTCTAACCTAGAAGAGAAATTATTAGTAACATGTATGAAAATAGAAAGTGTAAAAAAAGGTGTGTACATATGCCCCAACCATTTATTACCATATGTTGCAATAGTGAAACATGGGGTAGTCAACGGAAAGAATGATACATAACACCGAAATCGAAGAAAATGTTGGCGATAAATAAAGGACTAGCTAAAAATAAAGATACCCACTAATGCGTACCTGATAGTGTCAGTCATCCTATCATGTATAGGAAAAATACATGTTCTTTAGAACCAAGGAGAAGCAAAATTGAAAGAAAACACTAAAGGATCGTCAGTAAAATAAGACATAAATCACCTAACTAGGGGCCCATGGGATGGATGTCATGAGGTTAAAAAATGTGATTTTTGGCTAGAGAGTAGGATAAGGTGTATAATATATCAAAAAGAATGGGATAATATCACAATCTCAACATAATCGACAATGGATTTTTCGGAGATTTGGAACTAAAAATATCGATATTTGAAGATTGAGGGCCACCGTGAATGAATTTGAATAGAAATGTTCGGATTAAATAGGATTTTTGATTTTATTTGCTTATTATTATTTCTAGAATTAAGAGAACTGAGCTCTAGAATTCTAAATTTGGGTACATTTTAGATGATATGGCATGAGTACATGGCACGTGATGGATGATAATGAGGAGGAGCACGTGGCTACGCTTGACCATGGGTAAGTCATTACATTAAATTTCATTAGGTAGATTAGGAGGAATTTCATCTTTTTAGGATTATGAAAATATTATACAATCATTTTGAGTAAAAATTGCATCATTAGAAAGGGTAGGAAAAAATGCAAGTGGGTTTAGGAGGGATTTGCTTTTTGTTTTTTCATTTTATATTTTTTTCTTTTTAATTTTTAACAGCTTTAGTTATACAGATCTATATTTCATCGGCCCCCTTGAAACAACAAGGCGATGGCATCGAAAACTATTAAAAATATTGACAAGGGCGATGGCATAATCCGGAGGGATGATTGCATAAGGAATACTATAAGAGCATGTGAATTTTATAATTTTATATATTAATTTGATTTTGGAGGAATTTAATGCCTGGATTTTATTGATTTGTGAATACAGGAGATTGGAGGAACCGACGAGGCTAAGGTGGTATTGGCGGGCCACGGAGACAATGAGACTAACATTAAGAGAGTTGAGCATCAAGGTATGCATTATTGTGATGATTTTATTTAGAGATGTAAATGATACCTTTGATGACTATATCGCAAGATTGGTACTGATTAGTGAATTTTGGTTTTGTAGAGCAGACAATCGAGGAGTGACACTCCCTGATAGAGAGTACACACATGAGATCTTGGATCCAGTATTGGATATTTAGGATACCTCATTCATGGTGGACCCCACAATGTCATTCCCCACTGACGATTTAGTGGGATCCTTTTCATTGGTTGGTGAGGTTATCAAGGAACTACAAAGATAGAGATATGTGCAAGCATTGGCAACATTGATAGCATAGATGTGATGTTGTGGAGACTATTGCAAGAATAACATGCCTTAGTTCAAGATTAGGCAATGCACCTTTTGGATTTCAAGATCACTCACAGAAAGGAGCACGAGGCTAGAGGAAAAGCTAGTAAGAGCATAGGAAAGGCCTCCGAGACCGATCTAGGCGGAGTCTCTATCTTGCACAACCTAATAATCCAATGTGGCACCTTTGGCACAAAGCATCTATAGACCCCCTTAAGGTGGTGAGGATGATTAAACCATATTGCATAAATATTAAATCATGATGTATTTTTTTATGTATAAAAACTAATTTAGTATGTGTGTGTGTGTGTGTGATGATTTTGATGATTATGGTACTTGTTGATATTGATATGAATGATGTTTTACTTATATTTTTCTTTATTTTCTCATGAATGTATGCTGTAATACTCATGGTACTTAGGAAGAAAAATAATGATATTTAGGCACAAAATCTGTAAGAGGAAGATAAATCCAAGTGAGGTCAAGTACCTAAGAAAGGATGTACAAGACTATGATGATCCACTAGGAAAGGCCAGGGAAAATCGAAGCCAAAATAGGTGGAATAAAGACTGCGACATTACAACAGTAGGAGATGTCAAGGAAAAAGAGAGGTAATGATAAACCCAAGTGGTGCAAAGAGCCCAAGAAAGGATAAGAGATTTGGAGATGTGTTTAAAACCCAAAGGGGTCATAGATCCCAAGTAAAGGCGAGCCCGTGCAAATAAAAAAACATTATCAAGGTATTGATAAAGAATATGTCTAGCTATGAGGTGTGAATGATCATAGAGTATCAGTAATAATATCATCAACTTGGTTTAGGATATTGCTTCGGGCATGCGTCATGAGGTCCTCTATGGCATGTTTTGTGATAGCAAATTATCAGCGTACCTATAATCTCATGGTGAATAAGGTGTCATTCATTTGATCCTCTAGTTAGGTGATAATTTCATGTCGAATATGATCCATGGTGGGACAAGGATTAGGATGATGTGGTGGTCCATAAGTTGGTTGAGGTCCAGTTGGTGCGGGGAAGGACAACGGCTCCAAGAGGAGTCGACCCCACACTTTCTTTCACATGAAGAAGACTCAGGTACTAGCGTCTTTTACACATGACCCGATAGTATGTGTCAGTATGTGAGTAGTAACAATGGTGCGAATAATAAAATTGGGCTAAGGTGGAAGGCCAAATATCCTTCCTAGCTTGCTCTCATTTAACCTTAGCTAAAATATTCTTTGTGCATATTTTATATGCTCTGTGATGATATACATTGTGCCTTGGAGCCTCAGGCCATTTACAATATGGCTCTACCTGAGAGAGCCAAGGATCCATAAGGGTGAGAGGTAGGGAAGGATGTGAATAGCTTATATGGATTAACATGGATGATGTTAGTGCATCTTGTGCTTTGTCATCCATAAATTTGTCAACTTCATAGTCAAAAATGGATATGTGTTCCCTTCATTTAGATGAGGAGGTATATCATGTGGTATAGTAATGGAATCGTGGGGAGAGGGCGAGGCTAGCGAGATATTTTTGAGGCTCATGTGTTAGTTCTCTAGGAAGGGTCTCAACTGAGTGTGAGGATTCTTATTGTATAAAAATGACATTCACATCACAAGCAAGCATCATTTGAAGGGATTTTGGTTATTTCAGACTTTTCGATCCTGAATTTGGGCATAAATAGCCAAATGGGGATCATCTAAAGCATAACCATCATCGTAGTCAGGGGTAGAGATATCTATCACACAAGATTCAACTATGGTTTCTAATTGAACTATTTTCTCTAGTGGAGGTTGATGTGTATGTGAAATGGTAGCTAGAGTGGACGGATCCTTCTTGTGAGGCCGCAAGTTAGGAGGAAGTTGTAATATAATTAGGTCTAGCATATCATAGGTATTGATCCTAACTATGATGATATCATCGCTCATCATCGGCATAATCCAAGAGATTGGGAGGTATGATCCTCGACCAATTTTAAATGACCTACATGGCCACAAAGTGATTCAACATGATATTTGAAGCATTGATATTCACAAACCGGTATAGGAGACAATTCTTCAAGGGTCAAAAATTTATATGTCCCTTTTTGTTGAAGAGTTTCATAGTTCCAAGGATTTGGGTCACCTTGAATCTTATAGATAGCCCTCGATGAGAAAACATGACACGTTGATATGCGAGAAAAGAAACTATGCGCATATAATGGGTCCAAGGTCAACCTAAGAGGATATTATAAGATAAGGGGATATTAAATACCATGAATTTTACACATACGATCCTAAGATAAATAGTGATGGGTATTCAAATGTAACCCATGGGAGGCATTTTTCTATGATCATATCCCCGACAAGTAGTACATATGGTTTTTAGATTGTCTAGTGAGTAACCAAGAGCTTTAACGAAATATAATAAGACCACACATGTGTCGGTACCTTCATCGATAAGGGCACGCTTAATTTTGTTTTGACCAATCATGCAGTTGAAAATTTGAGGATCTTCTTCTATAAGAAAGAGTTCATCTCAAATCATAACATAATGCTATGGGGAAATAGATACGAGTTTGAATGTTTTTGGTACATGATCAGTATAATTAGAAAGCTCCTTGCATTGACGGTGGATGCTTTCTTCCTAAATGTGTAATGTAGGAGACTACCCAAAGTAGGAGGGGAAGGGATATTCTTGTTAAACAGCTTGGTTATGAGACACTTACGATGGTGAGGTGGCATGTACATGAATTCTAAGAAGGGAGTGGACCGAGAATTTGAGAGATTGCATTTAGAGGATCCCACTCATTATGGCTAGACTAAACAAATTGAGGTTGAGAGTGTAGAGGATCTTCATAAAAAGGCTCGGAAGGGGGAGGAATGATTAGAGCTAATTTAGAAATTAATTTTTATTTAGGCTTGACTCTAGTAGCCCTTGGTTGAAGGCATCATGTACTTGGAGAAATAATTTTATACAACTTTGGCCTTATAACAATTTTTTCACAGGGGTCGATGACATTTGTAGAAGATGGTATTTTAGCTTTAGGAGTCTATTTCTCAAGGAAACAAGGATAAATTCCTCTGTGAGTTTGTGAATTAAAAAATTAAATAAATTTTAAACCCTAATATTACATGGTAACAGATGTAAACTTTGATAAATAGTTGCTAGATATAAGATGACACAAGCAAATAAGATAATAAATGTGAAACCTTATGTGCAAGAGAGAGTAAAGGACTTGATTGATTTACTCTTAATGTCGAGCTTGTGCAAACTAGAGAAGCTAGTGAATGGGAAGGGCGATACTATCATAACTATGCACAATAAATTCTAGAACTGATTTAATGTGCCTAGACTAGGGTGCTTAGACTACTTTGGGAGCACCTAGGCACTAGAGTTTGTTAATGGGCGCCTGTGACTGTGAAAATGGTCGGAACCTAAAATTTTTTTTGTGGAAAGGTTGTCGTTGATGGTTGTTTTTTGTTGTTTGTATGTCACTGGATGATCAAAGAATTCACCTGTAACCTACAAAGAGAAGATGACTTGCAAAAACCTCAAACTACATTAAATCCTAAAAAGAAAAGATGCAATATGGGGAGTCAAACCCAAAAAATTGAACATATGACCAAGCATTGCACTACATCTTAGACTCCATGTAGCTCTTTTACATGTGTGATAGAATTGTTCCCTAGGAAGCCCTTACGCAAGTACGTGTGATAGTTGGCAATAGCTAGATGTACCAATATAAATAGATGCTTGGATGGAAATATAAACTTCCCTTATTATGCATATATGCAGAAAATGCAGTCCTTTCCCCTTAAGTGAGTGCTAGATGGATGCCTTTAATGCTCTTAGAATGCCTTTGGATGCAACCTTAGGTGATGATAATAGATGCTTAGAGTTTGGTCCTTTATTTTGGTCACATAGATTTTTATTTATATGATTCCTTTGGTTGAGTTTCATAATTGAAGACTGGAAGGCTGACCCATAAGAAAATAAGATTCCCAAAGGATAAAAGAGGCCCAAAAAGAGTGAGTAAGATAGAAATAGTTCGAGGGTGCCCAAAAGGACAAGGGTGCTTGAGCACCGCATCCTATCAAGGCGTCGGTGTGTGTCCAGAGTCATGAAATATAAATCAATAAAGTTCAGACTAGGCTATAGGGTGTGTATGACCAAAGAGAAAGCAAGAAATACATAAAATAGGCCCAAGACAATAGTTAATTACTAGTTTTATTTCTTAGGAATTATATGAATGCAAGTATGTTTTTCAAACCTATAAATGTACCCAAGTGCATGATTTTGTGTCTACATTTTTCCCCACTTTATGTTGTTGAGTGAATACTCGATAACATAAAGTAGATAAGAGATGTGTACTTGATAACTATGTAGAATGTGATGGTGATAACGTGCCGAGGAGACAAGTGAAAGCGTGAAGTGATAAAAATGAAGCATGGAAACTAAGAAAGAGGAAGTGACCCTATGAGTGAAGCGTATTGTGTTGTACTTGATGTAGGGTTGCTTATTGTTGTGTATTAAGGATGGACCTGTAAAAGAAGAGTGAAAGAGTAGTAAAAGTCATGTATTATGAAAACTCTTACAAACAAATATGTAAATGCTTGAAAAAGTATGTAGTTGTATATAAAAAGTAGTAAAATGAACATGTGCACCTGATATGTGAAGAGTGAAAAGGATAGAAAATGTCCTAAAAAGTTGTAGAAGAGTGATTTTTTTGGGTGATCTCGCACCAAGAACACTTTTTTTGGGAGATCTCATGTCAAGTGAAAGTTTTTTGAGTGATCTCACGCCACGGAAGAAGAGTGTTTGGGAGAGAGTTCTAGTTTTACTCTCTTTCCATGGATGCTTCCCGAATAAGCACCACTACATATGGTACATCCCATGTTTAGTTCCATATGGTTTCATGTAGAAAATGGAGAAAGAATGCATTCTTATTGTTGGAGGATTGTGCTTATATGAAATCTACTTTGGAAACTAAACTATAGACTATGATGATCTAAGAAAGTACTATAATCTGTCCTGTCGCATCGGTACCTAGGAAAGGTCAGGAGCACGTAAACATTTGTGTTTATATCTAGGTGCTTGGTATGTGCTTGTGAACGGAGGACCCAATTCATAATCTAGGTCATTTCTGTAATTGTAGCATGTTATGTTCCTATACTAAACTATGTTGTACTACTATATGGGGTGACTGATTCACCCAATTTATGCCCCACTTGTTTGGGGTACATGCGACGTCACTAGGAGAATGAGGCCCAAAGGAGAGGACCGGATGTAGATATTAAATTGTATCCCTACAAGGGGAGGGAATGTGCATGGTAGAAACCAAGTCACATGCAAAAAAAGTGTCTAGATACATGTGTTAGTAGGATAAGAATCAAGCATCACATAGAAAAGCAATATAACAAGAAAATGTGCATATAAAAGAGACAAAAAAGTGGGTTTTAGACATGGAACATCACTCACAATGTCATAAGAAAATCGTGGGTCGAAGTTTCCAAAAGAATATAGTGTGCATACAAGACAGAGGGCATAGCCCGCAAAAACAATGGCATAAAATAGCAATCAATAGAAAATAATAGCAAGTAAAGTATCGACAACCATGGTGGAAAATATTTCTGTAGGACAAATGTTACACATGAAGCACCCGTTAGCATATTAGAAATATAATAAGTATGTCAAAGTGTGAATAGATTAATGTGAAATAGTGTGCTAATAGGAATAATAAGTAATAAATAATGGAACAATAACACTTATGATGTGTAAGAGTAGAAATGTAGATGCCCCCAAGAGCCTCGGTGGGACTGGTAAGAGGTACAGTGCCAAGAATCATTGTTATGTGTAAATATATGTAGAAAATATGCATCCACAAATAAATAACAAGGAACTCACATGTGTATATAGAAAATATAATGACATGTTGGATATTCATCTAACATAGGAATAAAAGTGTAACATGTGATTATAAGCAAGCAAGAATAAGTGCAACCAAGATATGCAATATGTTATGAGTGTGAATGGAATGGAATGCAAAGTGAACATGATATGAGCAACGTGCCCCTGAAGTGAATGTGGATGAGTATGAGATGATTTTTATTTATAAAAGGCCCCTCAACAGTCAAGAATTAACCATAGAACAAGAGTACATCATCGGAAAATGGTTTGATGAAGTGCACTACAAGATAGAACAATGAAGCATAGAACATAGAGTATAGAAGAGGATAGTATGATGTGTGAAAAGAGAATGTTAGAAATATGTATCATGAAGTTCGTAGTGTGAAATTTGTAGTGTGTTTGGTTCATGAATGTAGTATGGCCTCTCAATATCAAGTGTGAACCTTAGCACAAAATTGCGTCATAGGGTAGTGACAATACAAGGTGTGTATGAATGTTTGTAAGATAGATACTAGATATAAAACACAAAGCGCAATGTGTGTATGTGTAAATATTAAGAAGAAGTAATGTTGATTGGATGGGGGAAAAAAGCATGATGCCCCTAATTTTTGAGAGGTATAGATCTATTCAAATTTTCTAAGGGGATCAATGTAAGGAATAGTTTCCTTGACAAAAATGATTGGTTGTAGCTTATGTGGGATTGATGATGTTGTAGAAGACTTGAGAGGAGAAGGTGTTGGATATATTTTGAGAGGTGGTTTCTTAATTTGACTTGGTAATGTTGTAGAGGAATTAGTAGGAGGAGATGATGGGGTAGATAATTTTGAATATGGTCTAACATTGGATTGGATAGGTGACTCTTGACTTATGGAAGAAGGAACATTAGAAGTGATGTCATGATGCTCATTTGTCATAGAAGGAGCAGATTTAGGAGCCCATTTGGATGTAGCATTTAGAGATGGGCATGTAACAAAATTTTGTAAAGTGAATGAGATAAAACCCTGATGCTCAAGGTGTTTGATTCATCATTTTAAAGTATAGCAATCATTTTCATTATGTCCATTGATTTGATGATAATTATAAAATGGGAGACCTTGATAGTTTACAAGTTGATAAGGAGGATAGCAATGAGTAGGTGGAAAATTGATCAATTGGTGATTGAGGAGTGCAGGAAGAATGTCATGTTTCTTAGCATTATGATCAAACTTGAGAGGTTTTGGTAATGGTAATACTTGAGGTGCACTAATATGAGCACATGTATAAGACATAAAAGCAGGAGGAGATGTAGAAGAAGAACTAGCATTGGATTGATAAGTGTCCTTACTATCGTGGATGGTGGATCACAAAGGCTAGGGTCATTGGAGAGACGATCGAAAATGGCACTCAATTGAATGGGTGGCATATATCTAGGGAGATATATGGTGTCTAGGAATTTTGAAAAATAACTTTGCAAGGTGGATGCATTTGAATTAATTCATGCAAAGATATTTGAAAAACCTTAAACATCCATGAAAGAAGATTGACTAGAATAAGCAAAATGAGGATCCAAGAGTGTTTGAATGTGGGTTCACCAAATGATTTAACAAAATTTTAATAAATGTTAAACCCTAATACTCTATAGTAATAGATGTAATATATGATAAATAGATGTTATATACAAGATGACATAAGAAAATAAGATAATAAATGTGAAACACTAGGTGAAAGAGAGAGAGTAAAGGACTTAGTTGATTTACGTTTGATGTTAAGATTGTGCAAATGGAGAAGCTAGTGAACGGGAAGGGAAGACTATCGCAACTGTGCGAATAAATTTTGGAACTCCTAGATGTGCCTAGACTAGGCGCCTTTCTGACCGGGTCGGGGTGCCTAGGATCTGGATTTTTCTACTAGGTTACCATGACTACAAAAATGGTTGAAACCTAAATTTTTTGGTGTTGCAAGGTTGTCATTGATGGTCGTTGTTGGTCACGTGTATGTCATTGGATGATCACAGAATTCACATGTAATTTGGAAATAGAAGATGACCCGTGAAACCTCAAACTACATCAAATCCCAAAAATAAAATATGTAATATGGGGATTCAAATTGACCCCGAAGGTCACCCAACTGAGTGAACTTATGACTAAGAATTGCACTACATCTTAGACTCCATGTAGTTCTTGTGTGTGTGATAGAATCGTGCCCTAAGAAGCCCTTGTGTAAGTGCATGTGATAACGGGAAATAGCTAGATGTACCAATGTAAATAGATGTTTGGATGGAAAAATGAACTTCCCTTCCTATACGTGTATGTAGAAAATGCATTCCCTTGTCCCTTGAGTGAGTGTTATATGGATTCCTTTGATGCTCTTAAAATTCCTTTGGATACAACATTAGGTGATGATAATAGATTCTTAGAGCTTGGTCCTTTATTTTGGTCACATAGCTTTATATTTATATGATTTCCTTGGTTGAATTTCATAATTGACAACTATAAATTTGACCCATAAGAAAATAATATTCCTAAAGGATAAAAGAGGCCCAAAAAGAGTAAGATAGAAAGAGATCGGGAACCTAGAAGGACGAGGGTACTTGGGTTTTTGTGTCTTGTCTAGGTGTTGGTGTCTAAATTCATGAAAGATAAAGCAATAAAGTTTAGACCAAGATATAGGGTGTGTAAGACCAAAGAGAAAGTAAGAAAGATAGAAAAGAGGCCCAAGACAACATTCAATTGCTATTTTTCTCGCTTAGGAATCATATGAATGCAAGTATGCTTTTAGGACGTAGAAATGTACCCAATTGCGTGATTTTATGTTTATAGTTCAAGGCTGAAATGATGGAGGAAATTCAAGATCTATTTATTTATAACATGCCTCACATCATTTATGACAATCGTATTCTCAGGCAGATAATCATGATTAACTACATTTTTTGCAGCATTTTCTAATTTCTTAGAACTTTTTCCTATACTATGGTTGGGCATTGGGTCAGATAAGACTTTGAGATCTTCATTAGATTTATTAATAGTATTATGGCATTATTTTTACTTTTTGGCATCATGAGCCTTGATTACTTCAGTCAAACGCTCTCTAGTGATGGCATCATGGTCAAATTGAGGACCTAGGAAGAATATGATGGTGGTAATGTGAAGGGCATGAAAATTTTCATGAGAATGGCCTCAATTAGCGTGTCACCAACAAAACTTGTTCTCATCATGCCATTGAGGGATATGTTGAAAGGGATCAAAAATCTAACTAAAAATCTTAGGCATGCATCATCTCAACTCATCCTTGGTCAATGGTTGATAATAAACAAGCTAGTTTTTACTATTGTTAGATTTTTGATCCATGTTGAGGGCATTCCTACTTAAATAAGCCATAGAATGAAGAGTATTTGAGACTCTATCATCTATGGCATTCATTTTCTTTTTCCTTTGGAGAATTCACACTTGTTTCATTGTGTATGCCTTAGGAGGAACCTTCTCGAACTCCCTCATGAGGTAGTCTTGTCTTTTAGCTTATTCAAAATATTCATCTAAGGAAGTGGGAGAGAAATACCTAACCTTATATTGAAGGTGAGGTTCTAGAGCTCAAAGAAAAGTTGGAATAAGCTATCATTTGGAATATTATGTTCTACTTTAGTGGAAAAAACCTTCCAATGTTTGATTAATACTTGTGTTGATTCTCATGTTGTTGACAATTAATAAAAGAATTGATATTATTTTCAAGTAAATCATGATATTGGAACTCATTGACTAGGGTTGTTACCAAAGATTCTAGCTCCACTATGGAGTTAGGGGTAAAGTATGATACCAATCTAAGGCATCCCCAGTAAGATTCTTAGCTAAAATCTTAGTGGCAGTGTAAGAGTTAACTTTAATCCATTCTTTATAAATATTACCAAAGGATTTGATGTGGAGAGTGGGATCGGTTGATCCATCATAGGAAATGGAAGGGGCAATGCCTCCAATATCCATGCTAGCAATATAGGGTGTTAGAGGATCTTATTGGACTTCCCATAAAAAAATTATGAATAAGAGGTTGGGAAATATATGCCCTATTAGGTCCTGGGAAATAGGTGCCCTATTAGGTCCATTAGGTAAGGGAGGGGAATTGCACCCCCAAATCCTAGGTTGGGACAGTTAACCATTTGAACCATGTTAGCTTGCATTTGGATAAATTGAGTTGTAGTTGCGTTTGTTGTTGGCTCATTTTTCTATAAGCTAAAGGATGAGATTAGTAGGATCAAGAACTAGAGGCATTCTCAGATGATCCTATCATAGTATCCTTCCCGCTATCTACCCTACTATCAAGTTCTTAAGATATAAAACCAAGAATATGTTTTGGATTATCGATTTGGTTTCCCCAGTCTTGAGGAAACTTGTTAAGGAATTTTGAATCTCGGTCGAAGGTCGGAGGTATTGTTCATTTGACCCTCTTCCTCTTCATCATTTAATATGTTATTATTTTGGGTGTTATACTTCTTTCTATTAGCTCTTATCACACAAAAATATGAGTAGAAAGGAAAATTAGATTCTAGATGATTGGTTTCTAGAAATGACTACACATCAGAATTGGAGAGCCCCAGCCTAGATACTCCATGATGGAGTGTTGATATACCCTGAAAGAGATCAAAAATATAGGATATCAACTCAATCACCCCTACAAAAAGGAATACATAGGGGAAAAGGCATCTAAAAAAATTGGGCATAAAAAACAAGAGGCTGGCCCTACAATGAATTGACACAAGGGTTGATGACATCTGGGAAAAATAGTTTTTAGGGATTTTCCAAATGTTCAAGGGCTGAAATAAGGTAAATTTGAAAATGGATGATTTTAACGAGTTGTGTTTGATTAGAAGGTACAAAAAAATATTCATTTCGGGTTCACCAAGGATGTATGGCGTTTAAAACATGTTTAGACAATATGCACTCTCATCATCCATTCAACTAGTGTATCGAGGTAACAAATAAGAGACAAACCAAGGCCAACACACAATAAATAGAATTCAAAGGAAGTAAAAGGACCACTAATATCGCAGACCTAAAGGGAAGTAACTATTACACTAGGACAACCTACGATTTCCACGACCCTAGGTCAAAGAAGAGGAAGGAACCCTATTGAGGTATCGGCACTATGGGGGTGATTGAGAAAAAAATAAGCATGCAAAGTGTATGCAAACTGAATTAAATCATGTAACATAAAGGAACTAAATAAAATATGCTAACCTATCATGTGCATAAAATACTAAGCTAACATAAAGTAATAAGCAAAGATAGGAGACTACTCTATATAAAATGACAAGTTTAGTCGGTGCACTTGCCTATTAGGGGTGGTTGTTGATGCATATATTTACCAAATGACCATACACCAAGAGAGGATAATTTCTGTGGGAATGGGAAACAATCCAATTCTAACTCACTATAGGTGACCCAAAAGTGCAAGAAACCCAATCCAATCAAGAAGGATCTCCAAGCCAAGATTCAAGATGCGATAAATCCCAAGAACTAGGCGAGAAGATACAAGTTGGTGTAAAAGAGACGAGCTAAAGGCAAGTTCCCGTGTAATTTTTACTATGTGTTATGTGGTGAAGATTTCTTTTTTGGCATTTATACTTGATGTCATCACTCATGAGGAAAGGCATCATCCAAGACTTTGAAATATCACTTATCAATAGCCATTAGGTGATGTCATCGGATAGAGGGGGAAATGAGAAATGGTTTTGCAATGTCATGGACAAAGGGAATGCAAGGCACAAAATAAAATGGTCATGGTCATGTAAGGTGTCATGATAATGTGGATAAAAGTAAGAAGAAAATAGAAAAAAGGTGGATAAATAGGACCAAAAGCTATTATTTATCCATGTATCATCCCTAACCCAATGGTTACATGAATGACCATACCTATCGATTGTTCTAAAAGGATCAATGCGGAACGCCATGAACATTGAAAAAAATTCACTTCTAATGGTGTCGTGAATGCTCCACATAGTAAGCAAGAGATCGAATCACAAAAATGAGAATCAAGTTTGAAAGAATAGGTCTTCTCATTCTCATAGATCAAAAATAAGAGGTACATATAGGAGTGTTGTGTAACTCTTGTGTATGACACGTGAACATAATCCTAACTAACCCTAATGACTTATGACCTCACTAAGTGAGATGACTAACCATCTATGGTGGACAAGACGTCGAATGACAATGAAACAAGTCATATACACCAACACCCCCATTCATTGAAGCTGGGGTAGAGGTCATAGCAAGTCAAAACATAAAGAGAACTCCCCTAAAAAATTAATAAATATGTGTCAATGGAGCCTAGAAACTAAATCCTAATAAGATACCCATGTACAAACAGTAATATTTCTAAAAAGGAAGAAGAGGGGAAGGGAAATGAGTCCCGGAAACTAGGCCTGATGAGGTAACCAAGTATAAAGGATATCAAGTAATGGAGGAAAACCTTAGGGACAAACATCCACTTATAAGATATAAAAGACTCTCCTAAAACAACCTAAGAAAGATGCATCAAATGAGTCCCGACAACTAAAGGCCTTATAAGGTACTCATGTACAAACTACAATATTTCTAAAATAATAAGATTAGGAGAAGAAGAGAACTGGCAAGCTCCTCGAAATATAATTTCCAATGAACTCCCATGGAATCTAAAGAACCTGAAAGTCTGTAATTAGTGGTAGAGGGAGGAGGAACAGTAAGTGTCTCTAGAGGTGAAAGAGAGTCCTGAAGATAAGAGGATGACAAGAAGGCCCAAAGTAGATGAGAAGTTGTAGTGGACCTCACCAAAGATGAGAGTACGATCAAGGATAGTTTGCCTTTGTAAAGGGTTCAATGAAGAAGCCACGGATAGAAAGTATGCAACTCAATGAAATATCAAAGAAGAAATTTAATGATGTGGTATTCCACCTGTATACTAAATTAGTTCCATCCACATCAAACAATGATTCTGCCCTTAGGAAGAACAGAAATGGTGTACTAAAAGTCTACCCACTTCAAAAACAAACATGAAGAAAATAGTACAAAGAACTCTTAATCTAGTCTATTGGAATGTGACATAGGTCTAGAAAATGAGTGCAAAGGAACTGAAGGTAATGCCACAAGCATAGAACTATTAGAGTGTAAGAGAGCAACATCCATCAAAATAATTCCCAAGTGAAGTGAAGGAAAATAAAAAACCTCCACAATAGTAGAAAGAGGATCCACATGAAAGGGTAGATTAGTGATGGTCTCCAAAAAAGTGGAAGTGGTAAAATACCCTAAAGGGGCACTCCCAACAAATGAGATGAATGAATCCTATGAAATTCCTATAGAAGTATGAAAAAATCCATGTATGACAACACAAGTAGGCACTACGAAGAGATGAATAATGTTAGGAAAATACTCATCCCAAAAGGGTGGCTTGATAAACAGAAGAGCAATGTCTGATAGGTATAAATCATCAATGCATGAAGGAGGAGGATTGGAAATGGCCTCACACATTGGAAGTGGAATGGGGGTTAATGTAATGAGGGTATGAGGCTGGGAAATCTTATATCCTCAACACGTAATAATGGAATCTATGAATCTAAGGAAAAGAAGGCCCTCCTAACCTGAATTGGTGTAATGGATCATTCGGATATAATAGCTACTCTGGAGGCTCCAATCAATGTCGAGCTCTGTCGAGATCCTATTTATTGGCTGTTGGATATGTGGAAAGTGACCTATAGGTGCTTCGTGTATATTTCCAGACAAGGTCATGAAAATGGTGATGAGAGGTGTAGTGGATCCTCCAGAGTTTTATGGATGATTCTCTGGTCTAGTCCAGAAATCCCTAGCTTGATTGGCTACTATGTTTAATATGGAGAATTGTGTAATGATGTCTGGTGGAAGTGGTGAGGATCTGAATATTAGTGTGCGTAAACCAAGCATCAATGTCTTGATTGATTAGTAGGCCCATTGGGTTGTGGGACCTGTGGATCACAACCATAAGTTTGTGGTTGTGGCGGACCTCCTATGGTCATATGAGGAGTCAATCTCTTCTCCCGACTATCCAATAGTCATAAGCTTTTTCAGCCTCTATGTTTAGAACTAGAAGTTGTGTAATTTTCTCAGAATACCTTACAGGTGTTCTGCAACTTGAATACGTAAGCTAGTATCTATGTCGAGGAGGTCTCCTGCGTTGGGCTATGGAACTAAAGGATCACAACCAAATATTTGTTCTCTTTTGAGTCCTTGTACAGTCATGCGGATATCCTATCAAGGCAAGTCTATAGTTAGGGTGATTTGACCAAAATGTGTATGCCTTGTCATCTTCAATATTTAACTCTCTCAATTGTTCACTAACTGCTCATAGGTTTACTGTTGTTCAAAAAACCTGAATCCTAAGGTCTTGATCTATATCAGCTAGTGTTGTGGGGAGATTTGGTTGAGGCACTATTGGTTCAAATACATATTCCCTGAGTTCTCTAGGTCCCATGATTGTCATGCAAAGATGATTCAATTTTAACTAAAATGAATAAACTAATTATGAAAGATGTATCTACACTATGCATATATTCTTTTATTTTTTGTATTTTTGATGAAGTATTTTAACGAAATTAAAAGAGAAACTATTCTAATATATTCAGAAAATGGACAATTAATCTAATAACATAAATCAAAACAAGCAAAGTAGCCTGGTGTAGCTATTTTTTGTGTTTGTGAGTTTATCCTAAATATCTAAATAACTAACTAATTTTAATCAAAAGACTCTCAATCCTACCTCAGAAGTGAGGAATGAATCATAGTTTCTCAGAAACTATCATTCCCCATAGCTTCCCTAGCGATATTGAAAGTGAGCTTTAACTGAAATGAAATAATTTACTACTCTATTTGATATATTGTAATTAGAACTTTGATAGCTCAAACCTTGGAGTTTACAATAATGTGGTAAATCTAGTTGTGTGTGACTTTGTCCCCTCAGTGTGATCTCCTCGTTCCTTCATGTTCTCATGAATCCAAAAAGTGTGTATATGATAGCATCAACAAAAGAAGATACTCAAACAATGGCAGCTTTGGATATAGACCGAATACAATGCAAGTAAGAGAGGGATAGTGCAAGTGAACAGAGCTTGACTATGTAATTCCTAGCAGGATTTATTGTGGGAATACAACACAAATACGCCGAGAATTCTGAAACTATCTTTTGTGACAAAAAAAAACCTGCAACTCTAAATGGATTCTATTCTAAAATGAAACTACCTTATTCTAAACTGATTGTATGGAACAACAATGAAGTAAGATGAAACAAGAAGATCAAATGATCTCTAAACAATAAAGGAAGGCTGATAATTGATGCAAAACATGAAACTATTGGAACTCTAAGCAAGAACTTCAAACAAACTAAATATTTAAATAGAGAAGGAGAGGGGCCATTTGTTTGAGAACAAGTTGGCTATTTATAGCAATTGCATTTACCAGAGGGTAACTCCCAATTGATCTCTTTTACTATAAACAAAGGGAAAACACTATTTACTGGGTGGCCAAAACATAAATGCAAGCCAAAGTGGTTGAAGAATGTGGGTGAAAGTTGAATTTTTACGTTTGATGCATTCATCGGAGCATTCTAGAAAATGCACACAGGACCGCCACCCTACATAGGGTGGTGGTTACAGGACCACCACCCCTATCTGGGCGGCGGTCATCATGGGACCGCCACCTAGGTAGGGTGGTGGTCTTGTCACTTAAGACCAAAATGCAAGGAAAAAGGGGGAGAGGAGAACAAAGCATACGGAGCTTGGATAAAGCATTTGGGATGCAAACATACACTTGGCGAGCTTTTTCTGGATTCTAAACCTTGCGAAGAGACTTGAATCATCATTGGGGTTTTCGTAACCTCTTTCCAACGTAGTACAATACCTACATTTTTGGGTACATACATATTTGCCCCCTCGAGAAGCATTTTAGCCATGGAGAGGCATAAAATGGTGGGTCCAGTATGGCGGTCCCAAAATGGGGAGTTAGAAGTTATACCTGACATGCCCATGTGTCGAAACATCACCATCCAAATTCCCGCTACCTACAAAATGAAAAGAGGACTCAAGTGCAGATAGATAAAATAAATTGAGAAATAAAACTAAATTAAATTAATATGAAATGAGGACTTACCATTTGCATGGGGATTAGAACTTACCTCCATCGATGCTCCATTTCTGCAAAAAAAACATTCAAAACCAAATTAGAATACTATATATATTTAAAACTAGCTCATTTTACTATTCATTTGCATGTGTCGATTTGGTGATTTTGAGCTCTGGGACCCACGGTGACCATTTTCGATGAGAGTATAGTCAAAAATGTCCATTACTGAGATCATGATCATGCCTCTGAGAGTAGGACATCGGCCCGATGAAGTCTCAGGTTAGTTCTTCTCAATTTATCATTTTTAAACCTAAAAGATAGAAATGTAGAAATCTTTGTCTTGGGGGGTTATTTTCAAAAATGCTAGTTTTAAATGAGTCTCTAGGGGGGGTGCCCATAGGGTAGGTTTTTATTTCATCTAAAATGATGCATTTTTGCATTTTTAAAGTGTTTTAGGGCTTTGAGCCATTTGGCGATTCGGGACAAGACCGCCACCCCACAGGGGTGGCGGTCATGGGACCACCACCCCATGAAGGTGGTGGTTACAAGACCACCACCCTATAAGGTGGTGGTTACAGGACCACCACCACCTAAGGTGGTGGTTACAAAACCACCACTCTGCATAGGGTGGTGGTTTCGAACAGAATGCAAAAGGAGATGTTTTACTTTATTGTTTTTGCATTTTTAGCATTTTTATATGTTCCTGATGATTTTCCCAGTTGGATTATGTTACTAACTTACTCCTTTTCTATGTTTTTGGGTGGATGCGAAGAAGGAGGAGTATATCAGATGGAGCAGAGAGAGGGAGTGTGATTGGCTCCCGGCAGTGTTGGATGCATTGACCCAGGCTGAGAGACACTTTGCAGTGGGCTGGCATCTTGCGGATCTCTCGGGTTCCTCACATTGCTCCTTCCAGTCACATACTATGTGACTTATTCTCATATTGGGATGCTTGACCGAATACCTTCCGGTTACTAGGTGCTAGGGGTGAGTGGACTATCACCCTTGAGGATGTCTACCATATATTGGGGGTCCCGATTCTTGGGAGGTGGTTGTCTCTTAAGACAGCAGTATCCAGATCTCAGATGGTCCAGTGGGCCACATATATGGGAGATGTCATTGTTTCCATGGGGTCGAAGAAGGGGGTGAAGGTTCACTCCATTGTTGAGTCAGATATTCCTATGCTCCATGCAAGGCTATTATGGGCATCCTTGCCTCATGGTTGATTGGGGACAAGGGAGGGGATACTCTTTTATACTTGTTGGGCTCCTATTATCACATAGATTGAGGCACATGGCCATGTTTACACTTGGGGAGTGACATTCTTGGGACCACCTATCATGATTTGTATAGGGTGGTCAGATTACAAGGGGAAGTCATTGAGTCACCCTACTCTAGTCATGAGTTGGGTGTATGAGCACATCATTCCTATGGGAGAGGTGTATAGGCAGAGGATCTCGGGGGTTGTCAGGGTAGCGAGGTGGACAGGGATGACCATACTTAGGACACCACACCAGCCAGTGGCTTCTTTGACTACTGCAGACATGGAGGCCACTCCTTATCAGGCCATGGCAGGGTTATGGGGAGAGGAGACACTTACATTGATTGCTTGCCACACTACCAACCGGTTGATAGACAAGATGGGGAAGTTGGAGATCCACCCCTTTGATAGAGTACCACAACTAGTTTGGCCTCCCTTATATTGATATGTTTCCTCCAAGGGCCAGTATATAGATCTATTCATGAGGGCTAGGGGAGGTCCTAGAGGCCGAGGTTGGACTACGATCACTCCTGGCATTCCCATTGTAGCTAGGAGGGTGGTTCATGCCCGAGGGGTAGCTAGTGCTCCTCGAGCACCTTTACTTCAGATTGGAGCCGGTCCTGCTCATAGTGGAGATGAGCCCATTGATGTGGACTCAGAGTCTGAGGAGTTCACGGGGAGAGACAGAGGAGGAGATGGAGGAGGGTGAGACCGGAGCCGGCGGGACAGGTGAGGAGGATGACAGTGATTCTGAGTGGCATGACACTCAGGATATCTTGGGGCCGAGAGGGTGGAGGAGAGTGCAGAGAAGGTGACCCTGATTTCAGAGGAGTTTCCTTCTCAGGATTTAGGGGAGATGATGAGTCCATGGTAGGACCGTCACTTTGTTCCAGATGTGGGAGAGGCACACGTCGGTGGCAGTCGGTGGTAGGCATAGATCCTAGAGATCCCACCTGGAGGCCTAGAGATCCGAGTGAGTTACTACTCTTTTCTCGATTTTTTTTTAGTTAGAATTGTTTAGTTGATGTTTCCCTTTTGTTGTTTTGTTTATTTTTGGTCTTATTTTGGACAACTTTCTAACTTGTTTTGTTTCTCCTTTTTTATTTGCAGTGACTACTGAGGGATGGTGAGACTTGATTCACCAGGTGTGCATGACACTCTACTACTCCCTTCGGAGGGTACTCGGCCGAGCTGACTGAGGATGTTGGAGAGCCCTCAGCAGCTGGTCGACATACATACGATGTCTTTTCCCCTATCTGGAAGGTGGAAAATATCATGACCTCCCTTCATACTGAGTTGGCTGGATATAGGACTATTGAGCACTTGATGAGGAGGAGTCACTCTCATAGTGAGACCACAGCTACTGGCCATGATCATGAGCCCTCAGTTCATTTAGAGTGTCATCATAGTAGGAGTCCTAGATGAGGTCGTGCACCTTCTGAGGGATCTCACAGGATTGAGAGATCATGGTCCTTTTTATAGTGATCTTTGGTCGGATATTTATATGAGTATTTTTGTATTTTCGGGCTCATTGAGCATTTTGACCATGCCTTAGTGCATGATGGCATTGTACATAAAACACCATTTATATATATATATATATATATATATATATATATATATATCTTTTTGATCTAGATCTTCTTGTGTCTAGAATTTTGTGATTCGCTTCTCATGTGTACACTAGATGTTTTTAGAGTATTTTTCTTATATGCTTTTTAAAATGTATGCAATGGATGACAAATGATAACAAATACTAAACAAAATGTTTTACTTTATTTTCTTTTTGTAATGCTGATATGTGATGATGTAGAAACATATTGTAGTACTTGAACTTTTGGCCTCTTTGGGCAATGTCTTTGTTTTTCTTCTTATGTTGGCAAAATGTGATGAATGTATAGTGATAAAGAGATGAACTTGCCCCACTCCCAACTCCACGCAACTAGTAAGATGTGAGGGCTCAACACCAAGAGTTGGGAAGGGCACAAATTGTATGAGTTTGACTAAATGGAATGATGAGAGATAGACAAACCAGTGATAGAAACCAAACTTAGACCTACACACTTACCCTACTCAAAACTACCACCAAGCTCAGAAGGCAACTTACTTTCCAGTTTATCTAGACTTAGATCTATAAATGGCAACCTGGTTGACAAAATATGGTTTTGAGGATTTGATCTCTTTGGAATTTGGACACTTATTTTCACTTAATATAATTTGATTTGTATTTCTAAAATACCAAGATTTGTTAATTTGTGTGAATGGACCCCCCACACCCTGCCCCATGCCACTAGTAAGAAGCATGGGTTTGTCACCAAAGGCAGGATATAGGTGAGTAAGGGCACTTCTTTCCTTTCCCAACCTCACACCACCAGTAAGAGATGTGGGCTTATCACCAAAGGTTGGTGGGGCAAAGAAGTGTGTAAAATAAAATATTTTGTTTGCTTGGTATTTTTTATTCTATTTGATTTTGACACTTCTGATCTGTGATTTTGGGATATCCTTGTTTCAAAGAGACATAAGAGGGATAGATGTGACACCAAGAAGCTTCTAGAATAGACCGTAGGTAAGAACAACTTCACCTAGTAGAAAGAAAGAGAAAACCAAGTATGCAGGCCTTGGTATGGTTTTCATCAATATTTGTCTATCAAACTTGATGAAAAGATTTTGAAACTACTTGATGATGTTTGAAGAGATGTGATTTGAATGCTTTTTCCAATATTTTCATAAATTTATAATAGATTGCTTAAGAGTAAGTTCCTTGACTACAATTTTTATGAAATGAGTGGACAAAATGAAACAACTAAGTGACTAATGCAATGTAGGTAGATATAATATACAAATGGTGACACTGATGTCTCATGCGTAAAACCGTTTAAGATGCAAGGAATTGATTGTTTCATTGAACTCCTCACCTTCTAATGTACACAAGAGATACACACCATTTCCATAGTCTTTCATGACTCGGTATGGGCCCAACCACTTTGGGCCAAATTTCCTTCCTTCACCATTTTCTTATCAATCCGGTTGTCTAGTCTTAGAACTAGATCTCCCTCATATATTTCTCACTCATAGAATTTTTTGTTATATTTCTAGCACATCCGGTCAGCATAGGCTCTGTGCCATTGTTCAACATTTAGCCTAGCCTCATCAAGGCTTTCTAGTTGAGAGAGGCATGCCTCTCTATAGGCTTCTTCTCCCAAATCCCTTGTAATGAGATGCGGAGACTAGGTATTTCGACCTCAAGCGGGAGAACTGCTTCTGCCCCAAATACTAATGAGAAGGGGGTTGCTCTGTTGGTGTTCTTATTGAGGTTTGATGGGCCCACAAGGCCGGATATAATTTTAAATGCCAATCTCATTTGTTCTCCTTAACTATTTTGAGGAGAATAGCCTTTAATGTTTTGTTTGTTGCTTCGGCTTGTCCATTGGCTTGAGGGTAGTAAAGAGAGGCCATATGATGGTTTATTTTGAATTTTCTGCATAACTCATGGACCTCATCATTCTTAAAGGATGTGCCATTATCTGAGATAATGACTTGTGGGACACCGTACCTACAAATGATTTGGTTCAGAATGAACTTGGCGATTACCAAACCTGGTACGGTGGTGAGAGGCATGGCCTCTACCCATTTGGTAAAATATTTTGTGGCCGTAATTATAAAGTTATGGCCATCTGTCGATGAGGGAGAGAATTTCCCTATCAAATCTAGACCCCACATGGAGAAAGGCCACGGGGTTGCTATTGGTTGCAGAGATTGTGCTGGCATGTGAATCTCGTGGGAGAATTCTTGGCATTTGTGGCACTTACGTACAAACTCTACTACATCATGTTCAAGAGTGGGCCAAAAATAGCCCATCCGATGTATTTTGTGAGTAGTGGCGTGACCACCAAAGTGACCTCCACATATCCCACTATGGGATTCATAAAGAATCTTCTTGGATTCTTCTGTGTCGATGCATCTTAGAAGCATGCCATCAAAGGCTTTACGATAGAGTACTTGTTCTAAAATAACGTATTTAGCAGTGATAATGCGTAACCACCTTCTTTGTTGTGATGTGGCACCTTTCGGGTATGTATGGTCCATGATAAAATTGATGATGTCAGTGTACCAGGACATGTAGAGATGGGGGCCTAGTTTTGATAAAGTATATACACTCATCGGGAAAGTCCAGATTTACCAGATCACCTCCATCTAACGGATTGTCAGCTAACCAGTCTACAATGATTTTCCCTTAATGGATTTCTGGTTTACAAATGTTAATTCAAATTCACCCATTAAGGTTATGAAACATCCAACCTTTTTAGATAAAGACCCTTGCATGAGGAATGTTCGTAAATGATCTGTCTTTACAATGACCCTTGTTTCTTGATTTAACATGTAATGTCTTAAACATTTTTTTTGCAAAGACTATGGCAAGGCATTCTCTCTCTACCTGTGTATAACGTGTTTCATAATCAAGCAACATTTCGGCTAATGAAATAGACTACACGTTCTCATTTATCATTGTCTTCTTGAGCCAACATGTAGGCTAGCGAGACATCAGTAGCCCATGAGTATAGGATCAAAGGATGATCTGTCTGGGAGGCATTAGCATGGGGGAGACAACAAGAAGTGTTTAACTACTTTGAAGGCCTCGTTGCATTCTTCTGTCCAATCAATGCTATAATATTTCTTTAATAGATTGTTGATTGGATGAATAGAAAAACTTAAATCCGGGATGAACCTTCGGATTGCACCGAGTTTCCCAAGAAATGATCTATACCAGACTCATCTGATGGTGGAATCATTTCAAGAACAACCTATTTTGGTGGATCAACATCAATCCCTCATGAGGATATAATGTAACCCAGAAGCTTGCCTCCTGTCACACCAAATACACATTTCTCTGGGTTCAATGTGACGCCATATTCAATCAATCGTGAGAGGATGATACGAGTACTTCTGGGTGATCACAACACTTCTTCTTGGCCTTGGCCAACAAGTCATCCACATAGGATTCCACAATTTTATGGATAAGATCATGGAATATGTATGTCATTTCCCACTGGTATGTAGCACGGCATTCTTAAGACCGAATGACATGACAACGTAACAATAAGTTCCCAGGAGTTATAAACGTGGTTTTGGCTTGATCCTGTTTAGATATTTTAATCTGATTATACCCTGAGAACCCATCCATGAGGGACAACAGTTCAAATCCAGTTGTTGCATCAACAATGACGTCAATGGATGGTAATGGGAAGTCATCCTTGGGACAAGCTTTGTTAATATCCCAAAAGTCTATGCAAATGTGTATCTTCCCATTCTTTTTTAGAACAGGGACAATATTAGATACCCATTGTGAATAGTCAATGGGTTTGATGAATCCCACTTGGAGAAGTTTCATTACTTCTTCTTTTACCATGAGAGCCACTTTTGGCTTCATTGGTCTTGACTTTTGTTTAATTGGTTTTGCATCTGGTTGGTGACAAGATTATGTACCATGATATGTGGTGCAATTCCTGTCATTTCTTTGTAGTTAAATGTGAAATCCTTTTGATGTTCTTTGAGGATTTGGGTGTGTATTTCTATCTCCTCTGAGTTAACGAGGATCCCAACTTCAAAATTTTTGGTTCTTCCTCCATTCCAATGTTTATGTCAATTGTTTCTTCGATTAAAGAAGTGTTTCCTTCTTCAAATTTAGGCGGGGCCGGAGGTAGTTCCAAACTTTCTCCATTCTCTACCTCGTAGATATCGAGATCCTTTTGTGGAGGAGACTCTATCATGGGATTTCCAAAATAGGAAGAGGAATGTGGTATTAGGGAAAGATCTACTATGTAGTGAGCAAGATGTAACTCTGCATAGGCATTTAGATATTCAAGAGTGACTCTATCACCATCAAAGTGATCCAGGATAGAAAAATCATTCTCAGCTTCTCTATGAGTCAGGAGTGGGTTTGTTGGTATTTTACGCACTAATGGTTCAGTATGAAGTGATACCATGAAACTTGTATCTTCCAACTCACTGTTTGGAGTGAAACGGGAAGCTGAGGTTGCTATTGAATCTGAGAAGGTTCTGCTCTCATGGGATTGCTTCAATTGATATGAAGTTGAATCCTTTGCTTAGATCTAATACCACTATTTTGTAGAGTTGTAAATGTTCAGCTCTAGTCTCATATACCTCAGAGACTTGGTTTGCAACTAGTTGTGAGTCTCCTAGTACTCTAATGTTATCGACACCCATTCTTTTGGCTAGGATGAGGCCAAGGAGGAGGGCTTCATACTCTCGCCCCATTGTTTGTACACTCAAAGTTTAATTTAAAGGAAAAGGTAGGATCTTTCCCTCAGGAGAAGTAAAGATCACTCCTGCCCCAGCTCCAAAGTGACATCTAGCTCCATCAAGTGGAGAGTCCAATATTTTCTTGGGAAAATGGATGTTGGGATATTCATCATGTCTGTTTCTTCTTGCCTCGGTTACTTCTACCATACAAACTTCATCTGATGGAAGGGAACCAATTCCTAGGGTGTATCCCATACCCATAGAATCAAATGGTAGGAGAATGGGTAGATCTTTCTCTAGTAATTCTACAATTTTTGTGGTAGTCCCTAATGACACCATTTCTATGATGTTAGTCTCATTTTTGAGTGCTGAATGCCCTCGACTAGATTTGTAATTTCCAATTCTATGGTAGGTATCAACTTCTCTTCTAGTTTTGAATTAATTGGTTTGCTAAGTTGATTTGTTGGGAGTTCAAACTCGGAGTGAATGCCTGGTCTTTTCTTCAAGTCAGCTAGGTGTATATCGAAGGGTTTTGGGTCACCTTGTGCCACAAATATTTTCCCTAAGTGCAAAAATCTTATTTCTTGGAATAACGTGGAAGGGATTGCCTTCATGCGGTGTATCCATGGTCGACCGAGGATCATATTATAGTTGGTTTCCCGATCTATAATATAAAATTTGGTGAGGACCGTCTTGGGTCCTAAGGTGATTAGTAAAACTATGGTTCCAATTGAAGTGGCTTTGAGGCTATCATAACCTCTTAGCGTATTTCATGTTGTGGAACAATTTGTTTCTCCATATCCTAGCTTTTGAAGGAAAGCGAAGGGGACTATGTTAACTACTGCCCCATCATCAATCATTGCATGTTTAACATAATTATTGTAAACCCATACTTGTAAATGTAAAGTTGGGTCACCTTCTTGTAATTTCAGTGTCCATTGGCATTTTTCTTATATCAAATATAAACTCAGTATCCCTATCTTGGCTTCCTTGGAGGGTAGACATCAAAGTCTACATGGTTTACTTGCGTTTCGGAGGAGGAGTGATGTTAATTAAATGACCAAGGCCTAATGCTTCTAAGAGAGCAGCCCTATGGGTGGGAGAGTTCTTTAACAAATCCAAGAAGGAAATATGAGAGAAGGTCTTTGTTAAGTCATTAATTAAATCATAAGCACCTATGGGTTTTACCAACGTTTGTTGAATGTTGTCTAGTTCTAATGGATAACTTGGAACTGGTTGAGAAGAATAATCTCATGTTCTTGTTATGGTTTCTATGGGTAGCTCGGTGTCTAACTCTACTAGACCAACTATCTTGGTTTGTGGTCGAGTTCCTAATTGGGGTGTGACCGGTGGATTTAATGAAGTTGAAGCTTCATGATCATTATTTCCTGTTATAACACCCTTATTCATTCCACTTGGATCTAACCTATTATTGTTAGTATGATTTGGGAGTGGATCATTAAAGATCTTGAGGGGTGCATTTTGAGGGGAAACTTACCCCTGTGTAAGTGTTTGGCGTGGGTACTACAAAATTTTCTAAGAACATATCTATAAAGAGTTGTCTTTGGTCTTCTGGAAAATGCTGCATGAATTTATTGTAGTCACGACAAGTCCTAGTATCATGGCCTTGAATCTTGTGGAAACCACAATACAAATTGGGATTATAATTTTGAGGTTGTTGATTTGAAACTTGTTGTGGCCCAAAATTCTGATAAGGTTGTTGGTTGTTAGAGTTAAAATTTTGAGGTTGTTGCCTTTGGTTTTGACTTTGATATCCAATTGGGTTTCGATTTGGACCTTGTGTTTGGATTTTCCATTGTTTTGTTGTTGTTTGTTGTGGTCGATGGTGGATGATTAAAATCCACCACATTGATTGTTGGAGTAAAATTGTTATTTCATTGATTGTTAATGGGTGGTGAAATGTTTACAACGTTTTCTCTTTTAACTTGGTCTGTTACTCCATCTGTTGTAACCCCGCGGTTTTTGTTAAGGATTTTAGGTCCTTGATTGGTATTCCCAGTATTAGGATAGGCCATAGTGTTTTGATTGGGAGTGATTAATTTCCCATTTGTTCCATATGTCTTACGACCACTATCTATTGCCGCTTGGTCGATTCGAGAGCACTCTCGAGTACTTCATCATAAGTTCTTAGTGGGAACTTCTGGACTTCTTCCTTTATCTCTCTATTGAGGGAATGAAGGAATAAATCACATAGTTCCATCTAATCCATGTTTGGAGCACTTGCTGATGAGTAGAGAACCGTATGCCATCTTTGAATAAAATGAGCAACGGATTCATTATGCTCTTGTTTAATATGCAAGAATTCCCTGATTCCTGTTCTTAATAATTTGTTCATGTCAAAAGCTTTGATGAACTCTAACACAAGTTGTTTAAATGAGTGTATCGAGGCTTCAGTATTCTGTAGTACCAATCAAGGGCAATACCCTCTAAGGTTTTAGGGAATATCTTAGCAACAACCCATCCCAAGGGAGTAATTCCCATATGGCCGTGGCATAGGCCTTGATGTGTGCATTTGGATCTCCCTCCCCTTTGTATTTGGGTAAATCGGGAAGAGGTCTTGGAAGCATGACACTTCATATGGTGAAGTCTAGGGATCTTTTAAATATTCTGAGTAAGTCCCTACCACATAGGCTTCGACCATCGATGGTGTTTGCTGAGGGGGTGGGGGTGGAATGGGTTGTTGATATGGCATAGCATATGTATTTGTAGGGGCATAAGGGAATCCTTGTGGTTGAGTGAACATCCCGAGAGAGGAGAACATGTCTCCCTATGGTGATTTTGAATAAATGTTTAAGTAGGGAGGAGCATTGCTCTAGTATGGGTTGTTTGGTGCTAAGCCGGGAGGTATCATATTTTCAACTAGAGCGGTGTTTGAAAATGTGGTTCTAGTTGGTGTTTGTTGTGGATAGTTATACGAATGTTGAGGAGGCATGCCTAATGTTCTGTTCCTATAAGGAGGTCAACTTGGTTGGGATGATGCGGAGGGTTGGGGATTCTGCTTTTGCCCAAATATGAATTTTGATTTTCTTGAGCAAGTTCCAATCCTCTAACTTTCTCAACTAAGGCTGAAATGACCTCGATTGGTGAAGACACAGTGTTTTTCCTTAATGGCATTTGTTGTACACCTTGAGGTTGTAAAGGGGTATGATACCCTACTATGAATTGATCATTACCCTACCAAGCTTCACCGAGAGTATTTCCCATAGGTGGAGGAATGGGGGTGTTTTCTTGGAGTAGGGTATCGGGTTGTGTTTGCAAACTCCTATAGGTGGGTACATGTTTTGGAAGCATTGTTCACTTCTAGCGTAGTGTGCTAAATACTCCTCATCCAAAAATGGGAGTGGATCTGATTGTCTACTTGATTTGTGGTCTGAACAAAACCCGAGGAGATGAAATGGATTCTCCAGTAAATGTCATATTGTTAGAGCCTGAGGGCTCTGGTTGTTGTGTTTGTGCAAGCTGATCTAACAACTCCTCAATTTAGAATGAAGAACTAGAGCTAGTTCTTTGAGGGGGAGTTTGTGATGACAAGTAATTACTTGAATAGTTGTCAGCCCATGTAGAAAGTGAGGGTGATGGTTGTCTATTTGTTTGACCATAATTTGCTTCGAGACCTGAGAGAGGTCTATCATATGCATCGTATCCCAACATATTCGGGGGTATATGAATACCCACAGAATAATGGGAAAGAGTGAAGGTGGATGAAAGAAATGAAAATAAAAGGGGAACAATTGTTTGTTCACATTGGGTTCACCAATTTTATACGATAGAAAAGTGACATGCGAGCATGAGAATCTACAAGCAACTCTTCTTCATACCCAACCTCCCGAGGTCATGCCGAGATAGCTAGGTGAAATGGAATATATATGGATATAGAAAAATTAGTTGGGAAATCTTATATCCTCAACACGCAATAATGGAATCTATGAATCTAAGGCAAAGAAGGCCCTCCTAACCTAAATTGGTGTAATGGATCATTCGGATATAATAGCTACTCGGAGGCTCCAATCAATGTCGAGCTCTGCAGATCCTATTTATTGGTTGTTGGATACATGGAAAGTGACCTGTAGGTGCTTCATGTATATTTCTAGACAAGGTCATGAAAAATGGTGATGAGAGGTGTAGTGGATCCTCTAGAGTTTTATGGATGATTCTCTGGTCTAGTCCAAAATCCCTAGCTTGATTGGCTATGTTTAATAAGGAGAATTGTGTAATGATGTCTAGTGGAAGTGGTGAGGATCTAAATATTAGTGTGCATAAACCAACGTCAATGTCTGATTGATCGTAGGCCTATTGGGTTGTGGGACCTGTGGATCATAACCATAAGTTCATGGTTGTGGCGGACCTCCTATGGTCATATGAGGAGTCAATCTCTTCTCCTAACTATCCAATAGTCATAAGCTTTTTTCAGCCTCTATGTTTAGAACTAGAAGTTGTGTAATTTTCTCAGAATACCTTACAGGTGTTCTAGAAACTTGAATACGTAAGCTAGTATCTATGTCGATGAGGAGGTCTCCTACATTGGGCTATGGAACTAAAGGATCGCAACCAAATATTTGTTCTCTTTCGAGTCCTTGTATGTCATGTGGATATCCTATCAAGGCAAGTCTATAGTTAGGGTGATTTGACCAAAATGTATATGCCTTTTCGTCTTCAATATTTAACTCTCTCAATTGTTCACTAACTTCTCATAGGTTTATTGTTGTTTGAAAAACTTGAATCCTAAGGTCTTGATCTATATCAACTAGTGTTGTGGGGAGATTTGGTTGAGGCACTATCGGTTCAAATACATATTCCCTGAGTTCTCTAGGTCCCGTGATTGTCATGCAAAGATGATTCAATTTTAACTAAAATGAATAAACTAATTATGAAAGATGTATCTACACTATGCATATATTCTTTTATTTTTGTATTTTCGATGAAGTATTTTAACGAAATTAAAAGAACAGCTATTCTAATATATTCAGAAAATGGACAATTAATCTAGTAACATAATCAAAACAAGCAAAGTTGCTTGGTGTAGCTATTTTCCTGTGTAGTTGTGAGTTTATCCTAAATATCTAAATAACTAACTAATTTTAATCGAAAGACTCTCAATCCTACCTCAGAAGTGAGGAATGAATCATAGTTTCTCAGAAACTATCATTCCCCATAGCTTCCCTGGTGATATCGAAAGTGAGCTTTAACTGAAATGAAATAATTTACTACTCTATTTGATATATTGTAACTAGAACTTTGATAGCTCAAACCTAGAGTTTACAAAACAATGGTAAATCTAGTTGGTGTGTGACTTTGTCCCCTCAGTGTGATCTCCTCGTTCCTTCGTGTTCTCGTGAATCCATAAAAGCATGTATATGATAGTGTCATAGAAGAAGATACTCAAATAATGGCAGCTTTGGATATAGACCGAATACAATGCAAGTAAGAGAGGGATAGTGCAAGTGAATAGAGCTTGACTATGTAGTTCCTAGTAGGATTTATTACAGGAATACAACACAAATACATCAAGAATTCTGGAAACTATCTTTTGTGAAAAAACAAAACCTGAAACTCTAAATGGATTCCAATTCTAAAATGAAACTACCTTTATTCTAAACCGATTGTAACTAAAAGAATGAAGTAAGATGAAATAAGAAGATCAAATGATCTCTAAACAATAAAGTAAGGCTGATAATTGATGCAAAACATGAAACTATTAGAACTCTAAGAAAGAAATTCAAGCAGATAATATTTAAACAGAGAAGGAGGGGCCTTTTACTTGAAACAAGTTTTATTTATAATTGAAGAGGGTAACTCCCAATTTATCTCTTTTACTATAAATAAAGGAAAACACTATTTAATGGGTGCCCAAAACATAAATGCATGGGTGAAGAATGTGGGTGAAAGTTGAATTTTTACGTTTGACACATTCGTCGGAGCGTTCGAAAACACACACGGACCACCGCCCTGCACAAGGTGATTTAACCACCTCCCCGTCCTCGGCGATGGTCAACCGCCATCCGGGCGGGGCGGTGGTCATGTCATTAAGATCTGTAAGGAAAAAGGGGCAAGAGGACAAATCAAAGCATACGGAGCTTGGATAAAGCACTTGGGTTGTAAACTTACACTTGGTGAGCTTTTTCTAGATTCTGAACACCTTGCGAAGAGACTGGCAAAACATAAATGCAAGCCACAAGTGGGTGAAGAATGTGGGTGAAAGTTGATTTACGGAGCGTTCGAAAACACACACAGGACCACCGCCCGTGCAGGTGATGGTTGTCCATACAACCGCCACCCAGCGGCGGTGGTCATGTCACTTAAGATCAAAATCGTAAGGAAAAAGTGGGGCAGAGGACAAATCAAAGCATACGGAGCTTGGATAAAGCACTTGGGTTGTAAACTTACACTTGGTGAGCTTTTTCAGATTCCGTGAACACCTGAATAGTTTTCCCTACCAAGAATAATAGGTAGAGGTTGTGTCATGATGGTGTAGAGGTCTATAAATTTATGTCAACAAATGACCAATAAATGTTATAAGTATCAAACCAATCTTCAAGGATCGTGATCATCAATCAATCTCCATAGAGAAAATCATCGAAAAAAGATCAATGAATAGTTTTCCCTACCAAGAATAATAGAAATGCAAGAAAATAAGGTTACAAGTGTAGGTTTTGGAAAATCAATCTCCATAAGAAAATGAAAAAAGATCAATAAGTGTGAAATGCAAGAAAATAAGGTTACGAACACGATAAGTCGAGGTTGTATCGACATCGAGAATACATCTACATGTAATATAACACCCCAATAAAAATGATAATCCCTATGTTTATGGCACTTTATAAGTATTTTGTTTATTACAATAGGGTTTGTTCGTGTGACGTGAGACAATTGATCAATCACCTTGCATTAGGCAACGAATCACGTAAGAGTGGAGGTCACAATAAGTCTCAGTTGATAGCATTGAACAACACGTAAATAAGCAAAAAAAAGGTGTAAGCAAGGAACAAGGGGACAAAACAAAGTTCGGTGTGATAAAAACGTCTTTTGTCATAGTAGGAACCCTTTGTTGCAAGATTGTGGCGTGACGCAAAACTAGTCCGCAAGAAATAATAAGGGTGCTTACAATGCAAAAATCAGGCTCAAGACGAGTCCAAGGGACCTCCAAGATGCCAAAAAAACTCTAGAAGGAAAAAACATGCTAAGAGGGGCACTACACACTCCAACAAATAGTTAATTGTAAAAAAGTCCAATAATGCTAAAAATACACTCTTAATTTTCCCAATTAGCCCAATTTTAGAGATCAAAAGGGATAAGAAAATGTGATATTAATGAAATTTTTAAGAAGTGATAGTAATTTAAACTACTAATTAAAAAATAAGGAGATAATTAGAAATTAATCAACTCCTAAAAATATTAAAGCCCCTAATTAAAAAATAGAGAGCCTAATTAACTAACATGACCACCTATCCAACGAGTAGTGGTGTAACGGTTCTTGGGTCTCCTAATAATTGGGAGGTCCAAGGTTCAAATCTCGGCTTTGTGTTAAGGTGGCCTACTACCAATGGTTTAGATACCCTAGTGATAGGGCACCATGATAATGTGGTTTAATCCATGGGCTAGCCGAGATCTTAAACTTCCATCCTTAGATGAATCCATGGTGGTGTGGGCTGGTGATGCCACAAAGGGCTAAGGCCCTCTCCCTAGGTAACCTCAATAAAAAAACTAGATCCTAAGTTAAACTTAAGACCTACCTTTAATAATATTAGCACCCTTTTTAAACAATACCACCGAATAACTTTAATATGACACCCACTTATAAACAAAAACATATACCGCTTATTTAATCTAAAACTATGTTTGAAAAAACATAAAACATGGTAAATGAGTTTGAGGAAAGACCTAAGGTGAACCCCTATCTCGGAATGATTCCCTTAAGGCACATGTTCCTAGAAATAGATGCATTATCGACCTCTAACCTAGAAGAGAAATTGTTAATAATGGGCATGAAAATAGAAAGTGTAAAAAATTAGGTGTATATAATGTTTGCCACGTTATAGACCTAGAAACATCTTATAACATCCTCTTAGGCCGCCCATGGATTCATACATGCAAGTCATCCCTTCTACATACCATCAGTGCATCAAATTCTTGTATGATGGTAAAGAATTCACATTGTGTGCGAGATGTTAAACCCTTTGAGTATTTTAGAAGGAATACATACACATGTAAATTATTGTCCTTCTATGGATAAATCCTCGGCTACTCACCTTATCCCATTTACTGATGAAACCCTGCATAGACCCTAAGGTCTTGATGAAACTTCAACCATCCACTTCTTCCACCCCACCTATGTTGAAAATCATAGACAAAGGTCTTGGAGAGTATGAACTCCAAAATTCCCTCCATGTTGGCAATCTACCATTATCCCCACGTATTTATGGACAACCCAATGCTCCCCATATCAAATTTGTTCCTATCTACAATCTTGGTAAGTCTATGTGGAAAAGGTTTGGATATCTAGACAGAGAGAAAATTTCAAGTTCTTCAGGCTCTTGGCTATATGATGAGGGATTTATTTCTTGATATAAATCATCTTAATATAATAAAGCATGTAGAAACATCAAAAGATGCAATGGAAAGGTAAAGGACTTGGGAAAAATGACAAGGACATCTTGATCCAGCTTTCTTGCATAGAAAATATTTATCGCTATGGCCTTGGTTTTCATACATTTGAAAATTCACCAGTTCTGTTTGATGTCTCGATTAGTGGTGAGGATATTGACTCGATGATGAGACAAGTTCTGCACATATCATTTTATAATCTTGCAAAAACAAACCTTTTTATTGAAAATATTTCCATTAATACCAAAGTGACTTCCAACTTTTATAACCTACCCTTATAAGTCAGAATCAACCAAATTATGTCTCCATGGATCTCTTTCAAAATGATGAGGCCATTAAAGAGTTTCTCAGGACTTGGGATCCCATCCCATCACATGAAGGGATTTGATACCTACCTTAACGCATTTACCTATTTTTGTGAGGAAATGGAGTACCCCAATATGTAAAAAAGTAATAATAAAAACAAAAATGAACAACAAGATCTCTTATAGTGAAAACCTCATTGAGGTGCTATTTGAGAAACACAAAATAAATAATAATAATAATAATTTTTAAAAAAGGAACATATCTCCTAGTGAAAACCTTTCTAAGGCACTAGAGAGAGGGGACTCTCATTCATCTCAAGCTGAATATTTACATCAACCAACAACATCCTTTTCAGGAAGGGACACATCTAAAATATTGGTGGAGGAAACAATAGACATTAACATCGACACACATGAGAACCCAAAGATTTTACAACTTGGTGCAAGTATTTTAGATAAAGAAAAATAAAATTTCATGACACTCATTATGGAATTTCAAGATATTTTTGCATGAACTGATAAAGATATGTCGGGATTAGATGCATCTCTTATGGTACACCCAAATGCAAAATTTGTCAAGAAAAAAATGCATCCCAAAGTTACATTGCTTGTAAAATCTGAACTTCAAAAACTTTTGGAAGCAAGATTCATTCAACCAATAGATTATTAAAAGTGGGTTTCAAGAAAATTACCTATGGCAAAGAAAAATTTGGGCATAAAAATATGTATAAATTTTTGTGACATCAATAAGGCTTGTCCAAAAGATGACTTTCCTTTACCAAATATAGATATGATTGTGGATTCAACAAAGAAGTCGCCAAATGCTTTCCCTAATAGAAGATTTTTGGCTACAATCAAATACAGATTGTTGAAGAAGATCAACATAAAACAATGTTCACTACACAATGGGCCACATTTTGTTCTAAGGTCATACCTTTTACCTTAAAAATATAGGTGTTACATATCAAATAGCGATGACAGATTAGATATCACAATATGATACATGATATCATGGAGGACTATGTAGATGGCATCCAAGAAAAATCTAAAACACAAGTATATCATCTGGAAGTATTGAGGCACATTTTTGAAATATTGTGTGAATATAAATTCAAACTTAATCCAAAGAAATATGTGTTCGGTGTCACATCAAGAAAATTACTAAGATTCATTGTTTCATAGAGAGGCATATAAGTAGACCCCGTAAAGGTTAAATATATCATGGAAATGCCTCCTCCCTAAAATATTAGGTAACCAAGACATCTTCAAGGGAAGATCCAATCGATCAAAACGTTCATTTCACAACTGCAGATAAGCTATCACTTCAATCAATTACTAAAAACGATATCTAGTTTTTGTGGAACCAAGAATGTCAAGATTCTTTACAAAATTAAAATAATATCTATCAATTCCAGTGGTTCTCATGCCACCAATATCATGTAAACAATTATTCTTTACACATCTACTATAGAATATGCAATAAGAGCATTACTAGCACAACATAATGATCAAGGACAAGGGAAAGCAATCTACTATCTTAGTAGAATGCCTATTGATCATGAGCTAAAGTATTCATAGGTTAAGAAATTATGTTTATTAGTAGATTTTACATTTCACAAACTACACTGCTATTTTCTCAATCATACAACCAAACTTGTTACAAACGTAGATCCCCTCAAATGTCTATTATCTAGACCCATTTTCACAAGAAAAATGTCAAGTTGGGTTGTTCTACTTAGAGAGATTGATATCAAGTTTGTTAATCAAAAATCAATCAAAGGAAAATATCTTATAGATCAACTTATTATGACACCTCTACCAGGATCGAAACCTCTTCATTTCAAATTTATAAATGAAGAAATATTGTATGTTGATACAGTGCCTTCTTAGAACCTATATTTTGATGGATCTTGTAATATCCATAGATCAGAGCTAGTATTTTACTTATCACACCATATGGAAATGTTATTCCAAAATATTTCCACTTGGCCTTCCCCTACACAAACAATATTACAAAATATGAATCCCTCATAGTTGGATTGAAATTGGCTATATCAAAGAATCTCAAAAAATTGTCAATGTTTTGTGATTCACTTCTTATCATCAAACATGTCACAAATGAATACCAGATAAAATATAAAAAGCACATTCCTTAAAAAATCATGGTGGATATCCTTAGAGGTTACTTTTAGTTGATCACATTTGAAAAATTTCCTCCTTCAAAATAAATCAGCAGATATAATGGCAACTATCGAGATCTCTTCTTGAGTTCAATTCCCATCAAACACATTTGAGTTTCTCATTGAACATCTTTTGGTTTCAACCTATAATTTTCCTGAGTCAACCATGGTCTATGAAATAGTTGTTCCTGACAATCCCTAGTATCATGACATTTATACTTTCATCCATGACCACACTTATCCCGAAAATATGAACTCCCAAAATAAATGAGCCTTAGCACAATGTGCTTCACGCTATACCATACTTACAAACACCCTTTATCAAAGAGGATATGATGGGACTCTATTAAGATGTCTCAACCAAGATGAAGTAATCCAAACCCTAGAAGAGGTACATGCTGGTATTTTGCAGAGCACATACACACAAACAATTTTAGTAAAGAAGATCTTACATCTTAATTGCTATTGGCTTACTATATGCAATCTAATGCATGTAAATTTATCAAGAAGTGTGTGGCTTTCCAAACACATGGGAACCTCATTCATGCACCTTCTCAAGATTTACAACCAATCACTACACCTTGGCCTTTTTCCCAATGGGGGCTCGACCTTATAGGAAAAATCAACCCCACCTCATCTAATGGCCACAAGTTCATTATCACCAACACGGAAGGCAATGCCTCTCACATATGTCACTTTGGTAATAATATATCCAAATTCATATTCAACCACCTTATTTTTCACTTTGGCATTCCATCCTCTCTTATTATTGATAATGATAAGTCGTTGAAAAAAAAAAATGGTTAAAGATTTAGCTAAACACTTGAACATTGTTGTCCTTGGTCCACCCCTTATTATCCCCAATGTAATGGCCAAGCTGAAACATCCAAAAAAATCTGAATTCCATTATGGAAAAAATATTTTATAAACAAGTTTGCAATTGGCATACGTAAGTAAATCCTACCCTATGAGCCTATCACACATCCTTCTATACTCTAATAGGAGCCACTCCATTTTCACTTCTATATTGCTTTGCAGGTTGTATTACATATACAAGTCAATATCCCATCACTCGGTGTATCCCTCCAATATATGATCAAAGAAGATGATTATCACTGGCTCATCTTACTAACCTTGATCTCCTAGATTAAATGTGGTTCAATGCCTTATATCATCTCAAAGTGTATAAGAATTGATTTTGCACAACTACAAAAAAATATCAAGCCCAAAAATTTGAGATTGATAACCTTGTTTTAAAATAAAATCAAAAAAATACAAGCAAAGATTGGGACAAGAAAGGAAAATTTAAACCAAATTGGTTGGGTCCTTACCTTATTATTACTAGAACTTAAATCAAGTGCATACAAGTTATCCACTCAAGATGGCGAAGAGCTTAAAGAACCCATGAATGTGGTTCATTTGAAGATATTATATTCCTAATTCATCCATATCTACCTCTTGTTCTTGGGAAATTTTTGCACATCCACTTATATAGTTCCTCTATCATATCCATCTTACCGCTTTATCCCAAACCAATTTTCGTCACTTGTTCCTTACATTATGTACATTTACCCTCTTTCATCTTATCCACTTTTTTAATAGCCATCCCTTGATCTTCCTAAGCCTTCACGTGTTTTTGTATGCTTGGGTGGGTCCTAGATCACCTAATTAAATCTCACTAGTTTTTACAATTAGATCTGAATTTTTGAAAAAACACAAAAAAAAAAACTAGATATCAAAAAACATTACAATATTTAAAAAAACACTCAAAAATTCAAATAATCAAAAATCCAACATATTCATATAACCAAAAAATCCTTAAAATTTACAAAAACAACAAAAAAATCCACCAACATCAAACTATTAACTCTTGTCTTAGTGATCGCTCCAATCATCCTAAAACTATAAAAACAAATCATCTTACCCATTGCATGTATCCTTGCTTGGGGGAAAATTAAATCAATTATACCCCTTGCATGTATCCTCGTTTGGGGACATTTTGGCTCTCATTTTCTCCCTTGCATACATCCTTGCTTGGTGGAAATGTCCCATTCAATCTTATATTAAGCTTCATACAAATCTAACAAGAGTGTTACTTGACCCCACTCTTCAGTTTGATCCAATCCCCTTGCATTTATCCTTGCTTCGGGGCATCCAAATCTATTTAATCATCATGGTGGAACACATTAGAGGCATAGTTAATTACCTTTATTTATAGTTGTGTTGTAGTATCACTATTTTTCTTGGCCAATTACAAGTATTTCGTTATCATATTGGTTAATTTACAGCCATGGTGCATACTTATACTATGTATATTGGGTTTGTTTTACTTGTTAAATTGTTTTTCCTTAGACCAATTACAAGTATTATATTATCATCTTGGTTTCTTTATAGCCATGGTGTATACATCTACTGTGTATATTGGATTTTCTTTACTTTTTGTATTTTGTTATTGTGTGTGTGTGTGTTTATTTATGCACATAATGGGTTAAACATCATGATTATTTCATAATCATGGCTTCAACTCTATTGTGTAACAATAAAATAAGGTTTCTCTAAAATACAATATATGAATGGAAGCTCAAGCTATGAGAAAAATCACTCCCATCATCCTTTTCATCATTCTCGACTTATAAGCATTCTTCTTCCTCCTATCAAGGAATTTTCCACCAATTTATTATGTCCACCCATTCGTTTGAGGAAGCACTATACACCATAAAAACAACACGTTATTACGGATGCACTCGAATTCCCAAGGTCATGTTAAGATATTTGAAATATGAGATATGAAGTGGGAATGAGATGGGTATATATAATATAGATGAGATAGGTGAAGATGGAAATGATTTGAGGGTCTATGATTAAGAAAAATGAAAACGATCAACTTGTAACTTATTAACTTGCTCGTCAATGGAAATGAATGCTTGGCTAACCTCTATGGGGTGATACTATGGTCGAGGATGATAGTTGTCCACAATTTTCTATCAATGTTAGTGAAATTGAGGATGTCTTGACCTGGTTTTCAAACTAGAGGGAATTTCCCGTTCACCACCAAATATTCCTCTCCAGAGAGGGTCATGTAAGAGCGTGGATAGATGTTTTAAAGGAAAATTAAGGGTTTTATCATCTATCCTTATTTTCTTGATCACCCCAATGTTGTTTAGATATATTCAATTTCTCATTGAGAGCATCAAGTTGACTAATGATTTGGGGTGGGAAAGGGGTTGACCTAAACACTAATGTCCGCAAACTCAAGTGTATGTCCCCTTAGTATCAATCAATGCCTAGTGGGTTAAAAATTGGTTCAAATATCCTTCTAAGAGGTTCAAGTGGGACCATAATGGTCATATAAGACACCAACTTGTGAGTAAGGTGAATTAATTCAGATAATTGGTCGAAATGGGGGCTAAGAACTAAGGACATGTAGTCTAAGCCACTAAGAAATGAGATGTTGCATTCTTTTAAAACTCTACACTATTTTAAATTCCTAACTTTAAATAAGCAATGTAAATGAGCTTGAATTAAATAAAAGACAATTGGATTACCTTTTAATTAATTAAACTATGTTCACTAATACTTAAATAAAGAAAATGCATCAACTACATTAATTCTTTATTTTTGTTGTTTTTAATGAGGCTTTTCAAACCAAATAAAACAATTAAAAATGATTTGAATTCCTAATATCGTTTTGTATTTTCCAAGATTAAATAAAATAAATAAATAAATGATGAAAAGACACGGGAAATAATTAAAAACTAAAATAATTACTTATAATGAAATAAAATAAAACAAGGAATAGCCAGATGTAGCTATTCTTTTATTGCAGGGTTGTATAACAAAGCTATTTTAAAAGAATGTATTTAAAATTTATTAATCTAGACAAAATGAAATTCTTCTTATAAGACTTCTTCCGAGGCTCTTTGAAAGGGAAATTTTTTCTCAAAAGTAATTTCTTATTTATTGTTAAAACTTTCCCCAACAGAGAGTAAACTTAAATCACATGGGAGAATAAAAATGAATAAATAAAATATTATTGGCATTATTTCTTCCTCCAACCTATTTCCATGCGGATCTATGGGGATAAGCAGGAAAAGGATATCAATAGAAGATTTATGGAAAGAAATGTTTTAATGAGAATACAAAACAAAGAATAAATATGGGAAGTGATGAAATATTCCACTTTTGTAAATTTAAACAAACTGCTTCTAATTATAGTAAATAGAACTGTGCAAAGATTTCAAAGAGTTCAAGTACAAACCCAACCTGGTTACTAATGTTCTATGGTAGCTTCCCAAAAAGTAAGATGCACTATTTATCTCCTCAGCATTGTATCCTTTTCCATAGATGAAGTCCAATTGATCATGGGATGTGAAGATAATGACTAGTAACTAAGAAATCAAGAACCTTGGCTATGGTTGGCTTGGTGTAAGGAAATGACAAAGAGTGAGCTGAATGTAAAAACAAAGTAAAAGCATTGGTTTATCTATGTAGTCCCTCTCAAAATTTTAGTAGCATAACACTTCACCAAAAATGTAAAATATCCAACCCATCATACGGGTAAAAACTTGGTTTTTATAAAATGTTGGGAAAAAATAAGTCAATCTAATAGTGCCAATTAAGAAGTGACAAATCATCCGAAGAATAAGCATTCAACCTTACAAATTTAGAAAATGAAGAAGAGGAATTCAATACGAATCTAACAAGCCCAAAAATAAACAATTTGGTTAACAAATGAAAGAGAAAATCATGCCTAAAATCAAAACACGCATTGAAAAACATGTGTTTTAACCTTTAGTTAGAAGGCAACATGACTGGCCCTATTGACAAAGGGGAAGTTGTACAACTACCGCTCACACAACATGGATGATTGCATAAATGTCACGAGATAAAGAAGCTCAAAAGGGACTGAAAAGTGGCCTACGACACAAGAGTGAACTTCCTAACTTGAAAAAGAGGAAAAATTGAGTCATAACAAGAATAGAAAGGAGAGGGGGAAGGATTCATACTTCAATATTTCCCCGTAAAAGGTCTTCCTCCTCATTGGAGATATGTCACATTCTTCCGTGTTACACCGTGTAATTTTTAGGTGCGCACAGCACTCCCTTAGCATAATCCATACTTGTTAGGGCATCCAAATGCTTCACCAGGGAAAACAAGCAAGTCCACCACACTTCCCTATCATCCACTCATTGATCTACATGTGTCTACTATCTTTAAAAATGGCATTACTTCGTAATAACACTTTATATATGGGAAAATATAAATGCCCTAAAAATACATACCTATTTATAATCATCCCTATCATCTACACAATATGTCAAATAAATTCTAGAATACATCTTAGACCACTATACTCCCACATCCCATCAATATTCACCCACATCTCATTAGAATTAATTTAATTAATTTTATCATGCATAAACCATACACTTACACTCCTTAGCTAATTTAATTAGCTATTTAAATAAAATAAATGTTAATTATCCACTCATCTCCACTTCATTGTCCAACTCACTCAAATTGAACTAGCTCACTCCACTCAAGTTCTAGAACCCTATAAAGGAGGAAGCTAAATTGCACGTACAATTAAAGAATTCAAGAGCCAACTATTTAAATTCATTTCCCCTTAAATTCTTATTCAAAACAACCAATTACATAAACCAAATCAACTTGCTAAATCAGGAAAATGCATTCATTAACCTGCAACTTATTCAAAGCTTGATCCACAATCCATGACCTCTCCTTCAGCTATAAATAAGAGGCACATTCCTTATGTTTTCATGTGTTTTTGCAAGCATAAAATTTAAGTTGAAAACATGACAAATTTACACTAGTGTCAAAAACTTTGTTTGTAAACGCTCCTAAGCACCTCTCGGATCAATTTTCCTCTTTGTCATTTTTATCATAATCTTTCAAGTACTCACATGTGTTGTAAAAACCTTTTTGAGGTGTTTTAAATAGGAAAGCAAGCCTATAAGGTTCGTTCGGTGAAATACTTCTCAAGGCGAATACTACAATAGACCCGGAAAGGTAATTTCTAGCCTTTCTGAGCAGTGTGCATTCTCCGAACATAATTGAAGGCCTAAATTCATCAAGATGTGTTATTTAGGAGATAAGAACATATTCCAAGTGATTTAGGAAAGTTTGGGAATATTTTAAGGTTTAGGAACAAGAACAATGAAAGTGGGTTTTTGGAGGTGAAGGAGCTTGCAGTTCAAAATAGTTCCTGAGCTTCAAAGCTGATTCTAGGAGATCCATAATGAATTCTATATCAAACAAGATACCATTGGAAATCTAATTCAATCCTCTAAATGATGGTACTTTCATATTTTTCACAAGACACAGGCACTTCTTTCCATAGCTCATTTTCAACAGACACACCCTGTTGTCCCAAGAAAAAGGCTATTTTAAAGGGGATTACAGGTGTAATTGGATCATGGTACCCATCCCATTCATCTCAAAAGGTTTTTTTATTAAATTTCATATAAATAAGTTCTGAAAAAATCCTCTAAAAGCTCTAGAAACTTCGTCTTCAAGGCTCTCCTCAAGGTAAGCTTTTGGGACTTAGTCATTTTCACTGGTGGACACATGTCAACCTGAATTTGAGGAAAAATTTTCTATCCATTTAGGAAATTTGGGACATTAAAATTCACCTATCCCCAGTTATGCCCCTTGGACCTCCACATGACCTTGAAAAGTCTCTACAAGCTCTTTTGCCTAGTTTCTAGCCCTCCCATCGTGCAATAACAGCTTATCACTTGTCAGCCCAGGGTGAGGGAAAAATTTTATTCCCCATATTTCCCATACCCTTGGGATATTTGGGATTAAAAAATACACCCCATGCTTTTCTTGGCCCATGGTTCTCTACATAACCCAGAACAGGCTCCACAAGGCATTTTTAAGCCCGTTTCCATCTCTGCCTCGTCAAATCACAGCTTGCCACATGTCAACCCAGGGTGAGGGCACATTTTTATGCCCCATATTTTCCATCCCTTTAGGATATTTGGGACACAAAAATTTTCCCACCCTTTCTCATGTCATGTTTCTTCATGTGACTCGGTTTATACCCCGGGTGTTAATTACTAGCATTTTCTCTCTCCTCCATTGAGAAATCAAACCCCATCACTTGTCATGCTCACATCAATGTGAATCTTTATACCCAATCCATCATGTCCCTTTAGGAAATTTGGGACAAAAAAATTCACCCCATTCCAATTTTACGGAAAACCTAAAATTTCATTAAGTTTTTGAAATCAATGTTTCTTCTTTCTTACTTGTCCGTGAATGGAAAGTCTTGTTGGAAGTTGTAAAAATTATTTTAACTCATTTCCACTCCCTATTTTCTCTATGAATCCATGAATATTTCTAAAAATCACCCAATATACTTTTAATTTATCCAGACATCGTGCCCAAATTTCTCTAAATTGGTTACATGCTCCAAAACTTTAAAAAATCATCACTCAATCTGGTGAACAATATTTTCACAGAATTCTCCATCCTAGGCACATTCATGAAGAAAGTAACATAAAATTAAAATATTCCCTGATTTATTAATATAAATAAACCCTTTTTTCTACCCTAGCTCATGCTTTTTTGATTTCTAAGCATTCTCAGCATGCGATTGGCTGAAATTTTGAGCACGGAGTCCCGGAAGCGAGCCTATTCTAGTGAAGTTGTTATCATCACAATCCAAGGTCTGAAAGTGAAGTTTCTAAAAATAGTAAGTATATGGTTCCCTTGCTTACTATAAATAAAATCTTTCCTAAAAATAAAATCCTCTCAAAACAATGCACTCTGAAACAACAAAGATGACAAACTAGGCAATTTCAAAAAAGCGCAAAAAAATAAAAAAGAAAAAAAATATTCTAAAAATAAAGAGTATCAACGAACATCAAAGAAACATATATGAAATTGTTCCTAGCATGTTAGGGGTTTTTGAATACTAATTCTAGGACAAAGAGAAGTATTTCCCAAAATATCAGCTCCTGAACACTAACTATTAAAAATAGAAAGTCCTCATTTCAAGAGTAGATAGTTGTTGTCATCTCCATTTTATATCATAATGTTGATTTTTCACAAGTATGAAGTTAAAATTCTCTATTCTTGAGCCCATATTTTCCCGATGTCAAAATACTTTGGTGTGGGTGATGGTGATGTTTCCCATATGGATTTGGAAGATCTCAAGAACAGGATGCTAGGTGGATTGAGGTAACATGTGGAAGAGAAATTCTACACAAGTGGATTGTATACTACAAGTGGTCATCTCGTATCCATTCAAATCATGGAGATGGTATTGGAATGTTCCCACCATTATGATTCGATACCCAAATCATAAGAGAAGATGATAACTCAATTCATGGTATTTCACTCCTAAAGTAATTTCCCAAGATATGTAAATTTTGGTTTGCTGAACAACATAGTTGTCATCAAAAAATAATTTGCATCAAGTGAGTGGTCTAAGATAGAATCATACCTTCAAGGTCTTAAATTGGGTTCATGGTTGAAGCAGGGAAGAAATACATTCTGCATGCCAAAATCTCTCTCCCAAAGTGAATTTCACGAGGGCTTTTCAAATGCATCATCCTTCTAAGAAAAATAATGGGAGAAGAAACTACAAAGTATTTCTAAGATTAGATGGCATTGTTCATCCTTACCATCATAGATGGAAGACATGTGATATATTGGGAGAAAATGATCAGTGACAACTTGTATCACCAATTGCTTCAAGTCTCAGCAACTAAAAATTTTTCAATGACTTCATACTTAGACTATGCCCTTGTGAGCACGAGACTGTTCAAAGGTTTGACACTCACCCATAACATTTCCCGAAGTCCTTGCATATGATAAATATCCACATCTGACCTTGAAACAAAGCAACCATCATTTTTCATGAGTGAATAATGTGTTCACCATGTTTTCATCGGGTTATTAGAAGTAAATCCTGAATCAAGGTTGTCTCACATACCTCTTATTTGATCTAAAGGTATGAGTATTTCTTCACACAATTCTAAACTTTTTCCTACAAATGAGTGTCTAGTTTTGATATTGATCCATGTAAGCTTCCACATTATCTCAGCAACAGGATCACAATGTTTGAACTATGTAGGCATCTTGTTCATGTCAATGGTAAGCTTAAGAACTGAAAGAAGAAAGGTGTTGCTTTCCCTATCTCTCTTAGGATCTTCTCCTACAAAAGTGCCCATGAGGCTACTAATGGAAGCTTCCTTCACTCCCCTGAACCTATATTCATACACTCCAAGAGAAGAATTCAATATTCAGAGTGATCTAGAAACATTTCACCTCCCGACTTGCATCATGTTCTACAGATTGAAGACTATTGGGTGAATTTTGTAGATGATTTCAAAGTCAGGAATGATATCATATGAGGATGAAAATTGGGAAAATGAGGAGATTCAAGTTTTATTGGTATGAGGATGGCATCAAAGATGATGGCACTAATATGTATGATCCAAAGTATCAAGTAGTGAAAGCCTCACCCCTTCTACAAGTGTCTTGGAGCATTTGTGAATCAGGGGATATAAATGAGCAGACTAAAGCAATAATCAAAAGATCAAAAGAATGGTTCAAAAAGAAGAAATTTTCCTCATCACATCAGAGGTTTCCTAACCCTCCAACGTAAAACATCCAATCTTTCCTCTTGAAAGCCATGGAGAAATATTCATGTTCTTCTCATTCAAGAGAATACTCAAAATGAAAGTCAATGGAATTAGAAGCTCCTCACTACAAAAGGTTACACAAAAAGTAAAGAAAATGGAAGACCATGTGGTATATTTGGAACAAGGGAAGTTGAGCTAGTTCATCTTTTAGTCCCTCAACAGTCTCAAAGTCTCTCATCCTCTCTAGTTGCACCAGCCCCACCAGTGCAGATGTTCCTTCTCAGTCAGAACAAGAAACAACAATCATGTTAAATGTCGAGCTTGAAATGAATGAGATGTTTCCTTGGGTATAGGAAATGATCACGAAATAAGCTCATATTATTCAACAAGTGGTGTTCCCATAATTCCCATCCATAACCTCAATGGTCAAAGTGAATGACAAAAGGTTAGCTCAAGTTGCCTCCCATTTCTTTAGTGGTGTGTCGTAAGAAATATATAGTATTTCAGCAAAAGGTAACTAAACCCATTGAAGAAACATCCTCGATGACCACAAAAATGAGCACAATTCCCCTAGGACTGGTAACTCACAAGGGAGATGCATATTTTTTCAAGGAATCTTCCACTCACCTTATCGTGAGGAATTGAAGATCATGTGATAACACTCACCTCGTATGTTCAAAATTTTATGGATCTTAATATTGCTCCATCTCATCTAGATGAAGAAGTTACTCCCATTAGTAGCTTCATCCAGAATCCATTCAAAAGACAAAAGGTTTCACCATACAAGGGAGAGAAAATGATAAATGGGTAGGCAAGATTGTGGAAAAAGGGAAAACATTGCTTCTTGAGATGCTTTCATTGTTCAAGTACATGAGCACAATAGCCAAAAAGGTTAGAATGAAAAGAGAAAAAATTGAGAAAGAAAAGGAACATTGGGATCAATTGTTTCTACTAGAAGTGGAAATGGGGAATTCCATTCTCCCATATTTGTGGACAGGAAGGTATTTAATTCCCCATCCAAAGATTTGTCTCAAGTGTGGGCTAGAACCTTTTTCACCCGGTATGAGATGTTGAATTGTGTTCTTGATGAATTGGATTCACATGAGGAACGTGCTTCTAAGATGCAAGATGATGTCAATACTTGAGATACAAAAGCTTGGAGTTCCTATAATATATGAAAACACCTCAGTGGATGACTTACTGAAGTTATTTGAAGAACTTATCAAGAAAGAGGTTAGGGATCCCTTTTCCTTCAATGAGGACACATTGGAGTCTCTCACTGAGATAAGGGCTATAATATCAAACACCATAAAGGAACATTAGTCATGGTTCATGGAATACAAGAAAATAAATGTTATCTCAAATAATTGGGTCAAGTCTTTGAGCTTTGTCCACATTCCCAGTGAGAAAGTTGCACCTACAATGGCTCAATATATAGTAAAGAATTCAAAGGAGTTGAGATCTCCCAAAGGTACTTACCAAAATTCCATCTAAGAGTGAAGTAGAATCAGCAAGGGCATTGTCTTCATCTAAGTAGTTATCTCTTTTCTTTCCTCTCTTCCCTCCCCCTTCCTCTCTCCTTTCATGTTTTATTTCTTCATTAGGGGTTGCACTTTTCATTTTTTATCTTATTCACTTTTGTCTTATTCATTTAAATGTGACTATAGTTGAAATTGTAATAAGTTTCCCTCAATTAATAAAAAGGGGACTTAATTTCCTTCCTAGGAATATGAAGAGTCACAAGTTGTAAAAGACAAATGAAAGGTCATGTGGGGGTAGGTGAAGATTATTTTTGAAAACTATATATTATAATGACTTCCTCATTCTAAGAGGTTGTCAATTTTGTAAGTTCATGAGTAGATAGCTACCAAGAATAAGCAAAATATAACAAATTCTTATATTTTCCTTTCCATATGTTTCCTCTCTCTCTGTCTCATTGTACAAATTTGTGAAAATGTCAATAAAGAAAGGAGTTTCAACTTTTCTGGATGAGTGAATAAGTGATATTTTATGTTCATGGTTTCATCTTGTCTTGATATAATTAGCAAATTTGTTATTCTTTCCAATTGTGTGTGTTGATATTTCTGGTTAATATTTGTAAGAATATGATTTATCCTACTTACAATATTAACTCCCTCTCCTAATTTCTCACTCCCACATTCCCACCTTCCTTGCAAATTCCTCCCTTGCACAAAATTACAAGCATTTTTGCATGTGCAGCAGAGTGTGCTTGTTAGATCCCGACCTATAGGCCAACCACAAAATTGTTTTTCAATTTTACCAATAATAAACTGCCCCATTCAAGTAGAGGGACCTAGTCCTAGAGTGTTGATGAAAGTAAAATATTTTTTCCTAGTGAAACATTATGTCACCTAAACCTTCACAAATCATCTCTTGGAATCTTAAGGCATTTGCGGCATTACTCTATTAATTTTTCAAGAGAATTTATACACCTCCAGTGCTACCCATTTGATCAACAAATCCATCCAAAGGCTCGTATCACATCTTTCTTCCATTTGGAATTAATTTTGGAGTATCCAAAAAAATCATTAAAGGATATTCAACAAGTGTGGTAATTCATTCCACACTTCATTCATCTCATCTCGAGGTTCCAGGAATGCAAAGGAAGATCGGTTTACATTGTTTGTTGGTTTCTTCCATTGTTTTTCTTTTCATTATATACACTATACATTATGATAATACAAAAACATTCATATATTTACAAAAATCCAGAATCATGACCTATGCATATCACTTGAGTTATTTTCACTTCACATTATACATGTTGTTGGTAACTTTTGTTTGATAAACAATATGATTTATTTCTGTAGACATATGCGTTCACTTTATATATTGAGTTGGATGATAGACACACAAATTGATACATGCTTATAGGATCCCTCATGTCTTATTACATTCACATAATTTTGGGGCAATCCCTCCACATCCTACATGTGTTATTGTTATATTATAGTTCATTTCTACTTCATTATTTACACTTGATTATCTATATTATGTAACAGGACTAACACATGTGTCTTGTGTACAGTTGACACCTCTTGTTTCATATATCTCACCTATGTTCATTTATACATTAAATATTCATGTTTTGACATAGTTCTTTCATGTATGCATGCTTATGTGTGTGTTATTGTTTGATTGTTTTCATTTTTGGTGGCATATGTGTTTTAATTATCTTGTGATATTGTGGTTGTCCCATATTTGTGGTAGCATGCCTATCTTGTTTGCAAATTGCTTGTTTTTTTTTGTTGGCCTATAGGCCCTTCTTGTCTTGTGAAACCATGGGTGTCCCATGTTTGCATGGCTCAAAATCCTTTTGTATGACATTGTTTACAAGGTGACTACATGGATGTTGTTTGTTTTTTGGTGTTTGTGTTTTTCTACATACATACGGTGTTTCTACTAGTTACTTATGTTACTACTATCATAGTTTGTTTCTAGCATTGGCTTTTTTATGTGCCATGGTTTCCACCATGCGTAAACACCTTTCCTTTTATAGGTATAGGTTCTCCAAGTTGGCCTCCTCTTCAACACTCTACACTGCTTCTCATACATTTCTTTCAAGAATTCACACCTATTTCTTTTGAACCACATGCTCAAACATGTTTTTCACACATGCTTCAAAAGAAGAGGCATATGTCCAAGTTTATTAAACGCTTTAGGTATATACAAATGCAATTATGGGGAGAGATGTAGGTACAAATATTGTACAGACACCAAAAAATGTAATTAGAGACAAAGTTTTGGCAAAATCAACATATGTTTGAGACTGTACAACTAGGTCATAACTATATAATACCATCCTTATCCACCATATGTTTTTAATCGGGGGAAAGTTCAATAAAATATGAAATCATTTTTATATTTTCACTTGTATAAACAGGTCCTCTACAAATTTTCACAATTTAGATCAAGATAAGGGGAATGAAATCAGTAATTCCTTCTCTATAATCAACACTTAGTTTTAGTTTCAGTTTAAGGAACCTCAAGGGCATGTGTCTCCTTCCTTTTTCAATTTTGCTAGTATATTTTCATCATATTTTAGTTTTTTTTTCAGTACATACTCGATGTTTGGCATATGGGGAGTGTTTATGGGTGCCCATTTTATTTTATATCATATGTCATTATTTGCAAAACTGGGTCTAGATCCATCTACAGTGGTGTGATCTGTGGGGTTATGGAAGGAAACAAAGTAGCTAAGAATTTCATGGGTAGGATTTCCTTTCCTATTTCACTTTAAGGGGAAAATATTTGAATTTTTGAATAACTTTAATGGGTACATCTATACCTCTTTCTTATTCATTATATTAGAACATTTCTATGTTGGGTTGCATGCACCTAACACTTCAACTTCTCCTCAGCATTGTTTGGGGATTGATCACCCATAATCCTTTGAAAAAGTTTAGCAATACAAATCCCTAAGCACAATAAAAGTACAAAACAAATAAGTGTATTCCTTCCTTGTTTACAACTCTTTCACTTCACACACATGTAAATGAAAATACAAATCTTCTTTATTAAAACATTTATTTGAGTTACAATCAATTAAAAATATTTATGTTGCATGTTTCATCATGGATCATTTCAACACTAAGCACAACAATGCAACTACAAAAAAACATTTGAGAAAAGGAAAAGTCTGTTTACACACTTAGGTATAATTTCCTTTAAGCATGCAATTTTCAATTTCATACTTAAATAAGGGAAAATGTAGAGACTCAAATTTGGTAATTTTCACTTTGGAAACCTTGACTTGACTATTCACTCTTGCTATGACAAACATAAATTCTTTCACGCTTAGCATTTCATGAGGTCTAATGTTTATCTTGTTTATCCTTGCACATTGACATGTTGACAAACTCTAAGAACACAATGCATAAAATCTATAGAGAAACATCAACTCACCAACTCCAAACCTCATTTACCATGTTCCTTCATCCTTTCAAGACTATACAGTCTAATCAAGACCACACTATATGATCTTGACCCTTTTTATAGTCTTGGACTTACAATTCTTCCAACAACACTTTCAAAATTAAATATTTCTTTGGATCTAATACTTCCTCTAGGTCAAAAGTTCTTAAATAAATCATCTATGAAACCATATATAAACAAATAAACACTACTTCATTTACTAATTGGGAACTCCTAAGAAAATGCACTAGAGAACTCACTTCATACACTTAAAACGGCATCCAAAGCTCCCTAAATATCGGAATTGTATATATAAAGTCATTATGGAAACATTCACATGAAGTATGAATCTCAAAACTAGGTCAAGGTAACCATATCTCTCTTCCACAAGCTTCCAAACATCCTCTCTCCAAGTGTTATAGAAATATCCAAGTCAAAGAAATCATGGTCAAAGAAATTGTCAAATCTAATTGATATATCTAGATATCACATACTAGGTGGAGAATGATGTGCGGTTTGAGGCCTCTTCAGAGTAGTGCTAATGTCGGCAATGCATGGGGTTCCCACAACCCTTATAATGTTTATTTTGTAGGAATATTCATCTATGGCTAGGGTTTGAGATGATGATCAATCCATTCGAGAGCTTTGTTACATGTGTGACAACTAGGGTTTAACAAACAAACAAATCTAAACAAGTGAACAACCTAAAAAGTTGTAGAAGTTGTCTCAGAGTATGTCTAATACCTTATAATATGTTCTGATCGTATTTTAAGGTCTTGAACCAAGTAGGTTTACATTTTTAATTTAGTTTTTGAGGTTTCCTCGTGTTCATCTCTCTTATTTTCTATGGTATACACTTCCATATATGTCCATAAATCAGCTCTAGCAAGTTAAGTTCCTTTATACCTCTATTTTTTGATTTCAAATTACATGTTAGGTTAAGTGGTGTGTTGTAATCTAACTTATATTATATGATTTATAAATCCTATTAGTTCTTATATTGTTATATCGTACTTAGATCAATAATCAATCTTAAACTCTCATACACCTAGTTAAATCAACCAAGAGATTAAATTTAAGGTTAATGTATGAAATTAAAACATTGATGTATGACTAAGGTGATAGCCTTAAGAGTATCTATCCATGGGGACCTAAATGCAAGGCACAAGAACTGATAGTAGATGTAAGCAAGAATGAAGCTGATGTGGTAAAAGGACCAATAATCATGGGTGGAGTAATGCATCGATAACAAGGATTTTAATCTAGTACAAGATTATGCATAGGAATACCCAAATATTGAAGCATTGTGAGAGAAAAAAAATTATGCTTATTATGTGGATTAACCAAAACACCTTGTACTAGTTTATTATTGATAAAAGCAAGGATATAAAATGTATCAAACATAAGTGTAACATTGATATCATATTCATCAAATGTGATCATTTGAGAAAATATAGTACATGATTAATGTGTCAATCATTACATATAGGGGTGATCGTAGGAAGGAGATGGAGGAACCACATGATAAACATTATGGACATCTAAATATTATTTTGTAGATTCATGCTTAGAAGTGGATAATTGAAGTTTTTTAGCTTAACATTATCATTGGTTGGATTAGAAGTTTATGTGGGTTCATCCCATTCAATAACTTAAGAATCAATAAGGTATTAGATGACATGGAGAAGCTTAAGGTAGTGGTCTGAGAATGTCCAACACAACAATTATAGTCATAGTGAGCATCAACATTTAACTTCTTACCCTAAGGTCGAATCATTTTAACATTAAATAGTGGAGGGAAAGATATGAGATCACAATAAAGTAATTTTTCAATAAAACATATTGAGGACTTGGTAAACAAGTGAATGGATGGTGCAAAAGCTATGGTTTTAGCTTAACATGATAGAATAGAACATTTACAGTATCTTTAGAAGTAATTTTGATATCAATGAACTTGATTTTGAAAGGGGCTTGTTTGAAAACTTAACATTGGATGTAAGAGGAGAGCTAGTAGTGTACTTGAGTTTGTTTATGTGTAATATTAGCCTCACACTCTTTCAAGGTATGTCAAAGATGATTGAAAGATTGAAACTTATCAAACATGGCCAAATCTTGCAAAGGAACTAATAGGCTTTGAGTGAATATATCTTGCAATTCTTTACTAGCTAAGAGATTGTTCATTTTAGTGAGCATGGTCTTATGATGCATGACATAAATATTGAAATGTTCATTATACCCTTGTTGTAATTGAGCCAATTGTGCATAATATATTTTTTCCTTAATATTGATATCAAATTGGGATAAAAAGAGGTTTTCCAAAGTAGTGAATACACATACAAAATGAATGGGAAGAACATAAGGCCATTATAATGTAAAATATTTAATAATTTAGGGAAGAGCTTGGTAAGTAGGATATAATTATAAGCTTAAAATAAACAACATGGAATGCACAAAGATGCTTAGTGGGATATCCTTTTCCATGATAGGAAATTTAGGTGCAACAAAACCAATATGCAGTGGAAAAGAAACCACTTCAGTGTAAGTAGATTGTGAAGTAACTATGTGAAATCCATAGTGTTAGAAGAAGCATATGCACCTTGTTGTAATTGTAAGATGTGTGCTTGTAAAGTATGAATAAGGGATTCAAGATCTTTTCTACTAGAGGAAGATACGTGCAAAATGTGAAGAGTATATATGGGATATGTGGTAGTAATTATAGTGGTAGGGATAGTCCTAAGAACATTTGGCATTTATAGATGAGGCATACCTAAAGAGGTAGGCACCACAGATGTAAGAACAACAAATGTCAAAAATGCTATAAAAGGTTGAGGTTATTCAATAGGGTATTCCTCACTAGTCTTCTTATCACATGTTGATTTTGCAAAGTAAATGAAATTTTAATGATGGACTCGATATGGTGAGGGTTTTGGTGGAGTTTGTCACAAAAATTAGACACAATTTGAACTTGGTCAATATCCATAGTGTTATTATCATCATGGGAAAATTCATCAAAATTCTCACTATAAGTTTCAAGATCATACAATTGTACCTCATTAGCTTGGTCCAAAATGAAAGATTATGCATTAGAGATGATGCCATGGAATTATGATACTTGCGGACGGGATGAGAGGGCTAAAAATGTTTAATGTGTTGATTAAAAAGTAGATCAGTGTGTCAAAAGGGCTTAGGAGTAGAGCATGTGCAATATGAGTCGATATTTCACATATCCCCTAGGAGGCATAATAAAGCACGACCCTGGATCTCTAGGGTTGGCTGATAAACATAAGTATATACCCAAATGGAAATCAACATGCCTAATACGTAAGGAATGGGTCCTAGATTAGGTTAAGGATTCGATCAAAATCAGGTTTGCCAAAAAATTTAACCCTAAATTAAGTATCTTGATTGATTTAACTAGGTGTATGATATATAAGAGTTGATTATTGATTTAAGAAAAATATAACAATATAAGAACTAATAAAATTTACAAATCGGATCGATAAGTCATATTATAGTACACCACTTAACCTAACATGTAATTGAAATTAATAACAAGATGGAAAGAGGAACTTAGCTTGCCAAAACTTATTTCTAGACAAATCTGAAGTGTATAACACATAAAATAAGACAGAAAGAACCCAAAAAATAAGATATATGAACCCGTGGAAACCTCATAAACCGAACGAAAAATTGTAAATATGCCCAAGCCAAGACTATATTATATGGTCTAGGACCTTCACTATGGTCTAAGACCTTTTAACAGTCTTGGACCTACTTTGAGATGGCTTCAGTAACTTTTTTAGGTTGTTATCCTTCTTGAATTTCTATGTCACTTTCATGTCACTTTCAAACCCTAGTTATCACACATGTAATAAAACTCTCTATATGGATTGGTCGCCACTTCAAACTCTATCCATGGATGAATATTCTTGCAAAATAAACATTAGAATGGTTGTTGGAACCCCCTTACACTACTTGACATTGGCACTACTCCAAATAGGCCTCAAACTACACATCGTTTTACACCTAACATGTGATATCTAGAGAGATCAATCAGATTTGGTAATTACTTTGACCATGCTTGTTTTGAATTGGCACTTGCTAAAACACTTGGAGAGAGGATGTTTATAAATGAGAGATATGGTTTGACTTGGTTTATAGATTCATAATTAATATGGATATTACCTTAAAGTTTGTAGATATGTAATTCCAAAGTTTATGGAGCTTTAGATTCTCTTTGTAAGTGTATGTAATGAGTGCTCTAGTGCATTTCCTTGGGATTTTTATGTTAGCAAATGAGGTAGTGTTTACTTTCTTATATAGGGTTTCGTAGATGATTTATCTAAGAAAGGATGACCCAGAGGAAGTATAATACCTAAAGAAAGATTTAATTTTGAAAGTGTCGTTGGAAGACATGTCGTCCCAAGGCCATACAAAAGGGTCAGGACCATACAATATGGTCCCACCAGACTATACGATCTTAGATAGGAGTAGTGAACATGTTGAATGAGGTTTGGAGTTGGTGAGTTGATGTTTCTCTATAGATTTTATGCATTGTGTTCTCAAAGTTTGTCGACATGTCAATGTGCAAGGATAAACAAGATAAACAATAGACCTCATGAAGTATTAAGCGGGAAAGGAGAAGTTGTGTTTGTCATAGTAGAGTGCATAGTCAAGTCAAGCTTGCCAAAGTGTAAATTATGAAATTTAAGTGTCTACAATTATAGTCTCACTATGACATCACCTTATTATCCTCTTACGGTCGCCTCCATATCTACTTATAACACACTTATATTGACTAAATGGAACTATAATGTATATTTATGACCCCTATATATGTGACATTTTAATGCATTTCACATCACATTATCATCAATCATTCATTCTACTTTGCTCACAAATATGCTCTTAAGATCTTAAAGTTAGTCTTGTCTATTTTTTTGAAATATACTCTTGGAGCATGGTGTACTTAGGATTCCCAAGCACTTGAGTTGTACTTGTTAATACTTGTCTAACCTTTTAAGTATTTAGAAAGTGGGTTTCCTAAGTCCTTTTTATTCGTTTATGGTCCCCACCGTAACTCTCTTACAAGGTGTTGCTAACCATGGTGAAGTAATACGCTAATGGTGTCTACACAAAGGTAAGTATCTCTAACATTTTATTTCATTTATGTTATTTTAGATTCGATTGATTGATTCATTTTTCATCCATAGGTTGGAATGGAGTGGCATATTCATAATCTATTAGACTATTTTCCACCAGTCCTTATATTTTAATATACCATTTGGGATCTACAATCTATTGATCCTTACAATCCATGTTTATAGCCTTAACATAAGTACATCTATTTGCTTTTATAAACATATTATCAATCTACAATCATGACCTAGTTGAATGCTAACTCCTATGCTAGATCTAGGCTTTAGAACCTTGTATCTTTCATGAAGTGGGAACTATCAATTATTGGATCCATATATTTAACAACCTACAACTCTCTTGTGTGTGATTAAACTAAAATTATAACATAATAGTCTAATCTAATGTTATAGGAGCAGTAAATAGCTTAATAAATGAAGTAAGAAAATACTAAAATAATACCAAAGTAATCTAAGTAATGAAATGTGAAACCCTAATGTGTAAAGAGGATTAAGAAGGCCTTAGTTGATTCGATGATGTTGCGATACTATGTCACAGTGGAGACCGGTTGAACAACGAAGGAGCCCATTGCACAGGAGTTCAAGAAAATATAGATCTAAGTTTTCTAACCAGACTGGGGTGCCTAGAGAAGGATAGGGGTCCTGGGCACCCTGGTCTAAGATTTTTGTGCCCTTGTCTGTGAAAATGACACGAGAATCTCCTCTAAGGTTTTTTTGATTAATCGCATGTGTTCATCTTGATCGTGTTTATGTCGTTGTGTGATCACCAATGTCACCGTAGACTCAAATATAGAAATCACTTGCAAAAACCCCAGAGAAAGTATCAAAACCTAAAAATAAAGATGCATATAAAAGGGTCGACTGTGTCCTCATTGCCAAATGGATGGACTTATCACCGAGCATTACACTATATCTCGGACTCCAATGTAGTTCTAGGTGTGTATGTGTGGAATCATGCCTAGGTGCTCTTGTGCATGTCGCACTTTGTGAGTGGCGAGTAATAACTATATTAAGAATGTAAATAAATGGTACATAGGATACAATAAACTCTCAGCCTATGAAATGTAATGCGAGATAAACCAAAGCATTTGTCCCTTGTGGTGGAGCTAGATGGATGCAAATGGAGCTATAGGAACCTTGGATGGATGTTTATTAACTAAAATAGAAGTATTCTAGTGTAATCTAATGTTATGTAAAGTAATAAATAAATAGAATAAAGTGTAATAAAATAGACCCAAGAAACCTAAGCAATGAAATATGAAACCCTAAAGACAAATAGGGCAAGGAAAGGCCTTAGCTGATTTGTAGATGTGTTGGGATTGTGTCACAAAGGTGGAGACTAGCTAGATAAAAGGAGGAAACGACCACACAAGAGCTCTAGAAAGGGCAGATCTGAGTTTTCTAACATGACTGGGGTGCCTGGAAAGGGATAGGTGTGCTTGGGGTGCCCTGGTCTGAGATCTCAGTGCTCTGGTCTACATAAATGGCCAAGTAACCTCCTCTGAGGTGTTGTTAAGTGAATGTTTACCTTCACTTCCTATCACGTAAATGTCATTTAACCTCAATGTGTGTCACTACAATTCAGAGATGAAGAAGATACATATAAAACCCTAGAAAAAACATAAAAACCCTAAAAAAGAAAGATGCATAAGAAGGGGTCAGAGTGTCCTCAGTGGCCACAATGGTGGGCTTATAACTAACATTGCACTTCATCTCATACCTAATGTACATCTAGGTGTGTGTGTGTGTGTGTGAAATTGTGCCCTAGGTGCTCTTGTTTCAGTCACACTTTTTGAACTAATAAGAAATAACTAGATGTATAATATAAATAAATGGTGCATGGAATAGAATAAACTCCCCTCCTATGAAGTGTGATGTAGATGAACCGACCTTTGTCCCTTGTAATGGAGCTAGATGGATGCAAATGGAGTAGTAGAATCCTTTGATGAATGCACTATAGGTGGTGATAGTAGATGTTTTGATAAGATATTTTCATAAAATAAATGAATAATCTACAAAAGATAATACAACACAAGAGATATGGGTGGGCCAAGATTCCCAAATACTCAATTTATTCATAACAATACCCTTAAGGTAGAGCAACACCATATAATGTTCCTTAAGGAAGGAGTAACTCCACAATCTCCAAGATGGGAATCCACTTCGAGGGGGACACCTCCAATATACCTCTACCAAGTAGAAGAATCAACTCATACCTCTGACATCCTCATAATGATACTCACATCCTTTAAATAGGATGGGTAACACCTAATCCCAATGTAGGCTAAATCATTACCCAATATAACTAATTCCTATGTGAGCCCATATAACTAACTAAGGGGATGTGCGCAACATGTCGGCATCTCCATCAACCCATATACATTATAATATTATATCCCATGTGAACCCATACATAAAACTAAGGAGATGTGTGCCAAATGTCAGCATCTCCATCAACCCATATAAATTATAATATCATATCCCAAGGTACATAGCATTGCCTCCCTCTTTGACATGTTTCGTCCCTAAAACATAAGAAGAAGCCATATAATAAGTGTGATTTAAATTATTTCACAATAGTCACCATGCTCAATCCTCGAACCACCCATATGAGATCCTAATGGGTGATGTTGCTCCAAAACTAATTCCATATTCCCTTGCACTCATATGATTCCATCCTTGTACATATGCATTCCTCCTCAGCATCCATGTGTATCCATAATAATTATTCCTATGATTCCATTTCATATAATTGTTTCTCCATTGATTCTATTTATAGCCTTGATAATTGCTCCTCCAATTCTCTGTATATCTATATAGATTTTTGCCCTTATGTGTCCTAGCATGACCCCATGATATTTTTCTCTCATGATGATGTGGGTGTCTATATGGTGTAACCTTAGTATCCTCAACCTTATCAACCTTTTCTTCAAATTTATTTTTCTCATCCACCTTGTTTTCTATTTTTGTTTTCCCTTGAGTAGATGAATTATTTTTTCTTTTTCATATTTTTTCTTCAGCCTCTCCTTCTAAATAATCTTTATTCCCTTCTTCATCATCTTCAAATTCATCTTCATGATCCTCATTTATATTATTATTATTTTTCCTACTAAGTGTGATATCTTGCAATGTAATTTTCTTTTTCTTGTACCACAATTTCATGAATTTATTTTGCACATTAAGATTAATTATTCCCAAGCTCTCTAACCAAGGATATCCAAGAACAATATCCATACCATCCATATCTAAAGAATAAAAATCTGAATGTAAAACATATTTATCCATAGAGAGCCTTAAATCTTCAAAAACTTGAATATGCTTACCATCCATTTGAGATTCCTTAATATGTTTTTCTTGCACATGTATATTTTGAGCTACATCCATATTGATGAAGTTATATTTGCTGCTAGGGTTTATGGAAACAATTACCTTTTTTCTTTGAATGCACCCTTCAAACTGAAATATTGAAGCTTCCTTCTTTGGAGATGCACTATCATGTGTAACAACTTCATCATCAACATTTTCTTCTTCTTCTTCTTCTTCTTCTTCTTCTTCTTCTTCTTCTTTTGTTTCTTCTTCTTCTTCTTCTTTAACAAAATTATGTTTCTTTTTGTTGCCCATTTAGCTAAGAAAATATCTTCCATTTCCTCCCAATCCCAATCCAATAGATCTATATCCAAATAAGAATACCAATGTCGTGTTTTCCCACCAAGATGAAGATAAAAACTAACCCATACTAAAAATTTTTCAAAATATATTTGTTTAAATTATATCCACCATTTTTTTGCATCAATTTCCCCATTACCGTAGAAAATTAGTATATCCATGATGCATAAAAATTAGGGTTTCACAAACTTACTCCTTTGACCAATATTTTACCTGATGATTCCATCTATAATTTGGCCTCCAATCTGAAACCACAAATAAGTAACCCCTACTAAAATTGTGAGAGCTTTCCAAATATGTAAAAATCAAGGAAAGATTGAAAATTGCAGCTTTAATAGGTCGATTTTATGTACAAACCCGAAACTCTCAATATATTCTTCAAAATAGATCTAAAAATTATGAAATTTTTATCATATATTTCTGAAGGGTATTCTCAATGTTGATAAAATTTTAGAAAATTAATTCCAAAAAATGCATCATGTGAAGAAAATTTAGGTGAAACACTAAAAATGCAATAACTTCCACAAAACACCTCAAAAAATTCTAAAATTTAGAGTATAGATTTTTGAAACCATGTCACAACTATGGTAAAACATTTGATAAAAATTTTAGAACTGATTTCAAAATATAGATGAATCTCTAAAATTAGGAGTGGGCCGAGATTCCCAAATACTCAATATATGCATAACAATACCCTTAAGGTAGGGCAACACCATACAATGCTCCTTAAGGAGAGATTAACTCCACAATATCCCAGGATGGGAATCCACTTCGAGGGGACACCTCCAATATACCTCTACCAAGTAGTAAGAAACAACTCATACCTCTGATATCCTCATAATGATACTCACATCCTTTAAATATGATGGGTAACACCTAATCCCAATGTAGGCCGACTCATTACCCAATATAACTAATTCCTATGTGAGCCCATATAACTAACTAAGGGGATGTGTGCCACATGTCGACATCTCCATCAACCCATATACATTATAATATTATATCCCATGTGAACCCCTACATAAAAATAAGGAGATGTGTGCCACATGTTAGCATCTCCATCAACCCATATACATTATAATATCATATCCCAAGGTACATAGCATGTTTAGTGCTTGGTCCCTCATTATGGTCTCATAACTTTATATTTATATGCTTCTCTTGTTCTAATTTCATAGTTAACCCCAAAAATTCCGACCACCAAAAATATAGAAATATAAATGGCTAGAAAGTGCCCAAAAAGTGAGAGTAAATTGTAAATAGAATCGAGCACCTCATAGGGGACCAGGGCATTTGGGGTGCCCTAATCCTAGTGGGTTCCCAGTCCGAGATAGGATAAATGAAAAATTACAATACAAGCCGGGTATGTGCTGGTGCAAGACCGAAAGTGATGACATAATTCAAAGTAAAATGGCCAAAGACATGAGTTGATTATTACTCTTTTCACTCAAAAACCATATAAATAGTAGTATGAGACCTGGGACTAAATAATTTCCCGAAGTGCATGATTTAGTGACTATATTTTCCCCATTTTATGTTGGTGAGAAAATTCTCGGTAATATAAAGTAGATAGAGATACATACTTGATATCCATGTAGAGTGTTGTAGAAATCACGCGAGGGACTAGACAAAGGATGGAATGAGAAAATAGTGGAGCATAGAGACTAAAGATGTAAAAGTGTAGAAAGTGATGAGAGTGAACCTAGGATAGAAAACATGTGTATAGCTGCCAAAGTGTGTGTGATGTACATGCATGTTAGAATGAAGTGTGTATTTCCACATAATGTTGTTGTTGTTGACTACTTGTTTCCCATATGAACGGACTCGCAAAGGAGAAAATGCTCAAGTATTCAAATATGCATGTATATCTATAAAAACTACATGTATATAGTAAAAAAATATAAATGGAAGTATGAAAATGAAAAAGGAACGTGTGCATCTAATCCATGGTGTAAAAAGGGTGTAAAAAGGATATCTTGTAGCTATCGGTGAAGTGTAAATTTTCCAACTTGTAACTACTTCCCCCCGAGAATATGAAGAGATCTCTATATTGTCCGGTTTTTTGGGTGATCGCGACGCCACTGCCGAAGAAGTGTAGGAAGGAAATTCCGTTGTATCCTCCAACCTGTAATTACTCCCCAAAATATTAAATATAACCTATCCTGTAAAATTTATTGTGTATGGGGTTATTAGACCTGTCTCAACCAACTTGTTGTATAACTCACTATGTCAAGGATGGAAAACTCGAACAATGGAACTATATCGGTATTGTGCTTTGTAGTGTGTAAACCCTAAATGATACCCCCCTCTTTAAGGACACATGTGACATCGTGGATAAGAGGATATGGCCCCAAAAGAGGAATGACCAAGTAAGTTATGCCTTGCAGGGGCAAGGGAATGTATTTGGAAGAAAACAAGGCACACGCAAACAATTTCCTAGGAAAACAAGTGTTAGCACGATGACAAGCATGCATGTAGAAAAAAAGTGTAAGCTACACAAACAATGTGTAAGATAGAATGCAAGTAAACACACAAGAATCCAAACATAGACTATAAAATATGGGTTACAAACATGGGACACCACTCATGATGTCATAAGACACTCAAGATCGTAGTGGTTGCAAACAAAAATAAGTGTGCACGTCAAAAATAGGGCAAGGCTCGCAAATAATAGAAAATAATGACAAGAAAAGATAAACAACAAATAGTTATGGTAGTAAGTGATTATGCAAAATAAATGGTGCACATGAAGCACCCATTATCATGTTATAAATTTAACCCATATGTCAAAAGCGTGTATAACCAAGTAATCTAGAGCGTTAAGTACAAAATAAAATACCGGCATAAGTTGTGGACGAATGTGGATGCCCCAGTAGATAGTGTGTTAAGCATCCATGTTGCATGTGAGAGACCTATATATGTGATCACGACTAGAAAATAATGTGAATGTGCATGTGTGTATGGTAAATATTATGGCATACAAGAGACTTGTCTAGCATGTGTAGTAAAGAGAACATGTATAAGTATATGTAAGCAAGAATAAAATCAACCAAGATATTCAACATGTTGTGGATGGATGGTATGGAATGCAAAGTGAATGATAGGAACCATGTGCCCCCAAGTGGATGGAATTGTATGCGCAATGAGGTTCATTTAGTATGCCCCCTCGGTAGTCAAGACTTAACCATAAACGAGAGTGCATCATCGTGAAATGGTCGGTGTGTGTTGTGTGTAGTGTGTTGTAGTGAACGTGTATGTGTATGTATGAAAATGTGTGGTGATGTAACGTAAAGCGTATATCACAATGAGATGATCAAGAGAGGTAGTGATGTAGTATACAAGTGTATATCCCTACAAGATGATGGATTAGGTGACCATTTAGACTATAGTGTATGTCACTATGAGATTATATGATAGCAAGTGATGGGGTATTCTATGGTGTATATCATTACAAGATTATAGGATAGGTGATAATTTATCCTATAGCGTATATCACTAACCTATTAATGTTGCATGATAGAATTTTGAATGATGAATGCACAATTATGATGATGTCCATTGCTGATGTATACCCTCAATAGTCCGATATGGACCGTGAGACTAGAGTGCATCATATAGTAGTGAGTGTAGCACGTACAAGTATATGTGTGTAGTGTATATGATGATGAGAAATGACCGTGTGATGTGTAAAATACGTAATATGCGATGTATAGTAATGGAAGGTGTGTAGATAATATGAGTGTGATGCATGTGTGATGAAAACTAGCATAGTGTGTTGACTATGAATTATGTGTAGATGTGTGAATGTCGAAATGTAAATGATGTAGAGGAACTTGAAGATGTAGCATGTAAAATGTGAGATTTACTCTAAGAGGTGTGAAGAGACACAATGTGTAGTGCCTATTGTGTAGTGTGTGGGGTTCATGTGTAGTATGCCCTCAACATTCCAAAGTGTGAACTGAAGCACAAGAGTGTGTCATCGGGAAATGATGATTTATATGTATATGCCTATGCTATGAGGTTGATATTGTGAGTATGAAGCATGAGGCGATGCTAAGGTGGGGGGATTGTGTGAATTTTATGCCCCCAAATGCAAAATATGAATTATGTAATTATGCAATGTCATCTAGAAGGTCGTCAGTGTTTGGATCAAAGCCATATGGTGTTGCATCAGAAACCTGATAGGCTATAGTGTCTATTTGGTCATATAATGAGCCATTAAAGCATACAAAGTGCATACCCATAGCATATTCTTCATCAGTGAATGGAGGGAGTGGACATCCATGTGCATACCATTGAGTGAGATTTTGTGTATAACCCAAAAATAATTGTTACAAATGAATATATGACCAGAGGGTATAGGAAATGAGATATCAATATGATCAGGGTTCAATGTGCCCCCGATATAAGTAATCCAAGACTCCCCTAATGTGAGTGGAGAAGAGTGAGGATTACGTGATAGATATATTATAAGATGGAAGACACGTAAACCATATACAGTAGTAATAGTGATGAAGCCATAATATAAATGACGATCATGAGTATGAGGATAGAGGTCCTCAAGTGCGAAACCGAGTTGAGCTAAACCATCATTTGAGCATATAGTGACATAACAAGTAGGATCAAATGGTATATGTTCCCAATATGAATCATTCATGAAAATGGTACATGTGAATGGTGATCATGCTAATGAAGGTGGTGCATATGAAGGTATATGAGATAAAGCAACATCCGTAGAGTGGATAGTCCCTTGATAAGGAATCATAGCAGTAGTAGTAGCAAGTGAAGGTGGTGTAGATGAAGAAACTACATCTATCACACAAATATCACCTTCAAGTGGTGTAAAATGAGGTAGTTCTTCCATGGGTTGAGGATAATGAGTAGTATTAGTGTGTGGAGTAGAAAGACTAGTATTAGGATATCGGTCACAATCTTTGGAAAGGTTCACGGTCACGAAAAATAGTGTATTCAACGATTTCATGTATAAACTTTACATAATGATGTACAATGAAGCAACAACTTGCATGGCATGAAGCTAGGGTTGACCAAGCAAACAATTATAGGAGACGGAAAGTCAATGGAAAAGAATATAGTGTTGTGATTTTTGGCCTACAAAGTGATAAGTAATGTAATATGGCCAACACATGGATGAATAGAACCATCATATGCACATAGTGAAAGACAAGATGGAATAACATCACGAGTAGAAAGACCTAGCTTCTCAATGAATGACATGGGACATAAGTTGAGTTCGAACCATTGTCAATTATATTATGTTTAACACCCACATTGAGAATGTGAATCATGATATGTAAGGGTGGGTCACATCAAAAGTGTTGAGATAAATGGGGAGATTATATTTAAATGTTATGTATTAAGAAAATGCATCAACAAAAGTTTGGTATACTTGATTCGGGATGCATATCAACACAAATATGAGTAGTAGTAAAAGGTGTTAGACTTTATGCCTTAAATCATGATTTGTCGCCAAGTAATCCTTGATTGAAATACTCATGATGTCTAGACTCTAGGATGACAAGCAAAGAATGAGGATCCTATAAGCATGAATATCGAGTACAACTTCACCAAAATGATTAACTAAAATAGAAGTATTCTAGTGTAATTCAATGTTATGCAAAGTAGTAAATAAATAGAATAAAGTGTAGTAAAATAGACCCAAGAAACCTAAGAAATGACATATGAAACCCTAAAAATAAAGAGGGTTAAGAAATGTCTTCTTTGATTTGCGAGATGTGTTGGGACTATGTCACAGTGGAGACCAGCTAGACAGAAGGAGGAAACAACTACACAGGAGCTCCAAAAAATGTAGATCTGAGTTATCCGACTAGGTTGGGGTGCCTAGAAAGGGATATGGGCACTTAGGTTTCCCTGGTTTGAGATCTAGGCACCCTAGTCTGCAGAAATGACCAGGGAACCTCCACTGAGGTGTCGTTAAGTGACTCGCTTACCTATACTTTATGTCCCGTAAATGTCGTTGAACCTCATTGTGTGTCACCGCAATTCAAAGATGAAGAAGATACCTACAAAACCCCAAAAAAATCATCAAAACCCTAAAAAATAAAGATGCATATGAAGGGTTTAGAGTGTCCTAAATGGCCACAATGATGGGCTTATAATCGAGCGTTTCACTACATCTCAAACCCAATGTAGTTCTAGGTGTGTGTTTGTGTGTGTGAAATTGTGCCCTAGGTGTTCTTGTGTCAGTCACACTTTGTAAAGTAACAAGAAATAACTAGATGTAGAATGTAAATAAATGGTGCATGGAATAGAATAAACTCCCCTCCTATGAAGTGTGATGCAGATGAACCATCATTTTTCCATTATGATGGATTTAGATGGATGTAAATGGAGTAGTAGAAGCCTTTAATGGATGCACTCTAGCTGGTGATAGTAGATGCTTAGTGTTTGGTCCCTCACTATGGTCTCATAACTTTATATTTATATGGTTATCTTGTTCTAATTTTGTAATTAACCCAAAAAAGGCCAACCACCAAAACGATAGATAGCTCAAATGGCTAGAAAGAACCCAAAAAGTGAGAGTAAAGTGTAAATATTATCAAATCACCCCAGAGGGGACCATGGCACCTAGGGTGCCCCAATCCTAGCTAGGTGCCCTAGTCAGAGATGGGATAAACATAAAATGATAGTACATATTGGGCATGTGCAGGTGCAAGACTAAAAGTGACAACATAAGGCAAAGTAAGATGGCTAGAGACATGGGTTAATTATTACTATTTTCACTCAAAAACCATATGAATAGTAGTATGAGACTAGGACAAAATAATTGCCCAAATTACGTGATTTAGTTACTACAAATGCAACCTTATGTGGAGATAGTAAGTGCTTAGTGCTTGGTCCCTCAATATGGTCACATAACTTTATATTTATATGGTTATCTTGATTTAATTTTGTAATTAACCCCGAAAAGGTGACCACCAAAAATATAAGAAGCTCAAATGGCTAGAAAGTGCCCAAAAAGTGAGAGGAAAGTACAAAGAGGATCATGGTGCCTAGAGGGGACCATGGCACTTGGGTGCCCCAATTAGAAATAGTAAAAATGTAATGTAATCTGATGACTAGGAAAGTATGGGTGTAAGATCGAAAGTATAAACAAAAAACAATGAAATATGGCTAAAGACATGGGTTAATTAGTACTCTTTTTACTCAAGAACCATATGAATAGTAGTATGAGAGCGGGACTAAATAATTACCCAAAGTGCATGATTTTGTGTCTACAGTGTGTAGCCCTAGAATGGTCTCTTCAATATCCTAGTCTATATTATCCTAAACAGAAAGAGGATATTCTATTAGATCATTATTTACTTATATAAATGAGTAATTCACCTTTTGCATGATGAGGAGGACATCTAAAAAGATATTTTGTTGTCTAATTCAATCTCTCTCGTGAAATTTTTGCTTTAAATCAAGTTGTTGATGAGTAAATGAATCTCTTCCATCTTTTCCCTCCCATTTTAACAAAATAGATTAGTGTGATTCAAATATTATTTCATCATATCATTCAAATAGATTTTCCATCTATATTATGGATTGGAATATATTTTATTCTAAAATGAATAATCACAATTTATTTAGGAAACCAAATTTATAATGCAACCCTATACTCTATGTAACTTTTATAAGTTCTTTCACCTACCTCCAAAAGAATGCCATGAAGCCATATAATGCATTGTTTTTATAAGTAAACTAGGGTTGAAGGGTCTCTTTCCATTTACATGCCAAAATGGAATGATAAAAGTAAACAAAATGTGCTTTATGTACCACCAGGGATTTACTCCAATACATCATACTGGTAATTATAAATATTTGGATAGACCCTAAAAAGGAACACTCAACTCAAAGCGTTAGAGTCGGAAGAAACGTCAATAATTTTGAACACCTAGGCCCTCGAGACGCAAATAAAGGTAGCTTAGAGACTCCATAGAAATGGTCAACGTTACCACAAAGGCAAGTTGGGAATATGCCTTAGAAGTCGAAGCTCGAATATCTTCCCACCATCAAGGAGGTGAAGAAATTGGAACCAAAAGAGACTCCATATCCGAGATAGGGAAGCTACAGAATGCCACCATCCTTTTTCTTGTAGAAGTTAATTACAAACCCGAAAAAAATATTAAGAATTTCCATTTTCTTTCCCAATTCCACAAAGGTGACCCTGTTCACATGGTCAGTTTGGCCAACTAATTTCGATGAAAACAGAGGCCAAGAAGAAAGACAAGCATTCTCAACTATTGATTCTAGATCGACTTTATGTTTTGGTTGAATTCATTTCTGACCTATCACCCCACCTTTTCCTTATTTGGCTTATGAATTAAAATATGCTCCATGAATTTATCTACAACTTTAGAGCTGACACGGGAGAAACCAAAAAGCTGCATATACTTCTCCTCAAGAATCCTTTGTATGTTCCCTAAATATTGATCTAAATCAATGAAGAATATTAAGCTCAACCTTTTCTTGGAAATCTCATAGTGTAGACACTAAATCATGCACTTGGGTACATTTCTAGGTCCTAATCACATACCACTATTTGTATGATTCCTAAAGCGAGAAAACTAGTAATTAACATCTATCTCTCGGCCTCTTTTTGTCTTTCTGGTTTCTTCTTTGGTCTTGCACACCCCATAGCCTAGTCTAAATTTTATTGTTATATCTTTCTTGGCTTTAGACACCAATTCCTAGCCACGACGCCAAAGGTGCAAGCCACCTCATCCCCTTTTGGGCCTCTTTTTATCTTATGGGAATCTTATTCTCCTGGTGGTCATCCTTTTACAAGATAATTATGAAATTTAAACAAGGGAATCATATAAATACAAATCTATGTGACCATAATAAAGGACCAAGCTCTAAGTATCTACTACCACCACCTAAGGTTACATCTAAAGGCATTCTAAAAGCATAAAAACATCCATCTAGATATCATTCAATGGATAAGGGACTGCATTCTTCTACATACACTTCATAGGAGGGGAAGTTCATATTGACATCCACACATCTACTTACATTACTACATCTAGTTACTTTCTCATTATCAAGTGCATCTTGCACACACACAGAGAACTACATAGAGTTTGAGATGTAGTACAATGCTCGGTCGTAAGTTCACTATGTCGGACGAATGTCGTGGGTCAATCTAACTCCCCATTTGCATATTTTCTTTTTAATATTTGATGTTTTTTGGGGTTTTGCAGGAGATCATTTGTTTTTCAGGTTAGAGGATAATTCTGTGGGCATAGTGTGACATATAGGCGATCAACAACGAAGCTAAACACATACCATGTGACATAAAAAAATCATATTCCCACCATTCCCACAGTCGCAGGTGCCTAGAAGTAGACTCTAGCACTAGGCACCCCTGACCCATTCCAGGAACCCAAGTCCAACTTGTTCTAAAAGTTCTACAAATTTATGTGTGTGGTTATGATAGATTCTTCCTCATGTTTAGCGATTTTCCATATCGGCATACTTTAGGATTTATTAAAAATCAGCTATGTCCTCTATCTTTTCTCTTGCACTTAGGGTTTCAATTTCATCTAGTTTATTGCTTAGGTCAAATATGTACTTCATTACTTATTATTGTGTTGTGACTCTACAATTAGGGTTTTACAAATTTTAATATTTGTTAAATCATTTGGTGAACCCATATTTTGAATATTCTCCTCTTATTCTTCCATCATGGCTCAATATTATGGTGAATTTATTGAATCCCACCTTCAAGAGCTCAATGATCATCTTGTTGAACATCCTCAAGATCTCGATCTGCTTTTATTCACTACTCATGAGGAGGCCACCTATCTAGAAGAGATTCATGTTCCCGTATCCATCCCCGCTTCTACACCTATTACTACTAAACCCCCTACTTTCACTCTTCCACCCACTTCTATTGTTCTCGTATATGTTCCTACTCCCACCAATCACTTATCTCCACCTCTTGTTTCTCACACGTGGAAAGTATCCTCTCTTTGCACTCAAGATCTATCCTCTCTCTATCGGAAGATTCCAAGTTTAAATCCATTAACTACAACAAGTTACTTCTTGTGCATCTCCATCTCTTGATTCCAATTTTCTTCTTCATGCCCTTTTTGCAACCACCATTTCCACCTATACACTTCCTCCAAATTTTTTCATCTCTAATTTTCCCACCTTCAAGGTCCATGGTGATCCTCAAGAGCATCTCTAATCATTTCATGTGGCATGTCTAGATTAGGCAGATGATCATACTTTACTCACAAATATTTTTCCTAGAAGTCTTCAAGATCATGTAATGTGTTGGTTCTACAATCTACATGTCCACTTGCTAACATCTTAGACGTGTTTAGGCAATGCTTTTCTTTCTCATTTCTCTATTGATATCTGCTATAAGATATCCTATGCTCAATTAGTGTAAATTAAACAAGGATATAACAAGCATCTAGCAGATTATGTCTTGTGATATAAGAATGACTTACTTAAGATGTCTAATGCACTTTTGGACTCTGAACTTGAAGATCTATTCATCCAAAATTTATTACTACCTTTGTAAGAGAGTGTCATCTTTGAGACATCTCCATTATTTGATCATTTATGTCATACTCTTAAGCTACATGAAAGTAAACTATTATCTATGAGTAAGCTTAAGTATCATGAGTAGGCTTCATCTTCTACTCACTTTCAAATAAAATCCACTTTCAAGCCATCTACTTAACCTACTACAGCTTAAAGCTATTGTCAATGTTATCTCTAATCCCGAAAGCTTTAATGGTAGCATCTCAAGTATACATTTATAAAACTTCCTATTACTCCACATCTTATATTGCCACAACATGTTGACAACAATCTTATTACGCTGTCCCCCACCACTCAATTTGGATCCATCTCACCCTAAAGGATGTAATTATAATGAAATTTTCAGATGTGACTATCACCAATGCGTTGGATATTCTACAAATCGATGTTTCAAACTCAAGCATCTCCTTCAGATCTTATCGACAATAATGATATTACTCTCCCCGACCCTATGGAATCTACATCAATCAATGAAAATCATAAGCTCAAGATATTCAAAATCCTCTTCCTAAGCATGAAAAGTAAGCAGCTGACTCTTCATCTAATCATACATATCATGCAGTGCCTCCTCCTTCATCGGGGGCTCTTGATTTTCTAGTTGCTCATGTTGATGCATCTCCACCATTCATTCATTGCATTCTCTGATCATGACTATCATGCTACATTCTCTTCTGACACATTACATATCAATTCTTCTATCGGGCCTCATGCTATCAATAATACAATGATTGATCCATCGATTCATATGTGTGTGTGCTCTATTGCACTTCTTATTGTTATCGACTATCCGCTATTGCATATTTCATATCCAATTCCTAAATCTTACAGTTATGTCAAGCTTCCAGTCACAGTTGGTCCTCTTACCATTTTTGTGCCATTTCTTGTGGAACCTTCAGTCAAAGGGTGTGACATGCTCTTAGGTCTTCCCTAGCTCCGTGCTACTCAAGCTATAATTTTTATGAATCACTTATGTCTAAATTTCATTCACAACAAGCAAGTCATTACTATCAACGATATTCCACCATGCACATCGTGGCCACAACCTCCTCTTGATGTTTCCATTGCACTCGCTAGAGCATCTAGGTCCCTAGACCTCTCAAATCTAAAGTGCAATCTGCTCCTAGCTCTCCTATTCGCACATGATCTACTCAATCTCATCGGTCTGCTAGTCCATCTCATCAGCCTAGGTCCACTACTCAAATGGATCCTTCAAATAGGCATACATAAACTCTACGGTCTACTTCACATAGGTGAACATCACCTTCTCGTCCTCCTTCACATAGGTGCACATCACCTTCTCAGTCTCCTTCACATAGGTGTTCATTATCACCTAGGCCTCATGCACATAGGTCTCCTTCACCACTACATCATCGGTCTCATACACCTCGATATCGAGCATGGTGGCATGCCTTTATCTCCATAAGCATTGGGTGGAGGTTCCTTTCCTTCACTTTCATTAGATAGCTTACTTATCATCATACACTTAGGTGGCATCATGTTTATTCCAACCCCTTCTAGAATTATCGGTTGTCTCACATTTCTACTTGTCCACTCTACACTTCACATCTAGTCATTCACATGCATTTTACACACCTTGATAAACTTATATCATCATTACTCAATGATGCACTCTTGTGTTATAGTTCACAATTGATCGCTTAGGGAACCTCACATCATACATGTGACATATTTCATACTTGGCACATTCACGACACATTTTTCTAGTGTGTATTCATCACAACACACTACCCTATGATGTACTCTAGTTTTGTGGTTCATACTTGACTGTTGAAGGTCTAAATTTGAAATGAACCTCATCACACTCACTTTCTCTTTACGCTCTATGTTTTTTTGATCATATCTTTATAGTGCACAATTCAAACCATTTCCCAATGACACACTCTTGTTTTATGGTTCATTCTTGATGGTTGAGTTGGCATTTATAAATAAACCTCATCTCATGCATTTTCATTCACATTCACTTGGGAGGTGGATTGCTCTTGTCACACTCACTTTGCATTACAATCCATTCACACTCACAACATACTACATATATTGGTTGTACTTACTCTTGTTTTCTTATACTCGCATGTTACACTTTTCTTACTATGTTAGACATATACTTTGTATGTCATTATCTTTATCATATGCACATGCACGTTCACTTGAATTCTAGTTTTGAATGTAAAACTTACACAAATATTTACATGCAGCATGGATGTTTGGCATTGTACCTCTTACCAATATAACAATGATCTTGGGGCATCTACTTTTGTGCACACTACAGTGTGTTATCATTTGGTTTTATACTACTTATTAATCTTACTAGCATGCTACTCTATCAATATATGCATGCTTTGACATACTTTTTATCTCTCTAACATGCTAACAGGTGCTTCATGTGCAACATTTGTCTTACATGAATTATTTACCACCATGGTTGTCTCGATACTTTGTTCTTTATTGTTTTCATCATTTTCACTATTGTTTTGGGCTATGTCCTTTGTCTTGTGTGCACATTATATGCTTTTGGCCACTTCAACCCTAACCTGCTTGCAACATTGTGAGAGATGTCCTATGTTTGAAACACACTTTTTTGGTCTACATTATTTTCTTGCTTGTTAGCTTACATATTGTCTTCTATATGTGTTTTTGTCTTGTTTGCACTAACACATGTTTCTCGGGAACTTTGTTTTTATGTGCCTTGTTTTCTACCACACACATTCCCTCCCCTGTATGGCATAAATTTCATATTAGCATCCAGTCCTCTCCTTTGGGTCACATCCTCCTAATGGCCTTACATGCACCCCAAATAAGGGGGGCATATATTGGGTGAATCACTCACCCCATTTAGTATTACACATTCATAGTTTAGACTGCACAAGATCAAGAACAACACGGTCTTCAGTCACAAAAAGGGCTCAAAATCTAACTTAGGTCCTCCACACAGCACAGACACCAATTCCTAACTCTAGAAACTAGCGCCTGGGCACTCCTGACCCTTCCTGGGTGCCTATGAATAGGGTAAATTAAAGAGTTTTTCTCAGTTCAAGAAAGCTTTTAGTAATTAACACAACAATTTTCATAGAAAGGCATAGTCCTCCAGCAGAATCAACATGCATGTTATCTCCTTTTTTCAATTTGCATTGGATCAAACTAGATCGAAATGGATTGAATTAGAAAAAAGCAGGATAACACCATCTGCAGTGGTGCATAAATCATCGAGAAGCAATCATGGTTAGAGAATAACACTAGACCTTTCTCCCCAACACTTCTTCTGTGGTGCGAGATCACCTAAAAAACTTGTACTTGGCATGAGATTGCCCAAAAAACTCTCTTGGCGTGAGATCACCCAAAAAACGCGTTCTTTTACCAAATTTTCATAACACTTTATATCCTTTTCACTCATCACGGATCAGGTGTACATATTCATTTTCATATTTTTACATACTTAGATCAAATTATTCATATACACATATTTGACTACTCTTTTTCTATTCTCTCTTTTGGGTATGTCCTTATGGGAAGCAACAGTCACGTCATTAAACACATCAAGAAACAATGATAACATGTACAACATGACATAATACATACGCTTTCACCACTAGGGTTATTTCATCTTTAGTTTCCACGCTTCATCTTTTATCATTCCACATTTTTCGTGTCTACTCGGCATGCTTTCACCATAAATCTACATGGTTATCAAGTATGCATATTCTATCTACTTTTGTTATCAAGTATTCACTTAACAACATAAAGTGGGGAAAATGTAGACAGTAAATCACACACTTGGGTACATTTCTATGTCCTAATCACATACCACTATTTGTATGATTCCCGAGTGAGAAAATAGTAATTGAAATATATCTTTGGACTCTTATATGTCTTTCTAGTTTCTTCTTTGGTCTTGCCCACCCCACAACCGAATCTGAATTTCATTGCTTTATCTTTCTGGCTCAGTACATTAGCTCCTAGCCAGATTCTAGTGCCCAAGTGCCCTCATCCCCTTTAGGTGCCCACAACCTCTTTGTATTTTACTCGCCCCTTTTACACATCTTTTATCTTTTTGGCATCTTGTTCTTTGTTGGTCGGTCTTTTAGATGTTAATTACAAAATTCAAATGATGGAATCATATAAATACAAAGTTATGTGACCATAATAAATAACCAAGCTCTAAGCATCTACTATCACCACCTAAGGTTGCATCCAAAGGAATTTCAAGAGAATCAAAGAATCCATCTAGCTATCATTCAAGGGAAAAATTATTGCATTCTTTTACATAGGAGAGGAATTTCATTTTGACAACCACACATCTACTTACATTGCTACATCTAGATACTTTCTCGCTATCAAGTGCATCTTTCATAAGAGCCACCTAGTGCATAATTATTCACACACACACGTAGAACTACATGGATTTTGAGATGTAGTGCAGAGCTTGGTCATAAGTTCACTCTATCATATGACCAACAGATCAGTTTGACTCCCAATTTACATCTTTTTATTTTAAAAATTTATGTTTTTGGGGTTTTGTAGGATATCATTTGTTTTATAGGTTACATGTGAATTTTGTAGGCATAGTGTGATATAAAATTGATCAACAATGAAGGTCAAGTGAACACCATGTGACATAATAAAATTTATATTTCAGCCATTCCCATGTTCACATATGCCTAGGAGTAGACTCTAGCTCCTAAGCACCCCGACCCATTCCATGTGCCCCACCCAACTTGTTCCAATAGTTCTATAAATTTCTATGTGCGGTTACGACTGATTCCTCATCCTATTCAACAGTTTTCCAACTCGATATACTTTGGGATTTATTACAAAATCAACTAAGTCCTCTATCATTTCTCTTGCACCTAGGGTTTCAATTTCATATAACTTATTTCTTAGGTCAGATCTGTACTTCATTACTTATTATTGTGTTGTGACTCTGTAATTAGGGTTTTACGAATTCCAATATTTGTTAAATCACATAGAGAAATTCCATCTCACCACCCAAACCAACAAGTTGCAAGAAAGGAAATATAGGAGACTCCATAATCAGCTTAGGAAAATACATAGGAGAACATGATGAATGAAAACACAACCAACCTATTTAAAAATACCCAAAACTATCCACACATGAGATTAGACACAAATCCCATTATGAATAGAATGAGCATCATAAATTATTAAATCCTCTAAACCATGCCAATCTTTCGCATTAGGGCTAATGATTTCTCCCTCACCCAATTTTGACCCTTTATTGACCAACAAGTCCTCACATCTATTACCTTCACGGTAAATCTGATTAATTGACCACTCATCAAACTTATTTAACCAATAAATAACCTTCCTCAAAATAAAATTTATCTTCTAAGATGAATATTTTTTATTAATAACATAATTAAAAATCACTTTGGAATCATATAAAATTAAAATCTTGACAATAGCAAGATCAATAACCATTTTTAGACCTTTCTCGAAAGCTTTAATTTTAACTAGTTTGTTGCCCCCACCCTCAAGAAAAATAAACCAGTAGAAATCAACTCCCCTTTTTCATTTTGAATAAGACACTCAACCCTAGAGATGTCAAGATTTCTTTTAGAAGCACCATCACAATTGAGCTTTAAAAACTCGGAGGAGGAGGACACCATTTTACTAAAGATATATTCGACTAAATAGAGAGACATTGCAAGGAGCAAGAACTAACAACTGAAATTGAAATTTTAGGCCAATTTCTCATAATATCTTTATCTCTCAAAGAGAAGGTGCAACTGATTTATCAATTAATGAATACTACCTCTGAAATGGCCACCTCCAACCGAACTTACAAACCTCCCTAAAAATCCTTTTATTCCTTTCCCACCACAAATGCCAAATCAATATAAAGGGACTACAACCCCATATGGAGGAAAGATCCTCCTTATTATTTATCTAATGCCATACCAAGAGAATAGTAGGCAGAGAGACTCTGGGCTGCACCGAAGGAACATTTAACTTGGCAAAGATCCAATTCCAGTATTTGGCCACAAAGGGGCAATGGACCAATGGATGATTTAAATATTCCTCCTCATGAAAGTAAAGCACACACCTAGTAGGACCAATAATACCTTTGGATTGTCTTATTTTTTTAGTTAATATCCTACCTTTAAAATCCATCCAAATGAATGTGTTGGCTTTAGGGGGAAAATATTATACTTACAAGTAATCCATTCATTCTCTTCAAACACAACATCCAAAACAAGCTTCATGTAGCCACACTGAGCAAAGTAAGATCTAGATTTGGAGGTCATCCATATAATTTCATCATCACTGGAGCTAAATGAGAGTTCTCTTAGAGCTAACTCATATTTTAAATTAGACTTGATCACCTCAAAAATAGGTAAGTCATCAATAGACTTCTAGCAATACAAAGACGCATCTCGCAAAGAGCCCAACACAAAAATCTCTAACTTTATACCCCATAGTGAAATAACTACATCTTTGAGGTCCTAAAAGTTGGGTGAACTATAAAGGGGGAGGTCATTCCAAGAATCACTCCAAAATTTAGCTCGCTCATCATTGGCAATTAACCAGGGATAAAATGGGGAAAATCCTATTTATAAGCAAGAATGAAATTCCATATATGGGAGCCCCTGGGTGGATTATCAATAGCTAAAAGATTATCTGGAAGAGGGGCCCCAAAATATTTATTTTCCATAATGGAACTCAATGGACTCTTAGGATTGGAAAAAAGTGTCAAACCAATTTCACCCCTAAATCCAAGTTCTATCTTTCTAAGTTGATAACACTAACCCCACCAAATATTTTTAGTAAGGATATTGTATCCTAGTTAACCAAAGGAATTTTCTTGGTATCCTCGGATCCTTTCCATAAGAAAGTTAGCATAATCTTTGTTAACTTTAAAATAACAAATTTTGGAATTTTTAGAACATAAAGCATATAGGTGGGAAGGGTTTGAGAGAATGGTTTTGATTATAAGTAATTTGATTTAATATTAATTGAATTAAATCCTTTTTAGAGTAATTAATGTAAAAAGGATGTTTAGGTAATAAACTACAATAATTTCCAAGTAATAAACATTCAACAAATATATAAAACCTAAGAAAATGAGAGAGGGATGATGACTTAGCTGATTCTATGCAACTTGGAAATGATCTGGACTGTGTACATACTGGAACAAGCTGAAAAAAATATCGTTAAGACTTGATGATGGTTTGGAACCGTAGAAATGTATAGGATAGAAGCACCCATGGGAGGATAGGAATGCCTAAGGAGCTAGTGACTAATCTAGTTGCATGTGTCTACCTAGATGTTTGGGGTTTGGTCTTTTCTAGGTTGGAGGATCTTCACTTCTACTCAGTTTTTTCACTCTAGTTACGTTGTTAGATCATCAATGATACCTGTAACTTGAAAAATAAATGTCTACGTACACATTTCCGCAAACCACATCAAATCTAAAAAAAGATGCAGAATGTGGAGTTACACTAACCTCGATGATCACCGAAAGAGTGAAATTACAACCGAGCACTACACTACATCTCAAACTCCATGTAGTTTTTGTGTGTGTGTTTCATGCCCTAGGTTGCCCTTATGCAAGTTGTGCGATGATACTGGGCTAGATCTATATTTTACCGAGTATGTAGAATGTGTGTGATGGAATAGAATGAACTCCCCTCCTATGTTGTGTATGCAGATCAATGCATCCCTTGTCCCTTGTATGAATGTGCTAGATGTATGATTTGTAGTGCTCTTGTGCCTTTGTGTAAGCTTAGGTGGTGATAGATAATTCTTAGAGTGCTTAGCCCATTATTTAGAAGAAGTAACTAAGTATATATATAATTACCTTGTTTGAATTTTGTAATTGACAACTGAAAGGTCGACCTATAGTTTTAAAAGGTGACCAAAAGGTGAAAAGTACCCAAAAGAGTAAGAAGAAGGTAAAGAAGGGTAGGAGTGCCCAAGAGCACCTGGGCACTTCTATCTTAGCTAGGCACTAGTGTCCGAGGTCATCAAAAGATAATTCAATCAAGTGTTGATAGAGATATAAGAAGTGTAAAGCCAATAAAGTGTAATAGATAAAGCAATCAAGAGGCCAAAAGGAGTTGTCAACCACTAGTTTTCTTGCTTAGGAATCATGTATAAATTAGTATGCTTTAGACCTAGAAATGTACCCAAGTGCATATATTTTGTGTCTACATTTTCCCTCACTTTATGTTTTTGAGTGAATACTCGATAACATAAAGTAGATATAAGATGTGTACCTTGTGAATTGAGGAAAAGTGTAGTCGCTAGCGTGTCGAGTGGACAAGTAGCCATGTGAAGTGTGAAGCGTGAAGTGATCATGACATGAAGTGTGGCAACTAGTCCAAAGAGGTAGACCCTAGGGGTGAAGTATATGGGTAGTATCATGCTATTTGGAGTTTGTACTTATTGATGTGAGTTGTTTCTTGTTTCTTGTAAGGATGAAACTACAAAAGAAGACCAAGAGAGTAGTCAAAGTCATGTATGTGAAAAATCATAGTAATGTATATATAAGTATGTAAAAGTAGTAGTTAAGAAAAGAGTGCACTTGATGTATGAGAGAGTATAGGATAGAAATTTTTCATGTTTGTCTTGGAGATGTTTTTGGATGGGGTTGGGAGTGATCAATTCCCAGCCAAGAAAGTTTTGAGCCATGGATTTGAGCATCCTTTTGCCAAGGATGAGATTTTTGGGCGATCTCACACCAAGGATGAGTTTTTGGGTGATTTCACACCAAGATAAGAGTGTTGGGTAGAGAGGTCTATTTTTCTCTCCTTCTATGATGTTTCTTGAATGATAAGTGCCATAGCAAATTGGCATGTCTTGATTTGTAACTGATTATAACTGATTATAGTTGATTATAACCAAATTGTAGTTGATTGAATGAATTATGTAACTGAAGGCAAGTTCCTGATACTATGGATTTGTACTATAAACTAATAGAAACTGTGTTGAACTAAGAAATTATCTATTTTTTCCCATGACACAAAGTGCCCATCGTTCTGTATAATACTAGGTGTTGGTTTTTACTTCTGTTTTTAGTCAAAGTCTGATTCTAGACTAATATGTGATGTGTTCTTTTTCCATTTCTATGTTGTGTTGTTTTGTTTAAGATATCTCGAGCTACTTAGAAGGGTGATTTGTTCACCCAATAGTTTCCCCTTCGTTTAAGGTGCATATGACGAATGTAAGAGGATGCGGCCCAAATGAGAGGAATGAAAATTGATATGCATATCATGGATTGTATACCTGCAGGGGGTAGGGAATGTGCATGGTAGAAACCAAGGCACATGTAAACAAGATAGATTGGAAAACAAGAGTTTTTGTAAAATCACTAACATGTAATAGAAGACAACGTATCAAATAACAAAGAAGACAAGATGGACTATGAAAATTAGGTTGTATACATAGGGCATTGCTCACAATGTCACAAGAAAATCAGCACCGAAGCGGACATAAGAAAATAATGATCAAGCATGACATAGGGCATAGCCCGAAAATAATAACAAACAATAGTAAACATGAAGTAACATATAACCATGGTTGTCTAGAATCCTATAAGGAAAATGTTACACACGAAGCACCTGTTAGCATGTTAGAAAGATAAGTAGTATGTCAAAGCATGTATATATCAGTGAAAAGTAATTGACAAGAAGTGGTAGATATTGTAACAATGGAACATGTGTAGTATGAGAGTGTAGACAAAAATCTATGCACTTGGGTATATTTATAGGTCCTAGAGCACACTAATATATACATGATTCCTAAGCAAGAAAACTAGTAATTGAAAATGTATTTTGGGATTTTTTTCTTTGTTTATTATACTTTTATTGACCTTACACACCCTACATCCTTGTCAGTATTTGACTGATTTATCTTTTATGGCCTCGGACACTAGTGCCCATTTAGGACAAAAGCGCCCATGCACTCATGTCCCTTCTAGGCGCTCTTGACCCTCTCTAGCCTTTTCTCACTCTTTTGGGTCTCTTTTACTTCTTGGGCATCTTTTACACTTTTGGGTCATCCTTCTAGTTGTCAATTATGAAATTCAAACAAGGGAATCATATATATACATAGTTATTAGTTATAATTGTAAAATTAAGGGTCAAACACTAAGCGTTGCATATTATCACCTAAGCTTACCTCCAAAGGCACAAATGTAATTATAAAGCATCCAACTAGCACATTCACTCAAGCTACACGGGTTGTATTCTTCTACATACACAACATAGGAGGGGAAGTTTATTCCATTTCATCTCACATAGTCTATACATTTGGTATAGTATAGATATAACCATCTATCATTATGTGACTTACAAAAGGGCATCATTACACACACATTCACTCATAATTATATGGATTCTAAGATGTAGTGTAGTGCTCAGTATTAATTTCACTCTTTGGGTGACTACCAAGGTCAGTTCGAATCTAGATACTACATCTTTATTTTTAGGATTTGATGTGGTTTGTGGGTATGTCTCGGCTAGACATTTGTTTTGCGGAGTTATAGGTACAATCGGTGACATTAAAGAAAGACCGTGAGTGAAAAACAAGGATCAACAATGAATCTCCTCCTACATAGAAAATATTATAACTTGAGTATCTAGATGGACACTAGTGCCCGAGATCTAGTCACTAGACCCAAGCGCTCTCGTCCTAATGTGGGCGATTTTGTCCTACACAGCTTACGAGTTCCCGATTTAATTTAAATTTTATTAAATCTATATTGTAGTAACTAAATAATAAATATAGTAATGACACAAGTAATAAAGCATGTAAAATGTAAAATCCTAAGCAATGAGGAGAGATGGGAAGAATTAGTTGATCTCAAAGCGGATCGGAGGTGATCTCGGCGGGTAAAAGTGTTGAATAAGATGGAAATAGTGTCGTTAATGCTCACTATAAATTTAGGAATTCAGGAACAATGCAGGAAAGGGGTACCCACATAAGGGAAAAGGTGCATAAGCACTAGTGGCCTTGTAAATGCTTAGGAATTAGTTTATTTTTTTTGCAAGGGCTTCATAGTTGATTCTTATTTGTCACTTGATATTCGCACTATGGTCACCGAGGGTACCTATAACTGTAAAATAGAATGACTACCAAAGACATGTCCACAAACCACATCAAATCTAATAAAAGTATGTAGAATGTGGATTTGAACTGGCCCCGTGGCCACCCAAAGAGTGAACTTATTGACGAGTGTTACGTTGCATCTCGGACCCATGTACTTCTTATGTGTGTGTAGAAATGATGCCCTATGACGCCCTTACACAAGCTACACAAAGTGATAACGGGCTAGATCTAGAATGTAGCAATGTAATAGTATGTGTGGATGGAATAGAATAAACTTCCCCTCTTATGTAGTGTATGCATAAATGATGCAGCCCTTGTCCCTTAAATGAGTGTTAGATGGATGCCTTTGAAGTGCTTTAGTGCCTTTGAATGCAAGCTTAGGTGATGATAGTAATGCTTAGTGCTTGGTCCTTATTTTTGAGAAGTAACTAAGTATATATATGATTCCCTTATTTGAATTTTGTAATTGACAACTGGAAAGATAACCCATAAGTTAAAAAGGTGCTCAAAAGATAAAAGAGACCTAAAAAGAGTGAGTAAATGTAAGAAAGGGTTAGGAGCACCCACTATGGATGGAAGTGCCTAGGCATTGGTGTTCTAACTGGGTGCCAATGTCTAAAGCCATAAAATATAAATCAATTAAGTTTTTTCATGGTTGTAAGGTGTGTAAGACTAAAAATAAAGCAAGAAACAAATAAAAGAAGCCAAAGATAGTTGTCAACTACTAGTTTTCTTGCTTAGGAATCATGTATACAATATTATGCTTTTGGACTTAGAAATGTACCTGTAGTCATTTTTATGCCCTCTCAAAGAACAAGGAAATCCCATGCGCATTGGCCTACCCCCCAGCAGGTGTTGGGCACTCACCCGAGGCATGCACAGGCACCAAGCCCCTCCTTTATGTGAGTTGTGTGAGAATGCATTAGTTATGATAGAAACTTAAGTGAAGAAACTGGAAATGAACCATACATTCATCTTAGAGCTCAGAACAGCTTCTAGACTAATGTGTTCATTTATATAACAAAATCATTACAGAGCATATAGATCTGAATCATAACATAAGGGAAATACACAAGGGTTTACACCCACTCATGTGAAATATATATAAAATTGATCCATACAAATGTAAGTAAAAATGGAACCACACATATATTCATATTAAGTATGTTGATAACCACATTACATTAACTAAGGCAATCACAGATCCATATAATAGTGTAGACCAATGTCATGCATCGAACTGGACTTAGACCCTTCATAGTACAAAGAAAAATACTCAGACCCATCCCCTTGATACAACATACTCCTACATATCCTCTAAACCCAACCCATGGAGCTCTCACAGTATTCCTGCATGGCTTCACCTCTCTTCAATTCTCGGTCTCTCCATCTCTCCTTCTCTTCTACCAAGCGCTCATATATATAGCCTTATCAAGCACCACCATGCCTTTCTAAAGTTGTAGATCGCTTGCCATGTGTCCAAGTGGTCCTCCATGGGAGAGTGCTTCTTTAGATGCGAAGCTCTCCATCCTTTGCCATGATGACCTTCTGGAATCTTCTATCGCAAGGTATATTCCTTTTGTGGGCACCAAGTTGCCAGGTTGGCACCTTATCCACTCTGCATGCACAATTAAGTCATGCTTTCCTCATGTTCTACCCGATATGCCAACTATGGCTAAGTCCCAAGATCTTTTATCTTCCTTGCGCACGTGCGCCATTGGTTCTTCTAAACCCTCCTAAAACCCTATCATTTACGCTTTCACCTTACGCACCCTTCTACAAATAGGACTTTCCCGCCCACACGCCTTCTTGTACTTAGCCAATATTTTAGGGGCCCAACATCACCCCACACTATGCCTATTCTCCGCCCTCAGGAACACCTTGAATAGTTTGGAGAAAAAATAAAGGAATGAAGAATTTGGGGAAGAATGAAAGAATGAGAAACTGTGATTATTTCTACAAGAGGAGGGGTAAATGTTTCATCAAGTCTGCCTCCACCTTATTCTAGGTATCAACCTCACTCTATGTTTATTGACAGTCAAGTCATAAACTAGGGTGCTCACCTCTTCAAAACTTAGACCTTCTCCTTAGGTATTCATAATTTCCACAATCCCCTCCAGTTATTTTCCCAAATCCTTGAGCGCGTCCATCCTCCGAGTGATCAGGGGATAAAACTCTTCGCCTATTTTTTATTAATCCCCACAAGGTCTTAATAGCCTTTTATTTCTTCTCAACCTTGGCTAGAATTTTGTCACATTCTCGCACTATTCCTCTTGTTCTTCTCCTGAACTCCTTGAGCTATGCTTCGTGGGTGGCAACTAGAATGCTCACTACTCTATCTCTCACGCTCGGTGCAGCTTGTCATAAGTGGCCTCAGCGACTTAGGTGGTAGATTTCACATCCATAAGGACTTTCTTGATCTTGGAAACAATTGCCATAACCTTCACCTTATCCTTTTTTTTTTGCGCACCGATGCCTCCTTTGCAAAATCCAAGGCCAGCATTCATCTTTCCATTGTGATGATGTGGGTCAGTCCTCTAGACACTCCAGGGTGGATCCATACTTTTACATTGGTGGCGTTAGATTTGGATGCTTCAAGAAAATGGCATCTGTGATCATCTATGCTTTCTTATAGACCTCACGCACCCTTTCCTTCTCTTCTTTCAACTCACGCCTTAGTTGTGCACTGATTAGCTCCTCCCGCTTTAATTCCTTGGTCCTTTCCTCAAGCTCTTCTTCCTTTTTCTCTAGTTCTACCTCTAGGAACTTCACCCTATCATTCCTCTTGAAGAGTCTGGCTTCTACTTCAACTAAAACCTTATTCAAGAATTACAAATTTTCTCCTCCGATAGCCGCTAAGAATTTACCAAGGGGTTGTCTCCTTTTGACTCGTACCTTCATTACTTCCCCTTGGCTTACTTCAAATTCTGGTTCATCGATGTGGGACTCAAATGCCCAAGAAATCATTTTCCTCATCTCGAGGGTATGCACCTTCCTCATCAAATGATGTCATAGCCAAGATTTGATCTGTTGGTATAGTGCTTTGAAAACATGCATGCAACACCTTGTTTGGATTATCAATATATCCCATCCAACTTTTTATGCTTCTACGCTCTTTCTCCCCATGTGCGTGGCCTTAGGAAAGTTCACACCAAACCGGGATCTCCTCCCATACTACCATATTCCTTTTCTACACTCTCTTCCTCTACTTCCTTCATCACTGTGTTTCGTTGCACTCTATCTCTTACTCTACCAGGTCTTTGATGATCTTTACTAATTCTTTCTCCATGGCCTCATCTATTTGTTCCTTTGTGAGGCTTGGGGTCCTTTGTTCTTTTATAACTTCCTCACTTACCCCTTTTCCCGAGTATCCTCCCCGTCCTTATCATTCTTCCTCTTAACAAAGATGTACTCATTTTCTTCTTCCTCTCCTTCCTCCTCAGAGTCATGTACCTCATAGATAAGATGGTCCTCACCTTCTAGTTTATCTTCATCATCATCATCTCTCTCGCCTCTATAGGCCTTCAAGCTCTCTGGTATCCTCTGAATCATTTTCTTCTATCACCTTCTGCTTCTTCTTGGCAGGGGAGATTTTGCTTTCTTCTCCTCCTCCTCTCGGTGACCTCTCTGGGTGATGGGTTCTTCGTGCTTTGGCACTTCTTCCTCAATATTCTTTTCTTTCACCGAGGACTTCTTTCTCTGCGTGTAAGTATTGGGCTTAGCACTTGTCTCTAATGCACTTAACACTTGTGTAGTCTCGAACACTTAGTGCTTTCTGCACCTCTTCTTTGGCACGGATTCTTTCCTCATGTGGGGTCCTTAGGGATGGATACATCATTTTCCAAGTATGCGTCCTTTTCAAATTTTGGCCAGTCATTTTTACTCCTATCACAAAAGGAAGAAATCCCATGCGCGCACCTATCATCACCCAGAAGAGCCGAGCTCACCCGAGGCAGCTGCAGTACCGAGTCTCTCTTTATGTGAGCAGCCCGAGGCACGCGTGGGTACTCTCTTTTTAGCATCATCTATGATTAGTGTAAGAGTTTTTAGGAGAGAAGTTAAGACAAACAAGAACCATAGGGCTCAGAACGGCCTCTAGATCCTTGTAGTCACTTCAGACCAAGTGCTTTAACAGAGTCCATAACATATATTATAACAGAAAGAATTATACAAGCATTCATACATAGCATGAAAGGAAAGAGAGCTCATATGAGAGAAGTATGCACTAAATCCATTGATATCCATGTCTATTTATAATAGGTAACCTCATTATATTCATTGATTCATTACAGAGTGTCACAGAGTGCAGACCATAGTCATGCATATCACTTGGACTTGTATAACTAAGCCAAAAGAAAAAGAAATTACAACTCTATGCCTAGTACATTCTCTCCTTAATGCAAATATCCACTCGCAGTAATTCTGCAGAGCTTCACCCATGCTATCTCTCAAGCTTGCATTGCATAACAAGCTCCTTCTCTCATGGGTTCTCTCGATGAATATCCTCTATATTACTCTCTATGTGTGTGTCTTCTTTTTTCATGGTAGTAACTTGTATTTATATAACTTTCCTGGCTGCCAACTCACCTTCCAAAGCCCCTCGATTGATCGATGCCAAGTGTCGATTGTGGTCCTTCATGCGAGCATGCTCCTCCAGCCCGAGCTTTCCACTTTATCTCATGATGATCTTCTAGAAGATTCCATCCGGGGCATGCTCTTTCCTGGGCCAGCCTATCACCAGGCTGGCATCTTATCCATGTGCAAACCGATCACACTTTTCACGTGTTCTTCCCTGGGCTCAAATTGGCTAAGTCCCAAACCTCCTTTCACGCATCGCATGCGCTATGTGCTTTCTTAAACCTTTCTCTTGCATGCTTTTTCCTTGCATGCCATTCTATAACTGGGATCCCACACACCTACGTGCCTTCATACTTGGTCAATATTCCAGGGGCCCAACATCACCCCACACTACGCCTATTCTCCATCCTCGAAAACACTCTACTTAACCAAGATGATGCACGCTTGCCTTAAAGAATTTTAGCGTTAGCCTTACATTTTGTAAAAGAATAAGGGAATGAAAGAATGGGGAGAGAAGAAAGAATGGGGGGGGCATTAGCTTAGCAGGCTAGGGAAATCCCTCTGCAAGTCAGCCTCCAATTTTCTCCATGCATCGACCTCATTCTGCGCCTTCTGACAGAGGTCACCGACTAGGATGTTTACCTCATCAAAAGTTAGGCCAATCCCCTGGGCGCCCAAAGTGTCAACAATATTTTCCATCTCCTTTCCTAGGTCTTCAAGTGTGTCCATCCTTCTAGTGATCTGAGGGTATAGCTCCTTCAGTCATGTTTTGATTGAGCCCCTTAGTGCCTCAATCTCCTCGGATCTTCTTTCTACTTCTGTACCAGACTTTATCCCTCTCCGCCTGTTTCCTTTATTCTTCTCCTAGAATTATTTTAGCTCTACTTCATGGGTAGTGACCAAGGTGCTTGCTACCTTATCCCTATCCGCACATTTTTCATATGCGGCCTCAACAGATTGGGAAGCAATCTTTACATCTGCGAGCACCTTGCTATACTCAACAATGAGCGCTACCACCTTCAGCTTGTCTTCTTCCTTCAAGCGCATTGCTACTTCCTCCATAGATTCCAGGGCCAATGGTCATCTCTCCATGGTGAGGATGCATGTTAAGTCTTCTAAACATTCCAAAGTTGATGCGTACCTCTGAGGGATTGGGCTAGTAGGTCTGGGTGCTTCAATATGATGGCGCTCTTGATCGACTCCACCTTCTTGTAGACTTCTTGCACCTTTGTCTTCTCATCTTTGAGCTCACACCTCAGCACGCACTAATCAACTCCTCTTGCTTCAAGTTCCTAGCCATCTCAGCCAACTCCTCTTCTTTCTTGGCTAACTTCCCCTCTAGAGCCCTTATGTTGTCATTTCACACAAATAGCCTTGCCTCTGTCTCAACCATGACCTTATTAAGAGCATTGCATACTTGCTCATCTGAAAGCTCCTGAGCATTCACTAAGGGGTTGTCTCCCTTAGATTCTGGCAACGTGATGAGGGATTTCTAGTAGACTTCAAAGTCTAGCTCATCAATGGGGACTCAAACCCAAGAAAGCATCTTCTTGGTCCTGGGGTACACCCTCCTTTTCAAATGACCCCATGGCTATAAGCCTTTCAGTGGGTATAGTGCTCTGAACCATGTGTGTGCACCTTCCTTGAGTCATCAATGTAGCTCATTACTAGGCTTTTTCTCTACATCAAGAGCCCTTCTCCCCGAGCACGCTCCTTTTGGAAAACTTACAGTTAGGCTAGGGACCTCCTCCCATACTTGGCCTAGCTTCCTCTCACTGTCTTCCTCTTTTCCTTCTTCCAGCACTATATCAGCGTTGTGCTCCAATTCTTGATCAACCAAGGCCTCGAGCATTTTCTTTTCCTCTCTCTCTACCACCTTGGTGATCTACTCCTTTGTGAAGCTTATGGGTTCCTACTTTTCCATGCTATCCTCAGTCTTTCCCATGTCTTGGGTGCCTTCCTCACCCTATGTACTCTTTTCCACGTGAAAATGAATTCTTATTTCTCCTCTCCACTCTCTTCTCTAGAGTCATATACTTCTAGGACATGTGGCTCTTAGTCCCTTTCAGGTTCATCCTCCCCACTGATCACCTTCTCCACTCTCATCCTCTCTTTCACCCAGGTGTTTCTCCAAGCTGTCGGTCTCCTCCGAGTCAACTTCTTCTTCTATCCTCTACTTTTTCTTGAGAGGTGGCTTCTTGACAGGGGATTCAGATTCTTCTTCTTCCTCTGGGGACTTCTCCTTGGTGAGGGGTTGCTCTGGTGCCTCTTCCTCTGGTGTCTTCTCTTTTTTCTGGGGACTTCTTTCTACACGTGTAAGTACTGGGCTTGGCACTTGTCGATGGCATGCTCACTATCTGAGTAGTCTACACACTTGGTGCTTCTCCTTCTCTTCCCCTCTTCTTGGGCATGGGCCTCTTCCTACCCATGGGATCTTCAGGTATGGAGACCTCCTTCTCTAGGTATGCCCCTTCTCAAACTTTGGCCTTATGCACAAGTACACACACATCGCTGATCCTCCAACTGATGGGTAACATTATCGGCCTTGTCATTTGAATCTCATGTGATACATATCTCTCTATGTATGTATGTGCTTGCCTCCAGGGTAGTTCAACTTCTTACACATTTCTCTAGTGCTCCCGGTCTAGACTACCCAACTCCAGCCTTAGCTTTTTGGACTCCATGAATCTATTTACTCCCACTTGGAAGTATTGAGCTATGAACGCGAAGGGAAGCTTGCACCATGGGCTCCAAGACTCATCTACTAGTCTAAACCTACCCAAGTAGAAGTGTTGGTACACCACAAATTCAGCTTCTCCTTCAGTGACTACCGAAAGTTTCTCAGAATCCTCCATTCCACCCCAAATGCATTCCTCAAGGCACGTGTACCACTTCTCTAGGTGCACCTTGTGGGGTGCTGACATTGTGTCACACACATACTTCTCAAACCTCTTCACGGGTGAAGGGTCCTCGGGGGGTATTCCCATACAAACTTGTCTAGACACATCATCTAGTACTCCAATCTCTAAAAACACTATAGTTAACAAGATGTTTCCGAAGAGGATTCTGTCCCCCTCCTTCACACAACTGACAATTTCCTCTGCGATGTATGCAGGTAGGTTATAGATGGTTCCTTCTAATTTTCCTAGACATGTAACCAAGGCTTATTGACCTGAGTCCATCTCTCCTAGCCATTTAGCTTTGTCACTAGATGTGTGGCCATCCTCATCACTGGGTCCTTGATGTCTAGAGATGTCATAGTATCTCGACCCTTTCTTGCAGGTGTATTCAGTAATGGTTTCCTGGATTGCCTCCTTGTCACTCAGGTCATCATCTAGGCTGACTCCTTGGCATTTGAGGCCCGAACTATGAGATGAGTTGAGGAGTAATGCACATCTTGCACCTACAAAATGGAAGTAATCCTCATGTACTCATGACATCAGCCATTGATATAGGCACTCTGGCTTTCCAAAATAGGGCAACTCATAGAGTTGCAGCAATCCCACCTTCTCCATCTTGACCTTTACATCATCATTGTAAATGGGCAACCCTTCTAGTGTCCATTTATTTGTGGGGCACACTAACTCTAGTGCCATCTCCTTCTCGATCATGCTCATTTGATGGTTGTAATCACTCACAGCACGTTCCTCAGGTGAGACTCCCATTCCTTACCCATCATTACCCCATCGGGTACTGCATCTCTGCATACCACTCTTCATTCATACTTGTCTCGGGCTTGCTGCTTGGCCTTGCCTTGCCCTTTCCTTTCTTTGGTGCCATGGTCGGGGTATTTTTATCACTCCAATTCTCTCCTTGTTATTCTATTTTACTTCCTCCAATCCTCCGATCTCAAATCTATGTGATATAACTCTTCTAAACTCATGCCCTAGTTTGTCGAACCCTAACTTGGATAAACTCTTCACAAGACAACACCTCTTCAATTCCTTCCACGCCATGTAATCCCTTCCTTCTAGTTCACAATCTCAAACTAGCTACTTCAATCTCACAGATCTTCTTCCACTCGATCGAATCTGAAAACCCTAGCTTATAGAACTCACTTATATCTCCAACTCTTCATTTTCACAAAGTAAGAAATGAGAGTGCCCCGACCCTTTATTTATAGTTTTTTTCCTTTTTTGATCATTAAATGCTACTTCACCTACCACCATACCTTGCTCATTTAATGCATATTTTTCAAGAAAATCCCATCTTCAGCACCTTCACTTACGCCCCAACCTTGTGAAAACTCTTCCAACCTTCTGGCGCATAACCAATCCAACCTGACAGGAGACTCTTGCACACGCGTAACCCACACCAAGGCACTTCTTCTATCCTGATCCTTGCTCTCACCTACCTCATGTTGTTTTCAAATGTGCTTTCTCCTTCTCGGTACATGGGATCTACAAGTAGCTTTACCCTGGCACCAACCATTTTATCTTTTCTCTTCATATACCTCTTTCAACCCAGCTACTCAACAAGGCTTTTCAACACAACTTCCTTGGTACTTAAATCACACGCTTCTTCACTTTTCTCCACCCCACACTTAAAGTGATGCACGGTCCTCTCGCACTCACAATTCTCCAAAAATAGCAATAAGGTTACCGGCGCCCAAGGCACAAAACAAAACAACAACGCGAAAAGGGAAACACAAAAAAGGGAAAATGCATAAAGGAAACTTCTAAACTAACTGAAAAACTACCTTATTTACAAACACCAAGAAGACTTATTTATAGTAGGGCTTCAGCCTACTCCCATTGAAGTGTCCAGAAGCTTCATCCCATCCAACACTTGTAACTGGCACGCACCCGAATCGAGGATGTACGAGATTGTGTAAGGACCCAACCAATGGACTTTCAACTTTCCAGATGGCACAAAACTTGGAATCATATAGTAACACCATCTACCCAACCTCAAACTTCTTGTTTCTAATGTGGTGATCATGCCAAGCCTTTTGCTTTTCCTTTTCCACTATTTCTGGCTCCATCGGGCAAGTGATCGTCTCTCATCCAGTTTCATTAGCTCATCAATCCTTTCTTCCAATGCACTTGTTCATCGGCTAATCCTCCTACACACATGCTATTCATAGAGAAGGTAACATAAATTCAACCAAAAAAATAGCTTCCATGCCAAACACCAATTGAAAAGGTGTGGCTTTGTTTAGTCTTTTATACGTAGTCCTGTAAGCCCATAATACTATTGATACTTTGTCATCCCAATCAAGTCTTCCGACATCACAAATCTTGGTCAAGGTATGACTCAATATCTTGTTGAATGCTTCCACGGTGCCATTTTCTTGTGGGTGATAGGGCATAGTCTTGTGATGAGCCACCATGAACTCTGATAATAGGATCCTCATGGTCTCATTCAGAAAATGTGTACCCCTATCACTGGTCAAACTCAACGGGCATCCATACCTCATGATAATGTTCTCCCATAAGAACCTTGCCATTGTTGTTGCCATGTAATCTTTAGTTGGGGCTGCCTCTTCCCACCTTGTGAGATAATCCATGCAAGTGATGACATAACGTGACCTAGTCCTACGCATTGTTGTGTAATAGGTCCCACAAAATCTATCACCCATTTTTCAAAAGGCTCCACTAGGGATAGGCACAAAGGCATTTCATCTCTCCTTCCTGGTTTTCCAATGCACTGACAGTGGTCACACACTTTACAATAATCTCTACAATCCCTATACAAGGTTTCCCACCATAATCCTTGCCATTAATATCTTGCGCATGGTGGCATCACCTACGTAATGCCCACCCGCACTTCCTCCATGTGTGCTTCCTCCATGATGGCCAGGCTCATGCTCTAATACACACCTACGCAAAACTTCATCTCATCCCAACTTGTATAAGTCTCCACTAATCAACATGTAGGGCATGTGACATGTATGGCCAACTACTTCTTCTCCAATGCCTTCATTCCATCCGGTGCCACACCTTCTTTTAAGAATACTGCAATCTCCTCCAAATCCGAGGGCATGCGCCACAATCTAAATAGTTGGGCATCTGCATTGCTTCCTCAATACTTTGCACGTCCTCTCCTGAATCAATCCTTGATAGATGATCAAGCCCATAGTTGCTTTTTCCGGGCTTCACTACAATGGTGAATTCAAACTCTTGAAACAACAACACCCATCGACATATGCACCCTTGAAGAATGGGCTTGTTTACTAAATACTTTAATGCCATGTGGTCGGTGTAGAATACAAAGGGTGTTTCCAGCAGATACTGTCTAAACTTGAAGAGCACATAGATCATCGAAAATGCCTCATGCTCGGTTGTGGTATAATTTACTCTCTTCTGGGTGTCAGCTTCCTACTTGCAAAATTGAGAGGATGATCAACAATCCCTTCACCTAGTTGTGTAAGTACTTGCTCCAATGGTGGTCCTGAGGCATCTACATGGACATGGAAGGGCTTGTCCCAAGAGGGAAAACATAAAATAGGCATGGTAATAAGCCTATCTTTTAATGTATCAAACGCCCTCTGCTTGCGCCTCTCCCCAATGGAAGGCACTTTTGTGTCTAAGCAGCTCCTCTAAAGGCACGGCGATCTTGGCATATCCCTTAATGAATTTTCTGTAATACCCCGTATGCCCAAGGAATCCACACACTACGCTCTCTAGCTAGTAGGCTCCCTTAACCCCACAATAACTACAACCTTAGCGGGATCTACCAGCAAGCCCTCCTTACATATGATATGCCCCAATAAGGTCCCAAAGGGTGTAGCAAACACACACTTCTTAATGTTGAGGGATATCCTCAACTACCTACACCTCTCAAACATTAATCTCAAGTTGTCACAATGGTCCTTAACTAGACCATATATATCCCAATCATCCAAATAGACCTGAAGAAATTTATGGATGAAGTCCTGAATGCTTGCACCACTATGCGCAAAAAAATAGCAGGCACATTCTTCAACCCAAAGGGCATGACCATATATGCAAAACTTCCCCACTCGGTGGTGAAAGTTGTCTTCTTCTGGTCTTCCTTTGCAATCCGACTTGGTGGTACCTAAAAATCCATCCGTAAAGGAGTAGATTTCACGCCCAATGACTCCTTCCAAAATTTCTTTAGTGAAGGGGGTCGGAAATGGATCAATGACACAAACTACATTCAATTCCCTATAGTCCACACAAATCCTAATCCACCCATCCTTCTTGATGTTGATTACCATCGACTTATCCACTCTGATTCTTCCACTTGCCTCAATGATCCCAGAAGCTATCATTTTGTCTATCTCCTCCTTAACTTTCACGCAAATTGGGATTCATCCGGTAGGGCCTTTTTCTAACCAAGCACACACCATCCTTCAGTTTTATCTTCATCTCCCCCAAGGAATGGTGAACGCCTTTGAGCTCATGGTACCCACATGGGAATAAATCCTCAAATTCACAAACAGATCAATGATCTTTGATACTTCCTTCTCTATCCAGTAATCCCCAATAATAGCTTCCTTAGGTTCTTCTTCTAAACCGATGTTAACTTTCTTCATCTTTAAAGGCTCATGGTAGGCACGCACGCGAGCATCTACACTATCCACTACCTCACGCATCCCTATAGAATGGCTAACATCTAAGCTTTCCATTCCTCTCCATCAATCACATATACCAACTTTCCCTTCTCCTTTTCCAAACACGCACTCAAGTTATAACTCTTTTGTTTCCTCAACTTCTTCAAAGCGTGCCCCTATACCTAGTTCACCTAATAATTCTAATAACCTATCTTCCATTCTAGCACTATCCCCCATGGTAAGGCACTTGATACCCTACAAGGCCTTATCAATCGATGGCTTGGTACTCCGATACTCAAAGGTTTGAATAAGGTCAGCCACGAGCTCCTACCAATTCCTCGTCTGGCGGCATGTCTCCGAATGAATGTACCATGCATGCACACACAACCTGCAGTGTAGAATACAACTTGTGCACCCAGAGGGATGGTGGCAAAAGCTTTTGCGCACCTTCTCTCCAGACCCGTTCACACTCTTGGATATGGAAAGAGGTGGGCTCCTTCCCATGGTAGTCCTTGATGATGGTGGGTACATTACTCCTAGAAAATCTGACAGAGAGAGAAATTCTTACCTCACGCCACTCTAAAAGGCTCTCTTGATGTGTGGCCCACCAACGAGCTATTGTGCCAAGCAAGACATAACTTAACATCTCCCTCCATTCCTTCTCATTCTTCCACTTGAGCTTCTACCTCCTGCAGAAAGATCTCAGGAAGGCTCCTCCTAAATACTTGGGTAGTTCTTTTCCTCCAAGGTGCCTAACAATGTGCACGCCTTTATTACCTTGGTCACCGACCCTCTCAACTACCATCCCATTAATTCATAAGTTCCATGCACCCAATTGTCACAAGCCAGACTGGTGGTATCACTTACTGACTGAGCATCTTCAAACTGGATAACTCCATTAGTAGGGTGTACCATCTCAGGGTCTCTGATTGAGCACACATAAATCTTGTCCAAAACTTCTTCTCCCAATGGTTCAATATAGGGCATCGACTTCCCATCAACCAGGGGTATAATGACCCATTCCTCTTTGTTCTCAAAGCTGATGTACCCTTTGTTGAACCAAGGTCCACATTATTCTTGTAACACCAAGGGCACCCAAGTAGTGCTGGAAATTGTCCACCTCGGTGAGCACCAAGACTTCAAAGTCCCCAATAAACTTGGCTCCCTGATAGTAATAGTTGCATCCTTCAAGACACCGATGGGCATTGCCTTAGTTTTTTTTTTCCATATACAACACATTCAAGATGGCTATAATGTAGGTCTCCCCATCTGATGCCATGCATCCAAAGTCAGAACATTAACCTCCACACCAATGTCAATGAGTATATTGCTGGAGCCATCCATCTACAACTACATTCAATGTAATCTCCTTGTCATAGTCGAGGCTATGAGGGGGAAGGTTCACGTGCAAGACCTATCTCTCGCACTCTTCTCTCAGTGCGTGGTACCTTCTCTCTCAACCAGGATCCTAGCAAAGGAATGATGTTCTCCTACCTTAGCATTTTACACACCTCCTTGACCTCATCCAGTCATCCTTTTTGCACCTCGACTCTCCTTCCTTGTTCCTCCTTTCTAGATTTCTCCTTTAGACATTGGATCTCCCCTTGTAAGCTTTGAATAACATCCATGGTGTCCTGATATATCTCCTTCTGATGCATGCGGGTCTGGATATTTTCCATGAATGACCTCCTCCCTCATAACTAGGGTCTTCTATCTTGGTACCTCTCTTACGCGCATGGCTTCTACCCTTGTTGTTACCAAGACAGCTCCAAACCTTCATCCCATGTTACCCGAGGCATCCACTATATGTCTTCCTTCTTGATGCTGACCATCACAACAGTGCCCTTGTCTTTCCGGTGCTGCTGATTCATATGCTCAAATAACTCTGGGCTCCTCATACTTATGCTTCTTTCCACACCACGAGCACTATAATAGTCCGGGCACTCATGCTTATAATGTTCTATAGATCCACAGTTGAAACATGTTCCACGCAGGGAACTCACTCCTTCCTCCTCCATGGTTACCTCGACCATGGAATCCTCCTCAAAAACCTCTCCCACGTGCACCTCCATCTACGCTCTCATAATAATGATCATCATTTTTAGAACCACTTGGAAATGTTGGTTTGGCATACCCCATGATCAATGGCCTCATGGATCTGATCAATGAGCCTACAGTCCTTAGTATCATGGGTTGTGGAGGTGTAAATTTTGCAATAACAAGATACATTCTTCCTGATCACGCTACAAAGCAAGGGACATCTACTTGCATCATGGTCCCCATGATAGATCTCACAATCTACCATCATAGTGCATGTACCATCCTCCGGGGGAAATTATCCTTAACGTGCCCCTCTATCTCACAATCTATGCACCATAAACCACTACGAGTCTCATGGACTGAGTTCATGAGAAATTTTTCCAACTGTTTGGCCATAACAATAATCTGAGCCTCCAAGAATGGGCTAACACCAGTATCAATACTACCAATAGCCTCGGCACACAAGGTAGCTTCCAATGCTTCACGTGGATCTGTAAAAGTTTTATGAGACAAGGCCCTTCTAAAAGGGGTGATCAATCCTCCAACAAACCACTTTGTGCATGTTGTGAAGGGTGAATATCATATGATAATTTAGACAAGAGAGTTTTAAAATGCGCATCATACTCCCACACACTCTCTGCCATTCCTTGTTGAATCTCCTTCAAAGCGCTGATGCTCTTCTGTCTCAACTCAGAATGTGGAACTCTACCAGAATGCATTCTTTAAAGTAGTGTAGTCCACCACCATTTGATGAGGGTCATACTTTCTATACCAGCTATGCGTGCGCCCTTGCAGTGGTCACAAATTGACTAGCCTTTCATTCTAGGTGTTGTGATACCCTTCACGCGCCATAGCAGTTCACACTTGTGAACATGTTCCACAACATCCTCAATGCCCCTATAATCTGGAAAATGCAGAGACATTTCAAAGAATACTTGAGGTGGTGGTTGGGGTCCTTGTCCTAAACTAGAGCCTTGGTTCCCTCCGGTGTTTCCTCCACCACTGATCCACTAGGTCCACCGGGTCCTGTACCTCTAGAGCCACCAGATCCACTAGAACCACTGGGTCCAATAGGGCCTATAGGAGCTGTGCCAAGTGCCCCCATGGTCCCACTAAACTATGCATCGATGGTCTGTGATAGCACCCCACTACCACTACTTTTTCCCGCGCCACTCCCTGATGTGAGCCCAAAGCTTGTACACTTGCCCCTTGTCCAAAAACTCCTCCAAATACTAATATGTGCAGCCATAGAAGAAGGAACTAAAAATTATACCTCCTAGGCACGGATCTATCTCTTCCACTTATATCAACTGGGTCAATAACACTTCTTCCTGGATCGGAAAACCAAGCACCAGGCTCGGTCACTGGTGGGTTTAGATATGCACCAACGACTCTCCTCTCTCGTGTGACGAACTCTCACCAAAAGCCAAGGGGTCTCCCTCACACACTTTCCAAGATGGGGTAGCATAGACTGCTCAGGTTCCACATCCTCCACGTGAACCTCAACTCCTTCCCATAACATCTATCTCCATAGATCCATCACACTAGCAGCCTCATCATCTAGCAATCTCCCTTTCACACGCTTCACTATACTTGAGCCATCTTTCTTCCCTCTCCTTCTCTGTCATGATATCTCCATCTTCCTCCACCCAAGTTCCCTTACCCAATGCTCATAATGGTTTATCCGGCCATTGGGAGTGCCTCTAAACTCATGGTAACCATCAATATCTTCATAGCTAGAGGAATAACACGTAGAAACATTCCTCTAGGTTCTCACAAAAATTCAAACTCAACAACCTCTGGACAAGAATACGTAGAGATGGCATACTCCAGAGTGTAGCTAGCTAGTACTCCTCTCCACCAATGATCGACAACACGGGTCCACATCAGATCTACATCCTATAACCTTTGGTAGTCTTCTTCGCCCATACATGTGATCCATAATGCCAACTTGATCTAGACGTATAGGCTGAAAATCCATTCATATAACTCTACTTGGGAAGCAGCAGAAAGAATGTCTCATACAGATCATGGTAGAGGTTCTCTTCTACCCATCTACGTGCATTAAATTCAGGTCCAATGTTGTATCTCTAAGAAAATTCATCCTCCGTGCTCTTGAACCATGATTCAACATTTTCCAATGTCAACCGCTCTATCATTACTCATTAAATAGATCATGATGTATGTTATATCCCACTACAACTTTGAAAAGAGGTCCCAAATGGAACCAAGATGTAGTCATTTTTACTCCTATCACAAAAGGAAGAAATCCCATGCGCACGGCCTATCACCCAACAGAAGTTGAGCGCTCACCCGAGGCACGCGTGGGTACCGAGTCTCTCTTTTATGTGAGTTTAGTGGGAAGCATCATCTATGATTAGTGTAAGAGTTTTTAGGAGAGAAGTTAAGACAAACAAGAACCATAGGGCTCAAAACGGCCTCTAGATCCTTGTAGTCACTTTAGACCAAGTGCTTTAACATAATCCAGAACATATATTATAACAAAAAAGAATTATACAAGCATTCATACATAGCATGAAAGGAAAGAGAACTCATATGAGAGAAGTATGCACTAAATCCATTGATATCCATGTCTATTTATAACAGGTAACCTCATTATATTCATTGATTCATTACAGAGTGTCACAGAGTGTAGACCGCAGTCATGCATATCACTGGACTTGTATAACTAAGCCAAAAGAAAAATAAATTACAACTCTATGCCTAGTACATTCTCTCCTTAATGCAAATATCCACTCGCAGTAATTCTGCAGAGCTTCACCCATGCTATCTCTCAAGCTTGCATTGCATAACAAGCTCCTTCTCTCTCTGGGTTCTCCCGATGAATATCCTCTATATAACTCTCTGTGTGTGTGTCTCTTCTTTTCTCTGGTAGGCACTTGTATTTATAACTTTCCCGGGCTGCCAACTCACCTTCCAACGCCCTCAGATCGGATGCCAAGTGTCGATTGTGGTCCTTCATGCGAGCATGCTCCTCCAGCCTAGCTTTCCACTTTATCTCATGATGATCTTCTAGAAGATTCCATCTGGGCATGCTCTTTCCTGGGCCAGCCTATCACCAGGCTGGCATCTTATCCATCGTGCAACCGATCACACTTTTCACGTGTTCTACCTTGGGCACTCAAATTGGCTAAGTCCCAAGTGTGAAGCCATCCTCATCAAGGAGTTTTTGGCATACGGATCTATGCGATGTCAAAAGTATCCTCATCGATCCTTTCTTATAGTCATATGCAGTAATTGTTTCCTTGATGGACTCCTTGTCACTTAGGTCATCATCAATGTTATCCCCTTCACAGATAAGGCCTATGAATTTGGAAATTAACTAGAGAGTTATGTGCATCTTGCGCCCTGTGAAATAAAAATTATCTTCGTGAACACGTGTCATTAGCCACTGATAGAGGTGCTTAGGTTTTCTAAAGTAGGGTAATTCATAAAGTTGTAGTAACCCTGCCTTCTCCAATTTAACCTTTACTTCGTCATTGTATATGGGCATGCCCTCTAGTGTCCTCTTGTTTGTTGGGTGAACCAACTCCAAAGCCATTTATTTTTCTATCATGCTAGTGCGGTGATTATAGTCACTCATAGTCATTTTCTCGCAAATGAGATTCCCATTCTTTTCCTAGCAATACCCCATCCGGGTATTTCATCTCCACATACCACTCTTCATTTTTGCTTGTGACGGTAGCCATTTGCTTCCCCTTGCCCTTGCCCTTCTGCTTTTTAGGTGAGATGGTTGATTTCTTTGGTGTCATTATTTTGGTTAGGTTAACACTTTACACATCTTCTCCGTGTTCTTCTCTACCACTTTATTCAACCCTAATGCACAACCTTGCGAAGAAACCCTCTTATACCGTGCCCTAGCCACCAAACCCTAACTGGAACAATTCTTCCACAAGACCAACTTCCTCCACACCCGTGTACTCCTTTCCTACTGGTTTGTGGATCTACTCTAGTCACGTCCTCTCAAATTTCTTAAATTTTTCTTCACATAAATCACCTTTGGGTGCCCTAGTTTCATGAGAGCTCTTTTCTCTTTGTAAATGCAAGGTAAATAATGAAGTGCTCGACTCTTTATTTATATCTTTTCCTTCTTTCCAACATTAAATGCTATTTTACCTACCACCTTACTTAGTACTAAATGTGACTTTTTCCACCAAGCTAACCTTACACACCTTCACTTACGCACCCAATCTTGCGTGAAAAATTCTACAACCTTCTAGTGCACAAACAATCCATCCTGATAGAATATTCTTATGCACGTGTTAATAGTGCCAAGGCACTTCTTCTGCCCTTCACCTAATTTTTGCTCTTGCCTACCTTGTGTTGTTCCTACACTTCTTCCTTCTCTGTACATGGTTTCTCTGAAGTATTATCTTGACACCAACCTTTTTCATCCACCTCTTCTTCCATGCACTTCCTTCATTCTTGTGCGCTTTATATCCATCAACCGGGCCATTCACCGCAACTTCTACTACCAGTTCAACTTGTATTATGGGCCTATACTTCACATCACTCCACCCCACACTAAAATATATGTGCGGTCCTCTGTGCATGTACAACCTTCAAAAATTAATTTGGTTACCGGTGCCCAAGGCGCAAACCAAACATAGATGACGAGAAAGAGAAACACGAGAAAGGAAATTACATAAAGGAAAAACTATACTAAATGGAAAAATTACCTTATTAAAAACACCAAAAAGACTTATTTATACTAGGGCTTCACCTCCTCCCATTGAAATGTCCTGAAATCTCGTTCCCATCCATCGCTTTAACCGACATGCCTAAATTCGGGATATCTCGAGATGATATAGGCCCCAACCAATGTACTTTTAACTTTCTCGGGATGATGCAAAACTTAGAATCATATGACAATACTATCTCGCCCAATCTCAAATTATTATTTTTTGATGTGGTGATCATGCCATGCCTTTTTTAGCCTTTTCGAGTTTTGACTCCACCTAACCAATGATCGTCTCTCATCTAATTTCATTAATTTTTCAATCCTTTCTTCCAAAGTGTTTTCTCATCACCAATCCTCCCGCATGCGCTATACACAAAGAAGGTAACATGAATTCAATAGGTAGAATAGCCTCCATGCCAAACACCAATTAGAATGGTGTGGCTTTATTCAACCTCTTGTAGGTTGTCCTATACGCCCAAAAACTGTTGATACTTTATCATCCCAATCTTGTCTACCAACGTCACAAATTTTGGTCAAGGTATGGCTCAATATTTTATTAAATGCCTCGGCAGTTCCATTTGCTTATGGATGGTAAGGGGTAGTCTTATGATGAGCCATCATGAACTTTGCTAATAGAATCCTGATGGTCTCATTTAGGAAATGTGTACCTCTATCACTAGTTAAGCTCAACCAGCATCCATACCATGTAATAATATTTTCCCATAAAAACCTGGCTGTTATAGCCATTGTACAATCCTTGGTAGGTGCAACTTCTACCCATCTTGTCAAATAATCTATGCAAGTGATTACATAGTGTGATCTTGTCCTATGTGTGGCTAGAAAAAGGGGCCTACAAAATCTATGGCCCACTTTTCAAATGGCTCTATACTTGGAATAGGGTGTAAAGGCATTTCATCCCTCCACCCTAGTTTTCCAAGGTGTTGACAATGATCACATGCCTTGCAATACTCTTTACAATCTTGATATAGGGTTTCCCACCATAACCTAGCTTGTAATATCTTGTACACAGTGCCTTCCCCTATATAGTGTCCACCTGCGCTTCCTCCATGCGCCTCCTCCATAATAGTCAGGCACTCATGTTCTAGCATGCACCGGTGTAACACTTCATCACATCCTAGTTTGTACAAATCACCACTAACCAATATGTAGGGTGAGGCACGTATGGCTAACTACCTCCTCTCTAATTCTTTCAACCCTTCTGGATCCACACCTGTTTTGAGAAACACCGCAATATCCTCTAAGTTTGAGGGTGCGCACCGCAACCTAAACAGATGCATATTTGGCATGGTCTCCTTAATGTTTTGCATGTCCTCTCCTGAGTCAATTCTAGACAAGTGATCGGCCCGAATTACTCTTTCCTGGCTTGACAACCACTATGAACTCAAATTATTAGAATAGCAAGACCCATCGACATATGCGCCCTTATAAAATGGGCTTGTTTACCAAGTATTTTAATGCCATATGGTCCGTGTAAAATACAAATGGTGTCACCAAAGAGATTTGTCCCGAACTTGTGCAGTCAAGGTATAGATCATGGATAATGTTTCAAGCTCAGTAGTGGTGTAATTTTGTTCTGCTAATGTTAACTTTCTACTTGCAAAGCATAAGGGATGGTCAACAATCCCTTCACTAGGTTGTGTCAGTACTACTCCAATGGTTGTACCAGAGGCATCCACATGAACATGGAAGGATTTATCCCAAACAGGGAAACAATGAATGGGTGTTGTGACAAGCTTATCCTTTACAGTGTCGAATTCCCTCTATTGCACCTCTTCCAAATGAAAGGCACTCTTTTTCTAAGTAACTCCTCCGATGGCGTGGTGATCTTAACAAATCCCTTGATGAACTTCCTATAGTAAACCATATGCCCAAGGAATCATGCATGGTGCTTTGGCTAGAGGCCCCCTAAACCTACGATGGTCAGTAACCTTGGCAGGATCTACTAGTAAGCCCTCCTTGCATATGATATGTCCCAATAAGGTTCCAAATGGGGTAGCAAAGACACACTTCTTGATGTTAAGGGATATCCTCAACTATTGACACCTTTCAAACATTAGTCTTAAATTATCACAATGGTCCTTGACTAGACCATACACAGTCCAATCATCCAAATAGACCTAGAGAAATTTATGGATGAAGTCTTGAAAGGCTTGCACTACAATGCATGAGAACACAACAGGTGTATTCTTCAATCCAAAAGGCATGACCGTATAGGAAAAACTTCCCCATTCAATGGTGAAAGTTATCTTTCTCTAGTCTTCCTTTGCAATCCACACCTAGTGGTACCCTGAGAACCCATCCATGAAGGAGTAGACTTCGCGCCCAACCACTCCCTCTAATATTTCTTTAGTAAATGGGGTAGGGAAGGGATCAATGACACATACTACATTCTGGGTCCTGTAGTCAACACAAATCCTTATCCTCTCATCCTTTTGATGCTGATGACCATTGGGCTTATCCATTCTGACTCTTCCACAGCCTCAATGATACTTGATGCTATCATTTTGTCTATCTCCTCCTTGACCCATACGCGTAAATTTGGATTCATCTGGTATGGCCTCTTCTAGATTGGGCATGCACCTTCCTTCAGTTTTATCTTCATCTCCCCCAAGGAATGGTGGATGCCTTTGAGTTCATGATACCCACGAGGGAATAAATCCTATAATTTGCATAACATATCAATGATCTTTGAGACCTCCTTTTCCAACCAATAGTCTCTAATGATTGCTTCATTAGGTTTTTCCTCTGACCCAATGTTAACTTTATTTATTTTTAAGGGCTCATGGTAAGTGTGTGTCCTTTCATCAATGTTATCTATAACATCGCACATACCTACAGAGTGGTTAACATATAGAATCTTCATTTCCTCTCCATCTATGACATAAAACATCTTTCCTTTTTCCTTTTCTATGTAGGCTCACTCAAAATACATCTCCTCTAGCTCATCCTCATCAAAACGTGCCTCTAAACTGGGCTCACCTAGTAAATCTAGTATCATGTCTTCCACCATGTCATTATCCCCCATTGTAAGGTGCTTGATCACTTACAATGCCTTATCCACTCGATGGCTTTGTACTTTGATATTCAAAAGCTTAGATGAGATCGGTTGTCGGCCTCTGCCAATTTCCTTTCTATCGGTGTGTTTTTTGAATGGATACACCATGCACGCGCATAACCTTATAGTGTGGAATACATATTATGCACCCATAATGATGGTGGAAAGGCTTCTGCACCTCTTATCTAGGCCTTCTCACATGCTTGGATATGAAATGAAGTGGTCTCTTTACCATGGTAGTCTTGAATGGCCATGGGTGCGTTGCTCTGGAAAACCTTACAGAGAACATGATTCTTACCTCGCGCCACTCCAGGAGGCTCTCCCAATATATAACCCACCAGTGCGTTGCAGTCCTGAATAGGCTATAACTGAGCATCCCTCTTCTTTCATCCTCATTTTTCCACTGAGCTTCCATGTCCCATAAGAAAATTTTAGGGTATGCCCCATCAGATAAACTTGGTAACTTCTTTCCTCCTAGGTGCTTAAGTGAGCACACCATGGTCACTTTTGTTACAGACCCCCTCAGCTATCGCCCAATTAACTCATAGGTCTCATGCACCCAATTGTCACACGCCATGCTTGTGGTATCACTCACAGACTGGGCATCCTCAAATTGGATAACTCCTTCTATAGGATGAATTATCTCTGGGTCTCTGATGGAGTGCACGTAAATTATATCAATGACCCCTTCTCCCAAAGGATTAGTGTAAGGCGTCGACTTCCCATCCATCGGGGATGATGACCCATTCTTCCTTGTTCTCAAAATTGATATATCCTTTGTTGAACCTCACTTCAGCATTGTTCTTATACCACCATGGACATCCAAACAATGTTGGAAAATTGTCTACCTCGGCAAGTGCCAAGACTTCAAAGTCTCCAATAAACTTTGCCCCCTGAATGGTAATCACTGCATCCTTTAATACTCCAATGGGCATTGCCTTAGTTTTGTTTTCCATATACAACACATTCGAAGATGGCTATAATGCGGGCCTTCCCATTTGATGTCAGGCATCCAATGTAAGAACATTGACTTCTGCTCCCATGTCAATCAATATGTTTCTTAGAATCCAACCATCCACAACTATGTTTAGTTTGATTTCTTTTTCATAGTCAAGCTTATGGGGAGGTAGCTTTACATGCAACACCTACCTTTCTGCTCCACTCTGGCACATGGCATCTTCTCCTGCAGCCATTCTCCTAGCAAGGGAATAATATTCTCTTTCCTTAGCATTTTACACACTTCCTTGACCTCATCCAGTCCTTTTGCGAGCCTCGGCATTCCTTTTTTTTGCTCCTGCCTACCCGGACTACTCTTTTAGACACTTTGGATTTCTCCTTGTAAACTTTGAATGACATCCATTGTCTCTTGATATATTTCTTCTTCGGTGGGTAGGTTCCAAATACTTCCCATGAACCATTTCTTCTCTTGAGACTAGATTCTTTTGCCTTGGTATTTCTTTGGCACGCGCACCTCTTTCTCTCATGTTGTCACCAGAAATGTGTTCTAAACTCCGACTCACGTGCCAATCTAGGCATCCACTATGTGTTGGTCTTCTTTATACTCACCATCCTAGCACCCTTATCCTTCCAAAGGTTATCGATCATGTGCTCAAAAACTCGTGGCACTCCTCATACTTATGCTTTTTCCCGCACCACGAGCACTCGTGATAAATCTGACACTCACGCCCGTAGTGTTCTATAGATCCACCGTTATAGTAGCTTCCTCGTGGGAATTCACTTCTTCCTCCATGGTTTCTATGACCACAGAATCCTCCACGAGAACCTCTCCCACGTGCCCCTTCATCTATGCGTCCTTCATAACGACGATTATCTTCTTTGGAGCCACTTGGTAAGGCTCGTCTGCGTACACACCATGATCAAAGGCCTCATGGATCTGGTCAATAAGCCTATAATCCTTAGTATCATGGGTCGATTATAGTAGAAAGACACATTCTTCCAAATTTTAGGCTACAACAAGGGGTGTCTACTCACATCATGGTCCCCATGATAAATTTCACAATCTACCAAGATGGTGCGTCTTCGACTTCTGGGGTAGATATCCTTGGCATGTCACTCTACTTCACAATTCATGCACTAAAGACCACTATGAGTCTCATGTGTAGAGCTTGCAGAAAGATTCTCTAACTTGTTTGGCCATGGTAGTGATTTGAGCCTCTAGAAAAGGGCTCACACCAATATCAATGCTCCCAACTGCTTCAGCGTGTAAGGCAGCCTCTAGAGCCTCACGCAGTCAATAAATGTTTTATGGGACAATTCCCTCCTAAATGGAGTGATCAACCCTCCAACAAACCATTGAGCATGTTGTGAAGGGTGAATGTCATATGAAAATTTTGACAGGAGAGTCTTAAACCATGCATCATACTCCCGCACACTCTCTATCATTCCCTATTGGATCTCCTTCAAAGTGTTGATGCTCTTCTGCTCAAACTCTGGTATATGGAACTCTTCTAGGAAGGCATTTTTTAATGCGGTGTAGTCTACCACTATCTGATAGGGGTTGTACTTCCTATACTAGATATGTGCATGTCCTTGCAGCATTGTTGCAAATTGACTTGCGTTCCACTTTGTGTAGTGATCCCCTTTGCGCGCCATAGCAATTCACACTTGTGCACATGTTCCGCAACATCCTCTATACCCTGGTAATCTAGCAAGTGTAAAGACATTTCAAAGAACACCTGAGGAGGTGGCTAAGGCCCCCGCCTCTGATCCACATCCTTCATTCCCTCTGGTGTTCCCTCCACCATATCCACTGGAACCACCTAGTCTTGTGCCTCCAAATCCACCAGTTCCACCTCTAGATCCTCTTGTAGAATCGGAAATGGGCTCAAGTGATCGCACTTAATGTCCCCAATGTCCCATTGAATCAGTATGCCAATGGTCTCATGAGATTACTCCACTGCTGAAGTGTATCCCGCACCACCGCGGATGTTTCCTAAACCTTGCGTACTTGTACTTTTCCTAAAAATTCCTCCAAACACGAAATGGTATGTGCAGCCATGGATGTCCCAAAAAAAAATTATACCTCTTGGGCACCGATCAGTGCACTACCACTGATACCAACTAGGTTATTAATACTCCTTTTATTTGGAAAACCAAGTGCCAGGGGTTGGTCACCAAGTGGGTTCAGATGCACGTTGATGGCTCTCCTTTCTCCATGTGACGAACTCTCATCGAAATCGAGGGGGCTCTCTCTCGCACTTTCCAAGATGGGGTAGCACAGACTTCTCAGGCTCCAAGTCCTCTATGTGAACTTTAACACCTTCTCACAATGTCTACCTCCATAGATCCATCACACTTATAACCTCGCATTGTCTAGTCATCTCCCTTTCACAAGCTTCACTATACTTGAGTCATCTCTCCTCCCTTTCCTTTTCAAATTGTAATGTCTGCCATCTTCCTCTCGCCTCTTTCCTCGCCTGAGCTCGAGTAGCTTAGCTCGCCATGGGGAATGCTTCTAAACTTAAAGTAATGAACAAGATCTTCATAGTCGAGGAATAAGACTCAAAAATGTCCCCTGTAGACTCCCTCGAAACTCAAACTCAAAGAACTTCTGGGCAAGAATATGTCGAAATGGCATATTCTAAAGTGTAACTGGCTAGCACTCCCTTCCACCAGTGATCAATAGTACGCGTCCAAGTCATATCTACATCCTGCAACCTCTGATAGTCATCTTGGGTCCACATGCACGATCTATAGAACCACTTGATCTGGATGCATATGTTGAAAGCCATTCATATAGCTCTACTAGGAAATAACAAAATAATGTCTCATACAACTCATGGTATAGGTTTTCTTCTACCCATCTACATGCATTGAACTCATGTCCAGTGTTGAATCTTTGAGAAAACTCATCCTCCATGCTCTTGAACCATGTTTCAACACTTTCTAGAGTCATGTGTTCTATCATTACACATCACAAAGACAAAGATGCATGTCATTTCTCACAATAACTTCAAAAAGAGGTCCCAACAATGAAACCAAGATGTAGTCATTTTTTACCCTCTCAAAGAATAAGGAAATCCCATGTGCATCGACCTATCACCCAATGGGCACCGGCGCTCACTCGAGGCACATGCAGTGCCGAGCCCTCATTTATGTGAGTTGTGTGAGAATACATTAGTTATGACAGAAACTTAAGTGAAGAAACTGGAAATGAACCATGCATTCATCTTAGAGCTCAGACGGCTTCTAGACCAATGTGTTCATTCATATAAGAAAAGCATTACAGAATATAGATCTGAATCATAACATAAGGGAAATACATAGGGGTTTACACCCACTCATGTGAAATATATATAAAATCGATCCATACAAATGTAAGTGAAAATGGAACCACACATCTATTCATATTAAGTATGTTGATAACCACATTACATTAACTAAGGTAATCACATATCCATATGATAGTGCAGACCAATGTCATGCATCAAAATTTGACTTAGGCCCTTCACAAAGAAAAATACTCAAACCCATCCCCTTGATACAACATACTCCTACAGATCCTCTAAACCCAACCCATGGATCTCTCACAATATTCTTGCATGGCTTCGCCTCTCTTCAATTCTCGGTCTCTCCATCTCTCCTTCTCTTCTACTCGGGAACTCATATATATATATATATATATATATATATCCTTATCAAGCACCGCCATGCCTTTCTAAAGTTTTAGATCGCTTTTCATGTGTCTAAGTGGTCCTCCATGGGAGAATGCTTCTTTAGATGCGAGCTCTCCATCCTTTTCCATGATGACCTTCTAGAATCTTCTATCGCAAGGTATATTCCTTTCGTGGGCACCAAGTTGCTAGGTTGGCACCTTATCCACTCCGCATGTGCAGTCGGGTCATGTTTTCCTTGTGTTATGCCCAATATTCCAATTATGGCTAAGTCCCAAGATCTTTTCTCTGCCTTATGCATGTGGGCCACTAGTTCTTCTAAACCCTCCTAAAACCATGTCCTGTGCGCTTTCACCTTGTGCACCCTTCTTCAAATAGGCCTTGCGCACCCACGCACCTTCTTGTACTTAGCCAATATTTTAGGGGCCCAATAATACCCAAGTACATGATTTTGTGTCTACATTTTCCCCCACTTTATGTTGTTGAGTGAATACTCAAAAGCATAAAGTAGATAGAAGATGTATACCTTATGATCCTGTAGAGAAGAGTGTTGCCGATAGCATGCCAAGTGGACAAGTGAAGTGTGGAGTGATTGTAAAGTGAAGTGTGGAGACTAGGAAAGGGAAGTGGACCCTAGGGGTGAAGTGTATGCATTGTAGTGTGTTATTATAGTTTGTGTGAGTTGCTTCTTGTAAGGATGGACTGCAAAAGAAGAACAAGAAAGTAGTCAAAGTTTTATATATGATAAATCAGAGAAAAATGTGTATAAGTATGTAAAGATTGTAAAAGTGTGTAAAAGGAAAGTGTGCACCTGATATGTAAGAGAGTAAAAGATAGAAAAGTGTCTTGTTACTTTAAGTTATTGATTTGAAATGTTGATGGTGATGTTTTTGGGAGATCTCACGCCAAGAACGATGGTGGTGTAAATCAACTTACAGCAATTAATATGTTGTACATTGAGTTACATTCATTTAATTATCAAACTAGGGAGCGTAGACTTGAAATATTGCCAGTGTTGTATACACAATTATAGTGATCTAAGAGGTTGGAAAGGAAATAAATTGTCACATAACAATGTTGGAAGTAAAAACTTAGACTTGAAATGAACTATTGTTAAATTCTTATCAACGAAATAAAGTTGCGGAGTTTAGAAAGAGAATTGTTCCTAAGTAAATATGCATGAAATAAATAATGGAGGGGATGTAACATACCTCAAGTGGGCCCTGATTTAGGTGTTAATCCCTTCCTAACACTCGTAATTAGAAACTAAATAACATAACTCATATCTCTTTGTTGATTTACATAAAACATTACATCTAGGAACAAAGGATTAGAGTGATCTATTTTCTTAGTCGATTCTTAACTCTCCTCTACTTTCTTACTAACTAACTCACTAACTTGTTATAAGGCAACAACCCTTTCCTTTATACCTTATCATTTATAACACATGAGAAGAAGAAGAATACAACAAGGAGTCTTCAACAGAATAAGTGAGAGATTTGACACATGTTTGAAATACACAAGTGTTATTCTAACAATCAATTCTTCACAAAACACACAACAAGTGTTAATCTAACAATCAATTCTTTATCAATGACTAAATCAAAGACTGATTTGTTTCCCAATTTTCCACATTCTTGTTATAATTGCTTCTCCAATGGCACGTAAGGACTTGATTGTTATAAAATAGTTTTTAGGGTGATCTCACGCCAAGTGTAAGTTTTTGGGAAATCTCATGCCAAAGAACAAGTGTTAGGAAGAAAGAGATCTGGTTTTACTCTCCTTTCATGACTCTTCCCAAGAAGCACTATCAGCACCATTGTATACGGTACATCCCGATTTGTTATGTTTGTCTTCATTTGTTTCTATTAGTTTTGAAATGTTCTCGATTGTAGGAGATAGAATGCATTTTGTGACTAAAGGCTAGTGCCTCAAAATGTAGAACTACTATGTAACTTATTGTTTATTATGTTGTAATGATAAATTAAGTGCATCTACCCTCGGACAATAACACTCATAGGAAGACATGAGTTCCCAGATGCTAGTGTCTAGTTCTAGGCACTGGTGTTTGCTCTGTATGTGAGGTCCAAGTTTGTTTTTACACCGTTATGTGACTATGTTCCTGTGTTTTTTTATACTGCGTTGATCTAAACTGTGGTTTTGAGTTGTTGTAGGGGTGATTTATTCACCTAATGTATGTCCCCCTTGTTTGGGGTGTATGTGATGATAATAGGAGAATGTGGCCCAAAGGAGAGGACCTGATGTTGATCTGAAGTGGATACCTATAGGGCGTAGGGGATGTGCATGGTAATAACAAAGTCACATGCAAACAAAGTGGGATAGTAATATGTGTTAGTGACAATCAAAACATGTAATGGAAATAAGCAAGTAGTAAGACAAGATGGATCATGAAAAGTTGGTTTCAAACATGGGACATCGCTCACAATGTCATGAGACAATAAGGACTAAAGTGGCCAAAAGCATACAATGATCGCACAAAACATAGGGCATAACCAACAATAAATAGCATACAATGTCAAACAAGGTCAAACAAAATGTATCAGATAACCATGGTGACATATAGTCCTGTAAAGCAAATGTTACACATGAAGCACCCGTTAGCATGTTAGAAAGATAAATAGTATGTCAAGAGTGTGTATATAGCAGTGGAAAGTAAATTGATTGTAATGAGATGTAACAATAGAATATGTGTAGTATGTGATAGTAGTGAAAGTAGATGCCCCTAGGAGCCTCGGTGGGACTGGTAAAAGGTACAATGCCAAGCATCATTGCAATGTGTAAAAACATGTAAGAGATCTGGATTTACTTAAAAAGATGAAGTGAATGTGCATGTGTATTTATAGAAATATGATGACATACTAAGAATTTGTCTAGCATGGAAAACAAAGTGTAAAATGTAAATAGAATAAGCTAGCAAGATTAGATGCAACCAATATATGTAAATTTTGTGTATGACTATGATGGTGTGGTATGCAAAATGTGAATATGATAAGAGCAACTTTCCCCAACAGATGTGCATGCTATGAGGTTCATTTATAGGGACCCATAATAGTCAAGAATGAACCACTAAACAAGAGTGTGTTATTGGGTAATGAGTGTGTAAGAATAGGTGCTAGAAAGATGTATCGAGAAGCACAAGAGCATGAGGTGTGAATGATGTGAGATTTATTTCAGAATTATACCCTCAACATTCAAGTATGAATCATGGAACTACAGAGTGTGTCATAGGGTAATGACAATACAATGTGTGTATCAAAGGGTTTGAAAATGCTTCAAATATTATACATGATGCTTGAAACGTGAAATGTGATAGTAAACACTAGAGACAACTAATAGTAATGGGGTGAGAAAGTATGGTTCCCCCAAGTGTGTAATTGGAGAAGTATCAAGTAAACTCATCTAATAGATCATTAATGTCAAGATCATAGCTAATTAGATTAAGATTTGAGACTTGGTAAGAAATGGTGTGGGGTTAATCATGTAAAGATTCTATGCGGTGTAAATTGTACATGCCCATAGCATATTCTTCATCAGTAAAGGGAGGTTGCAAATAATCGTGTGCATACCAATGAGTTAGATTTTGATTATATCCAAGGATTTAATCGTTATAAATAGAGATGTGGCCAAAAGGCATGGGAAACATGATATCAGTATGATTGGGATCCAGAATGCCACCAATTTAGTCAAGCCAATAATGTCCAAGTGTGAGTGGAGAGGAACAAGGAGTACATGCAAGGAAGATTGATAAATGAAAGATGCAGAGGCCATAGGCGGTAGTAAAAATACACATCCATGATAAAGGTGAGGAGAGTGAGGTGGGGAAGGATATCGGAAAGTGTGAATCCTAGGCATGCTAAGTCATCATGTGTCCAAATAGTTTCAGAAAAAATAGGGTCAAATGGAATATGAGGCCAATAAGAGTCACGTATGAAGAGATTGCATATGAAGGGATCAGGATAAGGCATGAAATGAATGTGGGGAGATGTAATAGGTGGTAAGATGTCCAATGTATGGATACTCCCCTAAAAAGGTATCATGGCATTAGTAGGAGGAGGTTTTTGAATTGGTATTCACCAAGGCCAACAACAAAAATGTATCCTGGAAATATGATTCATTTATTTCAAGAGGAGTAAAGTTAAGATTACACAATGTGTCATTGTTAAGCTCTATGGGATCAACCTCTTCATCAAAATATTTAGTGCTAGCATTATCTTGTTGGATAACATTGTCAAGGATATTGGTAGGGGTGGAGCTAGATGTAGGATTGAGAGGAGCCATGACAGGTGTGGTAGTGGTGGTTAGAGAGGTAGACATGGTGGGTGATATGAGATTAGTAGTATGTGTAGGGATGGACGGAATGCATGTGGAGGTAGAAGACAAATGTGAAGCACTAGATTGACCCACATCATATGTATTGATAGTATGATATGGAATAGGCTGCAATGGAGGTATGGGCATGGTGGTGATTGGGTCTATGCGAAAAAAATTGAATGGATCAGGGTCAGCATAAATGGTATGCTCATAGCCATCATGTAGGAATTTAACGCACCTATGAATTGTAGAGGGAACAACATGCATGGCATGAATCCATGGTCTACTAAGTAAAAATTGAACTGAAATGATGCATCAATGACAAAGAACAGAGTAGGAATGATTTTAGGCCCAACTTGTAGAGGTAAGGTGATAGTGCCCATGCATGTGCAAGTAGTGGAATCATAGCCATGAATGAGAGTAGAGGATTTATTGATTAAGCTATCAAAATTTACAGTTTCCTAAGGAGAGATAGAGCACATAAATTTATAGTAGATCCATTATCAATGAGTACATGTTTGATACAAATGGAGCCAATAGTAGTGGTGATAAGCAAAAGGTAAAATGATTGCTAGTAGCAGAAGGAGGGATATCCTCATCACTAAAAGATATGACATGTGGTAGATTTTTTAGGGATTGAATGAGATGAGTAAAGGAAACAGTGAATTATTACTTTCAATGTGGATGGAGTGAAGGGTGACCTCTAATGTATGATGAAAATCGGGTGCACTGTATAAGAGATCATAGAGAGAGATTTTGGCTAGTGTATTCTTAAGTTGTTCAATGATGTCATAACCTTTAGAGGTGGTGGTAGGAACTATAGAAGTAATAGGTGGTGGGACAGAGATGGGTGGAGTTGTAGGAGGACGAGTGGGTGACTACATTGATGGTTCGATCAAGCATTGAAGTGACAAAGAAAGGATGGTGTTGAGTACAAACCTGTATAAAATCAGCAATAGTGACAAATGCCCATGCCAAAAACCCTAGTTGGAGTATAAGAGGAATAAGAAGATTGATCTATGAATTCAAAAGAAAGAGATAGATTTTGATGCATTCTCATAAGGTAGGGTTTGAGCAAGCGAGTTCACCAAATGATTTAATGTAATTTGAAATAAATTTACATTACGAGTAACTACTACGTAATGAATAATGTATAAATGATAAAATATAGTAATAACACAAGAAATAAAGCATGTAAAATGTAAAACCCTAAGCAAGAAGGAGAGAAAGGAAGACTTAGTTGATTTCAAAGCAGATTGGAGGTGATCTAGGTAGGTTAAAGTGTTGAATATTAGAACATAATATTAAGTGCCTATAAACCTTAGTTTATAATTAAATGGGTAAGAATAGTTATATTCTTAATTATTTAATATAAATTGTTAGGAATATTTATATTGTAGTGTGATCATAAAATATTATGTGAGTGATTATATTATCTAGGATGATATAATATGAGTTGTAATAGTTAATTACATTATGGAAAATGTAATTATGAGTGTGTGAGTAAATATTGTTATGATTTGTTGAGTAAACAACTCATTAACAATATTAGTTTTGTGAGAAAACAAAATCTCACGTAAAATAACATGGAGTTGTTTTAGGAGTTGTGTATGGAGATATTTATATAGATTATCTCTCCTTAAATATAGGAACAACCTATCCTATATAAATGGCTGTAATAATTCCTATGTAATAGCGAAGAATGAAAAGTAAGTTTTGAAAATTTAATTTATGTAATTACGATATTAAATTTTCATGTGGTACTGAGCAGTCTAAAGCGAAAACTTCATTATTTTCTTGATCAAATTTTTCTCAAATAATAGCTTGTATTTTTGTTTTTGGACCTAGGTTTTTCTAAAAAAATTCACACTTGAACCATGTGTTTGTTAGAAAACTACATAATAAATTTCAGTAGAACCCGGTTTGTATTTTTTAAGAAATACACATTTCACTATGCAACTATCAAATTCAGCACATAAATTCTTCTACTGAAAGTTTTCTCCAATTTCCAATAATGTTGAATTGTTAATATAGATTCTTGGCTTGCTTGGAGGTTTAAAGGTATTCTATATAAAGTTTTAAAGTACCTAATTCAATTATATATTTTTTTATTAGTATTGTACAAAATAATGGAGAAATTAAATCTGATTGAAAAGTTTGAAGGGCAAGATTTCCATACATGGCAACTACATATGCAATTGCATTTAATAGAAAAGGACTTATGGGATGTAGTTAAAGCTAATGCAATTCCACCAATGAATGTGAATGATCTAGCTAAATGGAATGTAAAATATCAGAGAGATTTGGGTACCATTGGTCTGGGCTTATCAAAATCCTATCTGCATCATGTGGATTTCACAAAATCTGCAAAATAAATTTGGGAGTCTCTTAACAAATTATTTGGTTATGAAGCTGAAACAACAAAGACTACACTGAAGCAACGCTTGTACGGGTTGATGGAAGAGAACTCAAAAATGGTAGATCATATAAGTAAGTTTCACTCTTTGCTAAATCAACTAGTTGGAATTAAAGAGTCAGTAAAGGATGATGATGCTAAAACAATACTCCTAAATAGTATGCCTAAAAGCTATTCAAATATTGTGTTTACTTTAAGCAAGGTAACAATTAGCTTAGAAGGAGTAATCTCCACATTACTTGATCAGAGTAATTATGAAGAATATGAAGAAGTAATGTATGTACAGAATAAAGCAAGTACTTCATCTAAGAAAGGAAAGTTCAAACCAAAACCTTTCCCTTCTAAAGGTAAAATGAAATGTTATTACTTGTGATGAATCGGGACATGTAGCCTTGAACTGTAAAAAGAGGGAAAAATATCTACTTGATGAAAAAATAGATCAAAAATCTCTTTTGGTCAAAGAAGAAACTGATTGGGATGAATACTCTAATGATGAAGAACTTTCTTGTCCTAGTGATGAGGAATTCTTATGGTAAATAGTTCACTTTTTGGAGGAAGGAGGAATTTTAGGGCCTCTCATCAGTCACCAACGATGGGGCCACATATTGATTTGGTGGCAATTTATATTTAGCATGTGTGGTTCATTTTTCAATGATGTGTTTCTATGTGATTCTAACAATCGTTCCTGAGATGTCTATATGGTGTGGAAGAAGCAAGACTGTAAGACTTTGTTTACGGAGAGGAAGCATCTATGTCGATGATCCTCTTTACTATCGTACGGGTCCTCTGATTTCCATACTTCATTAGAAGACGATCATGTGGTGAATAGATTCATGCAGAGAGGTGATCATGATCAACTAGTGAGCCAGAGAGGTGATCATGTGCAACAAAATCTAGTAGCAACTACGGAACTCTATCATACTCATGTCTTCAGGTGCTCTTGCCCCATGTTCACACTAAGGGGGTGAATGTTAGGAATATTTATATTGTAGTGTGAACATAGAATATTATGTGAGTGATTATATTATCTAGGATAATATAATACGATTTGTAATAGTTAATTACATTATGGTAAATGTAATTATGAGTGGGTGAATAAATATTGTTATGAGTTGTTGCGCAAACAACTTATTAACAATATTAGTTTTGTGAGAAAACAAAATCTCACATAAAATAACATGGAGTTGTTTTAGGAGTTGTGTGTGGAGATATTTATGGAGATTATCGCTCCTTAAATACAGGAACAACCTCTCCTATATAAATGGGTGTAATACTTCCTATGTAATAACAAGAATGAAGAGTAAGCTTTGAAATTTTAATTTATGCAATTATGATATTAAATTTTCATAAACTTAGTTTTTTATGTTTAATTGATTATTAATTAATCAATATATTAAATTAGCACTATTTTATCACATCCTGCCACTTAATAAGGTTTGTGACCCGTGGGGTCAAATAAATATGACTATAGACACCAAAATTGGGTCACGCTCCCCTTGTTCCCTCGATAAATAAATACCTTAATTCATTATCATCATATTTATTATTTAAATCTCCTAATTGGGATGATGCACACATATCCACCTCACCTAGACACCTCATTAAGCCACCTCACCCTAAGACCTATTCTTAGTAAGTTGTCATAACTAATTAAGACTTACCCAAAACATAAAAATAAATGCTTACATTCCCTCTAACCACATTCCCGTGCATGCTTAAAAGAAGCTTCTAGTCTAATCTGTGAGTTAACAACATGAGATCCTAGAAAATCAAGGGGATCTGCCCAATTTAGTAAACCTAGGAAATACTACCCTAACTAATGTTGGTTACCCTTAACCATCGCTAGTTAAGCTGGAACCGTCATCGTCACCCTTTAATCACCAAAACAACCTTATTTTCAAGGTTGGAAAAAGTTGACAAATTCCTGAGAGATATCACATCTTTTGAGAACAATTTTCAGAGAACACGTATGCAAGGAAGGAGATCAAGCATTTTCTCTCGCATGCAGGTCCAATATTCATCCAAAGAACCACCCAAAGATAGATTTGATCCGATCAAGCAAGAAGGAGAGCACATGCAGCCCATGCAAGAGTTCCCCAATGTTTGGTGATCCTCTGCAGCATTCAACCTCTTATCAACACCTTCATTCCTCATCACGGACATGCGTAACTAGATTCCAAGTAAGTGAAACATTCCTCTAGTTCATTCATTTAATCATTGTATCTTCATCCTTTGTTCTCCTAGCCACCCATTGACCTCCTTCAATAATCACCCCTCCATATCCCCATTAAACCCTCACCAAATCCCATCAAAACAGTTTAATACCTCATTTCGACCAGCTTTGTCTTTTGTACAATCATAAGGGAGATCTAAAGTTCATTTTGTGACATTCCCGGCATTCCACAAGAATCGCACCGGTTCTCCCCAACTAGCGTCGGTCACCCATAATCGCATCGGTCTCTGTATTTACCAATACAACCTGAACAAATAACATACCCACTTATTCTCACATCACCCTTAATCACCTGTGACTGCCTAAGACCTCTGTCGGACTCGAGCAGAGACCCATAACCAGATTACTTGACCTTTGGATCTTATTTTAACCTAGCCTATTAGATTAGATATTTCTTATTGTGTTTTAAATGAGATACCTAAATCATTTTAACTACAATAGGATTTACTTTATTACCAACATTAAATTGTTTTAAATAATTGGATCGACAAATGCAGGAAGTATCACACTTCCCGAATCTAGCACATGCTTCAGCAGTTCACTTGCATATATTGTTTAATTTTTTTATTTGGTGGTCTTGTGTTCCATTTCAGGTAGTTCCTCCTAGCCAAAAGGAAGCTCTCATAATCAACTATGGATTCAGAAGTCATATGTGTGCAACAACCTATCAACCAACATTTCAACAGTATTCCTCCTATGCCCATTACCCTATTTGTTTCATCATTTTGAAGAAACGTCTAAGAATCAGGTGAAACATTTTGGCACACCCGGTGGGACCCATTCGGGGTTCCTTGCATTTTATTCATTCCTAGGAAAAGTTGTGTGTTTGTTTCCCTTCTGAAAATCATACACATTAATTTTCTTCCTTGGTAACCTTCTTTTTCTTTCTATTTGCTCTAAAAGAAACCTTTCTTTTGGTGTACTTAAAAAGAACCATTTCTTCTTATTTTCTGCATTTTAGTGAAAGAACATCCCTCTCCCTCTTCATCTACTTGTGTCATTGAATTCCATATTTCGATTTGGGCTTAAAAATCATTGCATTTCATTCTAATTTTCTACATTAGCTCACATTAATTGAGGGAAACCTATACGTTGGAATTCATTCCCAGCTGATGGTTGACAAACGAATCATAGAAAGCACATCTCTCTCTCTCTCTGAGTCTTACCAAATTGTAAAAATTCAAAATAAATACATATTCTTAAACAACATATTTCCTAGGAACGCTCACAACGATCGCACTAATTTGAGGATTGGGAGGTACTCCCTAGCTCGTTGCTCACGAGTCATACTTCAGAGCAAATCCCACCCCCACCATAACATACCTGAAACCTCACCTTTTAGATCTCCTTCTTCGTAGGAAGCCATCCTCACCAAAAAACTCTATTCTACAGTTCATGAGTCAGTCCTTAAATAGCATAAGCTAAACAAACATAATAGAAAAGGCACTCTTAGGATCACATTTTTCTTAGTGTTTCTGCTTGGTTTGCATTTTGAGGTGAGAGGTCACGCTCTTCATTTTTCTTGTTTCTCCTTGCATGCTCCTCATCATAGTTGGTGTATTCCAGCTTCATCTGAGTGTGCCTGGACCATATTCTCATCATTCTCAGAATTCTGGGTCTGATTCCACATCAAATTTTAACTCACAACCATATTTTCTTCATCACTATTTCAATTTCACAATAACTAGTGTCAGTCCACCGACCATCGTCGGTTACTCCTTGACCATCATCGGTTATACCCAACCGGCGTCGATTCACTATCATTTTGGTTAACCTACCCAAAAGGACACATGTTCACTTTCTTTGACTATTCAGAGTCCCTGTCACTATTTTCACTCTCATTTACTTGGTAAATCACATCAGTATTCGGCATACCTATCAAATTCGGCCTTATACCTTGTTTTTGACCCACCGACCCACTTTCCATGGTGATCGACCTCAGTTTCCTGTGACTAGCATTGGTTTACCCTAACCGGCATCGGTTAGCCTATGTCATCTTCCAACTGCCATTTTAACCCCAATTCACCTACCACCACCTATTCATCCTACCCGTGTTGTATCTTTGTGGTACTTACGAGAAAAAGCAATCTTACCACATTAGTACTATTCACATGGTACGACGCATCTAAAAGCAAGTGCCCTCGTATTCCATGCCATTAGTCAACCCCTTCCACCTAGCCCTTCACCACTTTCCATTTTATCACCCGTTATGGATCCTATCCAACCTATCACTATCACTACCTGAGATGAGGATTTCACACGACTCCTTGACCAAAACCCTACCACCTTGCAGTTTTATCTTTCCCACTCGTCCACTCGAGATTCCTCGGGTCAGTTGATATATGGCATGCCCGTATCTATCCCCCTGACACTCGCTCCTACTTCTCCTCCAGCCCCTGTTAACCCTACATTGCCTGCATCTACCTTACCCCCAGTCATTTCGTAGCTAGGTCATATACCCGCTCATCATCACACGTCTACTACATCCGTGCACGCATCACATCCACTATACCTTCAACAACCACCCAAAACATAACCTTATCCACCCCTATTGTTTCGCATATACCCATAGCTACACAACCACCTCTGGTGTTGGTGACCCCTACCCCTTTTCAAAACGTCATCCTTTCTATTCCGCAATCTTTATCCCCCATTGCCACTAGGGTCACCACGACCCTTCCACCTTCATATATGTACTATCAGTAGCCCCCTGTTTCATTTGTTATTCATTTTGGGTACGTACCCCCTATTTCATTACCTTCTTCTCAATCCACCTACATGGCACCACCATATACTGGAATGCCACCCTCGTCATATGCCCAACATCAACCCTCTTACACTACAAGAGGCACCCAACCATCGCAACCTACCAACGACCTAATCAAATTAATGTTTGACAAGATGCAGACATTGGAGGCATCGATTTCTAGCTCCCGTCACACTCTCACCTACGATGAGATTTCTAACGAACCTATCCACCCATCCATTCCTATCTTTCCATACCCCATGCATTGGGAGATGCCTAAATTCAACTGTTTCAATAGCAAGGAAGACCCACAACAGCATTTGTGGTCTTTCAAACACGGGTGCTACCTAATCACCCACGATGATGCTTTGCTCTTGAAGGACCTTTCCCATGTCTCTGACTGGACTCTGTTAGATTGGTATAGTGGGTTACCTAGACACTCTATATTTTCATTTAATCAGGTGGCCCAAGCCTTCTTAGATCACTTCTCCATCAACATTGTTAAGAAGGTTACCATGACTGACCTATATTCCACACGTCAGTATGATGATGAATCTATCACAGATTTTTTCACTCGCTGGTATAGCCTGATCAATCAACTCACCTTCCAACTACACAAAAGAACTCATCAAGATCTTCACATGGGCTTGTGTTAGACATATCTCACCAACCCTGTAGGTCCAAACTTTCCGAACATTCGATGAAGCATTCACCATGGCATGAAAGTTAGAGATTCGGGCCATCGAAGAGAAGAAAATCCAATTACGCAATAATAATTATGCATTCAATTCAAATGATACCTATTCTTCTTCCAAACTGCAGAACAATTATTCAAAGGCCAAGGGCACCGCTAACACAGTGGTACTCAAGGCCATGCTAGCTCATCCATCAAATCAAGATAGCCCCTCATCTAATCTCTAACCCATCCGGACTTTTCAATTCGACGAGAACAACGGAAATACACCCCAATTGCGGAACCTTACTCTTCTATTTTAGAAAATCTCATCAAAGTTGGGGCCATCACCCTTCCACCTATAAAACGACACACTGGTTTTGACCGTTCTCACCCCACACCCGCATGGTATAAAGAACATGACTTCTGTAACTATCATCGAGTAAAGGGTCATAGTGACGACAATTGCATCACTTTCAAAAATATTGTCCAAGAAATGCTCGAGAAAGGCGAGTTAACTATGGATAATCCTAACGCACTGTCCAATCAAAACCTACAAATCTTCAAGAAACCATCTCCCAATCATGCCCCTTCATCTGATCAAACCGGTGAGACCTCAACTCATGATAGCCATACCCGTGAGGTCCACGCTATTTTCAGCGATGCACTCGTTACTTCAATTACCTCATATTCCTTCCATAGAGGAAATTCTAGCTCAAAGTCCTCCTCCTACACTTGAACCCACTTCACCTATTCCTCCACCCACAGAGGAACACCTTTCACCTCCTTCCTCACCCGTGGAGGAGCCTTCTGCTAATATCAAAACCATTTCACCTTTAGCTTCTCCACCTAGGGAACCGTCACCCACATTACTTCTTCAGTCCATGGAGGAGCACCCATCATCTCCTCCACCCATACAGGAGCACCTATCATCTCCTCCACCTACAAAGGAACACCCATTTTCTCCTCCACCTATCACGGATCCAAAGAGTAGAGATACCTTTGCCTCTAGGAGAACATTCTTCATCAGCCTACCTAATATCCTCGTAGACCTACTTTTGGCTCTCTTACACACTGGAAGCCGGGCCAATTTCCCATCTCTAAGACACATTTTATGGGAATAGCCATTAGGTCCTCATCAACTTCACCTATAGACATGTCATTCTCATGCTTGGTTGATCGCTTAGATTATGTGGACAAAGCCTTATTGTGGGGGTGCGCTTCGCTTCTATCTCAACGCAAATGCAGATGTCACTTGCTGAAACTTCCACCATCTACCCAAAAATATTTCAACCAATCGAACCAAACACAACCACCTCCATCACAAATTCTTCGCCATACCTATCACAGCTCAACATACACCCTCACCCATAACCCAACATACATCTAAATCCAAACCCGCACCTACATCATCTTCATCAACTAACCCTATCACTCCCTTAGGGGTCACCCCAACCACCAACCTTACTCATCCACCTATCAAACTAGATTTAGCTACATCCTCCAAAGTCAACACCAAACCTACTCTAGCACCCAAACAGAAGAACCAAACCCATAGAACTCATACCCCAGTGCCGTTAATCATACCTGCATCACCTTCACCCTTTCCGTCTGTTTTAGGACCTCAACCTCCCAACACGGTCAAGAAACCTCCACCTGTCAATAAACCAAAAACACAATAGCCCATTCCTTCCTCGCAAACCTCTAACATACCTAGGCACCCAACACGACTTACACCCACACCTCACATCTTTACCACCCATACCTCCAATACCCTCAACAACTTCTTCACTACCCACTACACTTCAGTCTCTATCCCTCACACCCCCTGCACAACCTACATCATCTACCTTCACAAAGACCTCCATTATCTCCCTAGGTAACTCACCCTCTTCCCCATCCACTTTTCCCTCTAGATCTTATACACCCATATCACCTTTACCCAAGAAGGTGCAACCCAAAGACAAAAATCTGCTACCCTCCAATAAGGTAGTCAAACAATCATACATCCTCCTACCCATTCATCTACCATACCCCTACCCAAACAAACACGACCAACACCCAAGATCACTCTAGCACCATAAACCATGGCTTGACCCACTCCCCTCCCTGCAAAGACTGTTCCTAAACAATCGAGACGTACCTACACCCAAACCCACTTTCACTTCCCATTACGATCTGCTAGCAGGGTCCTATGCCAAAATTTTAACCAACCTCCTTGAGACTTTTGTCATCACATTACCACCGCTCAGACCTTATGACCCCTTCAAACCCAAGCCAAAAGGGTTTGATGACACTAAAATTTGTGCCTACCATCGTGTGCCAGGGAACGATGTGGAGAACTACAAGGCTTTAAAAACTGTCCTTATCTAGTTGTGTCCTCCTGAAGCCAACTTTGACGATGACAACCTTCTTGATGAGGACCCTGCTTCACCAACACCCATTCCCACAGTCCTTCCCTCATTTCCTACTCAACAACCACGACCTCCACCCCCACATCTCTTAGAGCCACCCCCAAGATTCAAAATTAACATGGTTCGCATCAGAGAACTTGCCACACCATTACCTAAATATCGTTGTGCCCAGCTCACCTCACAAGGTTTTTCTCCTCCGGTAGGTTTTTATCCGTCATGTCGTTATACCACTCACCCTACACCTTCTCCATTTGCTAACTCCCCTCAGATCAACATGATCCACGTCACTACCTATGCTCAGAAAGACAAAGGAAAGGAAAAGGCAACTGACTCGCCAACCAATCCTATACCCAACATACCATCTACACCCACACCTAAGATTACTATCTACGGCCCCACATACCCTATTTCTAATGGGGTCACACATCGCACCATGCTCAAACAACTACACCAATCTCCCCTCAAAATGTCCCTATATGACCTCATCCAAACCTCGAAATCCCATCGTCAAGCTCTCATGGAAGTCTTGTAATCTATTGAGGTTTTACCCAATGACCCTATACCCGTAGCTTCCATTATCACACCCCATCATGTAGCCTCTCTCACCAAATTGCCACCTTTATCCACACCTCACCCTACTCACCAAATAGCCTCCCTTAGCTTCTCAGAGGAAGAGATCACACCGCACCAAACAGATGACCCAAACCCATCCCTCTTCATCTCTGTCCACATTGATTATATATGTGTACAATGTGTAATGATCGATGGGAGTGCTAGCATTAATATCATGCAATTGTTAGGTATGCGCATTTGAGCGAATGCATGGGATCAGCTAGAATGGTATCCTTCATGTTCAATGACGCTATCACCTCTACACGAAGGACACACCTATACCATTCTAGCTGATCCATCACCTTTTAAAACATGCAACATGCTCTTGCTCCACCCAATGATGTGCTCATACTTATTAAGGTGTCTACCTCCACAACCACTACCACATCACCTACACCTCCACTTACCATTACAGTCGCTACCTCAACCGCACATGCCTCCTTCATCCCTACCACTACCACACCTCAACTGACCTCCATGGCCAGTCCATCAGCCTCCCAATCCGTTAGCTCTACCTCCACGTCAACCACCGACACATCATCTATTCCAGCTACCCACATACAAACAACCAATCCCTTGGAAGGCATTTTTCAACGCCTCACTCTGGAGAATATCACTTATATAGTGTCAACACATTCCTTACTCCACAAGAGTATGGAAGTCTTCACCAACACCCTTGTTATGATCACCGCATAGGAGAATACCTCCTTTATGGTCCTCCTCATCTCCATACCAGTCTCACCTATGGGGGACTTGATACTACCACCTACACACCCAAACCACCGTCACAAACCCACCCATTTTCTATTGACTTCCAGTCTCTCACCAATCATCGTTTTGCCCACACCTTCTTACACCGATGTGCATGGAAGGGTTTTGGTTTTGGCTTTTACTGAACAAGGCCACCATATTGTCATTCCATGTACCACCCGCAAACATAATGACCATAGTGGTATCGACTTTCCTGAACCACCTACTAAGCAAGCCCACATTGAACCCATCAAGAACATCAGCCCTTCTCCACCTTCTTCCCCACTCCACCTTCATCACCACCTTCGCCGACAAAGTCGATGGATCCTGAATCTATCCCTCTTAACCATATTTTTCATAAACAATGTTTCCTTGGGGCCTTTGACTTATCAATACGAGGGCGAGGCCCCTTCCTCTCTTCCCTTCTTATATCTTGAAGTGATTGATGATGATACACCTTCAATTAATGTCGTTCAATATCAGGATGATGAATCTATACTCACCTACCTTAGTGCAAAAGACTTGTGTATTCATCGGTCGTTACCTTCTGAGACACAAACCATGTTGAATGAATCGACCATCAAGATCAACATTCATACTCAGGATGACCCACACATCCTAAAGATCGGTCAATCTTTAGATGCTGCTGAATAAGAAGCCATCACTTCTTTTCTCAAAGATCACAACCACACTTTCACTTGGTCTTACATAGACATGCTTGGTATTTCCCCACCATAGTGGTCCGCAATATCATAACCGTTCCCGATGCAAAACCCATCAAATAAAAATTTAGGAAAATACATCCTCGCATTGCCCTTCTTGTCAAAGAAGAACTTTAGCACCTTCTTTTCATTTCCTTCATATTACCCATTGATTATCCTTGTTTGATTTCTAACATTGTCCCTATCACTAAGGCGATAGGGGACTCCATTTGCACGGACTTCCGTGACCTCAACCTAGGTTACCCAAAAGATGACTTCCCTCTACCGGTATTTACCAATCGGTTGACCTTACCATTGGTCATGAGATGCTATCACTCATGGATGGCTTCTCGGTTATAACCAAATCTTCCTTGCCCCAGAGGATCAACATAAAACCGCATTTATCACCCCGGGGACCTTCTACTACCAATAAATGCCTTTTGTCCTTAAAAACGCTTGGTGTCACATATCGGCGTCTGCTATGACTTATATCTTCCATGACATCATGCATCGTATATTAGAAAATTAAGTGGATGATCTCCTGGCCAAATCTAAACGCCACTCCGAGCACCTTGTCGTCCTCAAAACCATTTTTGAGTGCCTCATTAAATATTGTGTTTGCCTTCACCCAAGAAGTGTGTCTTTGCGGTTCTCTCAGGAAAGCTCCTGGGATTTATCATTTCCTTATGTGGTATAGAAGTTGACCCTACTAAATTCAAGGCCATTCTCGAAATGCCTCCACCCACTAACCTTAGACAACTCCGTAGCCTACAAGGTAAGTTGCGTCTATTCACTATTCATTTAACAATTATCTTATCGGTGTCAACCATTTCATCATCTGCTCAAGAAGGATGTCTCTTTTAAATGGGATGATGACTGCCACAAAGCTTTTGAGGCCTTAAAACAATACCTTCTCCAACCACCCGTACTTATTCCACCTAAAGATAATCAACCTTTCTACCTATACATCTCAGCTACCGATCATTCCTTGGGAGCCATGCTCGCTCATCGCGATGAACAACACAGAGAGCAGGTAGTTTATTACATAAGCCATACTCTTTTGGACTATGAAACTTGATATACCCATCCCAAAAAAACTTTTCTTAGCCTTAGTTTTTGTTGCCACAAAACTTTTCCATTACCTACTCAACCACAAAACCTATGTTGTAACCAACACCGACCCCTTACACTTCATGTATGCCAAACCTTATCAAAATCAGCGTGTCACATGATGGCTTATGTTTTTATCTGACCTCGACCTCGAATTCATTCATCAAAAGTCCATCAAGGGCCAAGCCATCACCGACCAATTGGCCGACACACCTATTTCCGAGGATCAACCCTCTAATTTTGACTTTCCAGATGAGTCCATTGCTACCCTTTCCTTGGACGAACCCACTTATCAAATGATGCTTTTCTTTGATGGTTCCAAGTGTCAGCGTGGGGGTGGGGCTGGAGTTATCCTCATTCTTCTTGATGGTGAACCCATGCCTTTGTCTTTCAAACTTGATTTTGATTGTACAAACAATATTGTCGAATACGAAGCACTCGTATTAGGCCTCCAAGCTGCCTATGCCCTCGATATCAAAACAATCAACATCTTTGGTGATTCCCAATTGGTTATAAACTAAGTCAATGGTATATACCAATTTCATAATGAGATACTTCAAAAGTATAAACATCATGTAGACATAATTTTGACCACCTTTGACCATTTCATCGCTTCAAACCATCCCTCGTTTAACCAACAAATTTGTAGATACCATGGCTTACTTAGCCTCTCAAATACTTGCTTTGCCCACTGATTCTAAAATCTTTGTCACCATACAACGTCTCAAATCACCCTCCTATTTACCTCGTGATGTTTACTCTATCCAAACTACTACCCCCGACCCGAGCGACCTTTGGTATAAACAATATTCCGACTATCTTTCTCTCTCCATCTTACCTCCTGATCTCACCCGTAATGGACAATGCACCTTCCTTAAAAAGGTCTCTCGTTACGTCATCATGGGGGGCCTCCTCTATAAGTGCGGATTTGATGGTATTCTCTTATAATGCCTCACGAGTTCTGAAATTCCTTATATAATTAAGGAAGTTCATGATGGCATATGTGGAGGTCACTTTAGTGGCCTTGTTGTTGCTAAGTGTATTCTTCACCTAGGCTATTATTGGCTGACCCTTAACCATGATTATTGCGACTACATCAAACATTGTGTAAAATTCCAACAACATGCCAACCTTCATCATATACCTAGTCACGCCTTACAGTGTCGCCTGACCTTTTAGCCCTTCTTCTCTCAATGGGGTTTAGATCTTGTCGGAGAGATCAATCCCCATTCTTCCCAATGACATCAATGGATCATTACCGCTACCGAATACTACACAAAATGGGTTGAAGCCATACCACTCATCTCCATGAAAGATGAAAAAATATGTGAGTTCATCAATCATCACATCATTTTTTGCTTTGGTGTTCATCATCGCCTCATCACTGACAATGGAAAATAATTTAAAAATAAAACATTGCAAAAAATTTACGATGCCTTCAACATTCAGCTAAGTTTCTCATCACCTTATTACCCATAAACCAATGGCCAAGCTGAATCCACTAACAAAACCCTAACAAAATTCTCATGAAAGTGGTTAACGATACGAGGAAGGATTGGCATACGCACATTCCTTTTGCCCTATGGGCATACCGCACTAGTATCCAAACTTCCAAAGCTACTACACCTTTTTCTCTGGTCTACGAAACAGAGGTTGTTCTACCCCTCGAAGTCCAAATTCCCTCACTCTACATTTCTCTCCATGACATGCTCAATGATGATGACTTTCGTCAAGACCATTTAGCACAACTGGAGTTATTAGACGAATGTCGTCTTAATTCTCTTGACCACCTCCAAGTTTACTAAAAACGTATTAAACATGCCTATGAAAAATGTGTCCATAAACGTACCTTCCAAGTCGATGACCTTGTCCTCGAAAGAAAATCAACATGTAACCAAAGCAAAAAAAGTAAACGGGGTAAATTTACTCCTAATTAGCTTGGACCATACATCGTGAGCCATACTTACAAATCTGGTGCTCATCGTTTATCTTCACTCGATGGTAAACCTAAACCTGAGCCCCTTAACGCCTTGCATCTTCGACCATTCTATTGTTGACTTTTAGTCCTACATCACTTTTTGTCTCCTTTCATGCTTGTCCCTTGAGCACTCTCCACTTCTTACACCTCACCAACAATTAAACAAGAATCATGTGAATACCCGTCACTTGTTATCTTTTCTTGAATATGTGTACCATGGCACTAAACATAGCATGATTCTCATGGATACTTTTTGTCTACCTTTAGATGAGATCCCATGGTTGTTTCAACCTGCTTTCTGAACAAGAATCATATTCTTCACCTTGGTCTTGTCCATGACTTCAAAACCCTCACATGGGACCCAAATCCTTGAGTCAAACTTCTAATAAAAATATAACTCCCTTAAAAGGACATATTCCTCTCTCGTAATCACTTGCTATAATAGACTACTCCCTCAAAGAATAGCTATGTAAAACTCTTTCCAAAAAAAAGAGAGAAACTAAAGCTTCCCGCATCGATCAGCTTCATGAAGACCTCAAGGAGTTAAATTCCTCATCCCATATAGACTTCCTGCATCGATTATTCTATCTCAAATACAAGTCAAAACAACAAACTTTTACTCATGGATTTTCCCATTATGACCTCGGATCTTTTGCCCAAAGAGCATGCTTACTCATACCATATAAAATCTAAACCACCTTTTTCACCATTCCCACTCCCATTTCCCACCACCTCAAGGGACCTCTTAGAACCCAGACATTTGGTGATCATGTGACTACTTTTCACCCTTATAATAATTAATCATGCAATGTCTTTAGGGTCTTGCATTCATCACCTCCTCTAAGGTATGACCTACTCAGTATGACCCTAACCAATCAGGTGGCTTTCTTGCCTCCTCTTATCTTTTACCTTCATTATTACGTTTTGATTACCTTATACAAGACTTGGTCCTCAACACGTACCTTTGGGGTATTCTTCTTCTTTTGCCACAATCGACATCACCTATACCCTTTTGTCTATAACCCACCCACACCTAATGAGACCTAAACCCAAAACATGCCTAAAACTTACCAATCATTTTCATACCTCCTCATATTCTTCCTTGGCTTATGGGAGAACTACATCGGCCTTGAGGTCCCTTTTTTCTGGGAGTATGTAGGAAGCACTCCAATAAGCATGGGGCCCTTGGAGGTTAGCTCAGCCACTCTCTACCCTAACCAATTCATCTTTCATCTTCTTAAATCACATTTGCCCCTACGTAGTTTCCTTTTTATATCATAGAATTGGAAATTAAACCAAACAAACAACAAGTTGTTTAACATTTTTATCATCACCACAACATTCATTTATTACGACTTCCATTTCTCTACCATCATCATGCATATATTATAAAACATTTTAAACATGACCCATATCATCATTCATTGCTCAAATTCATGAATCACAACTTCAACTAATTTAAACACAACCATGCCTAACCAAACCTTTCGAACCATGCCTATGACTCCGACTCGATCCATGCATAAACCAACCGAACTCAAACCATGCCTATTACCTGACTCGATCCATGCCTAAACCGACCTGACTCGATCCATGCCTAAACCAACCTGACTCGATCTATGCCTAAACCGACATGACTTGATCCATGCCTAAACCAACCTAACTTGATCCATGCCTAAACCAACCTGACTCCACCATGCCTAACTCACCTAGTTTCTGTCCATATCAAAACAAAAATTAAAAGTCTCATCAAAACACCGACAAATCAAGAATCTCATCCATCTCATCATATAAATAAATATGTGTGTCTCAATACAATATGCATGAATATCCCATCATGTCTATCTCAAACAAATCATCGGCACGCAGGCTGATACTCAATACAAAATGTCATCGGCACGCAGGTCGGTCTCATATATAATAAAATAATAAAATAATAAAATAATACAAAATCTCTTCGACATAGGCTGGTATATGCTCAAAATATACAAAAACTCTTGTACATCCTCACTCTCTTGACACAAAGCCGGTATGTGATCAAAAATATATCCTCTATAATAATCTCTCAGCACGCATGCTTTGGTATATATCAAAACTCAAAACTATGTCAAAAATCGGGAGCCATATATCAGGCACCCTCTCGGCGGACATCCTCCATATCGGTATCGCTATCCCCTCTGCCTCCTCGGCCCCTGTCTGGCAACCTGCTAACATCTCCCCACCCATCATAGGTGGTGGTTGGGTCCCTACTAGGCATCACCTGGAGCTGGTCTCCATGAGCTGGTGGCCTCTCCCTGATCTTGTCTAGGAGCTCGATGGCCCCTTGTGCTCTCTACACTGTGAGTGCGGGATCTCATCCTCTCACTCGAGGCCTATTGTGCCATGTACTCTCCATAGGATAGGAAATCTATCCCGACCACCATCAGCTAATCCCGATAGTATCTGACCTCACCTAGGGCATCCTCAGTAACCTAGATATGGGCATAGTCTCACAAATGTGGTGGCCCCATAGGCCTCGGCCCCTATACCTGCTTCGGGACCCTGTCCCACCCTGCTGTGAACTAGGACCATGCCTCAAGACTCCGTGCTCGTATCTAGGCCTCGTAAAGCCCCAATCTGCTTCTGTGATGTGGCCAAATGGCCTGCAACCCTATCACTTGTGCTGCAGGGCAGCCACCCGACCATCATCTCCATCTCTATCCCCACCTTGGGCCATCTGGGCTCAAGATTGGCCACTGTGCATTTAACTCGGTCCACCTCTGCCTCTAAGATGGTAATTTTTGTCTCGCACCATACCCAACTGGGTAATCAAAGTCGCCACCTACCCCTGTAGGGCATCCTCTACACCGTGATGGTGGCTAGATCTGGCTACCCTGACCTGGGTGGTACTACTCATAAATGAGCCACCCACCACTGTTTATATCTGTCTGTGACCCCGGCATCATCAATCTACTACCCACTCGCTTGCTGCTCCTCCTAGCCTGTGGGCATTGTCAACTATGGCGAGAGGTAAGGGCCTCTCCATGTCGTCTCTCCTCTATTGCGAGAAGGGCGGAGGTATGTCCTGTAGCAGCCCAAAATGCCACCTAACTCTATCAACCGGGATCATCTTGTGCTCCCCAACACGGCAACCCTATATCCATCTCAATAGCTGGAGCTCAGCTAGCTCATCACGCATATGCCTATATGATGGGAAGCCCACATATAGCCTCCATATGATGTCCACTCCGACAACCCCTCCAATAAACACCAGAAATAGGCCACATCATGTGTGGGCCTATCTGATCTCCACTCTCCAATAGCCGGCACCCATCGCCTATACCCCACTCGTATAAATCCTGGTGGAAAGGCATCGGCCAGGGCATACCCACTGGATACACACAAACAATGTGCTCATATGCCCAGTAGTGAAGTAAAAAGGTACATAATAGGCCGCAACTTGCGCTGCGTAGCCATCCATATGCTCATAACTCCCTGTATAGTTGCACCATGAATGTTGGCACCTAGGCAAAGCGGGTCTGGTCTATCATCATGTCATGTAATACCCCCATCAACGATCAGGGAAACCACCCACCCTCTACATCTGCAATGGTGCAAAGTAGCACACTGCCTCCATCAATAAAACTACTAGCCTCGTCTCCTCTGGACGGGCTAGGTACATCTCTCCATAGCTCACGCTGGCACTATGGAATGTCAGCTTGGCCATCCCCTCTCCAAACACCATCAGCATCAACTCCTCCGAGGCCTCGGAGGAGATCGAATAGACTTGTGTACCCAATATGGGTAGCCGTAGAATCTTGAACACATCCTCCAGGGTGACTGTAATCTCACCCATCGGTAGGTGGAATGTGTTGGTCACAGAATCCCATCTATCAATGAGAGCGACCATCAAACTCGGCTACTAGACTACATGCCGGTAGCATCGGACCCCACTCAGGCCCACCTCCTCCACATGCCACAACTCCTCGGGGTTACTGCACCATGAACTATCACGAGCAGGGGTGGAACCCTATCCCGCATGCGTAGCTAATCTCTCCCCTGCATCTAATACAAACAACAAATTAATCTACATTTATCACACCCATACTCACCCACTATCCTTTTCCCACACCCTATTTTACCCCTACCCATCTCAACCACCCAACCTATGGCACTTTTTGCCCCTTGCTCCCCAAAACCCGACCGGTGTCGGTTCTCTCTAACCGACCTCGGTCACCCCTAAACCGGCATCGGTCACCTATTTCGTGACCGATACCGGTTTAACCCTATCGACGTCGGCTCAACCCGACTAATGCCGATCCATCATCACGGTGAAAAATCACGACCCCCAAACCCTCCCTTCTCAAAAATTACCTCTTCGACACTTCTACCCACCCAATCTCACCTACAACTCCCTACACCTCATCCCCTCCCCTCTTCTCCCACTTATCTCTCTCCCCACTCCTATTTTACCCAATTTACCCTCCCATTTCCAAATTTTATTTTCCCCACCCAAAATAAAAAATAAAAAACCAATTTCACAAATCACCTAATCTATCTAACAAAATATAAACAAAAGTTTGATGCTTACCTCATCATGTTGTCGTCCATCATCATGGTGGCACATCAATCATTTGACCGGTAACCCACCCGATCCCTCTCCGGCCTCTGCCATCACCAAATCGCTACTGCGACTCCAACCAATCAAATCACCCACACCGATCCCGTGGACCCACCTCTCACCAACCAATCACCCATCGTTCGCTCGCCAACTCAACTCTTCATTCTATCTAGACACTTTTCACCTTTTTCTCTCTCGTGTCATTTTCCCAATTCACAAGAAGACAAATGAATAACAAAAAAACGTGGATTTTTTGTTTTTATAATAAATCTGACCTAACCGACATTGGTTTTACTTCACCAAAGATCGGGTCTTGTGCCCTACCTTACCATGGTCGGTTACACTCTACCAGCGTTGGTTACCCTTGACTAGCATCGTCACCCTCTCTTGCACATTGCCCTAAATTTTACCTTATTACCCTACCCATCACTCTTTTTTTCCCCACCCAACCTTTACCCTAACCATTCCCCTCACCCTCTTGCCCTCATCATTTATTACCTACCCACGTCCTCCTTTGGGGACTCGTTATTTTACCCATACCTCAGCCCTACCCGTGTTGTGACCTAGATACTTGGACCTGGAACATCGCTAGTGACCTTTGACCCCATGTGTTCGCTATACCTTGCAACACTGATTACTGTGTTGATTGACCTAATGACCTTACCTTGCCTCTTGTCGTGACCATTTATCCTGACCCTACCTTTGGTGTACCGAAACACACCTAAACATTCCTACACCTAACCTGCGTTGTGTTTCCTAACCATATCCTATACCTTGGATACCATAATCACTTCAACCTTGTTTGGATAAACCTATCGACCTTAGACAATGTAGAGTTTGCCTGCTCTTCAACCTGGTAGCGTGTTGCAGTTTATACGTGTGCATGCATTTGACTGTATTACTACCTTTGACCCTGACCCATTACCTAGATTACCCGAGTAGACCTTACTCCTTTTTCCCTTGTTACCCACCTTCCTTTTCATCACATTTACCTTTTATCAAACCACTCACCAATTCTGCCTTCTACCTCGTCAGTTCTTGGTTTGAGGGGGATCACCTCCACCCACACATGGGGCAACCACATCTTATTTTTTTCAGCGTCGCTTACCAATACAAGCTACACAACAAAAGGGGAAAAATGTAGACACCAAAATTGGGTCACACTCCCCTTGGTCCCTCGATAAATAAATACCTTGAACACATCCACCTAGCCATGGCCCCCTTCACCTCACTATAATATTAATTTAATTATTAAAATTAAATTAATTCATTATCCTCACCATATTTATTATTTAAATCTCCTAATTGGGATAATGCCCACATATCCACCTCACCTAGACACCTCATCAAGCCACCTCACCTAGACACCTCAAAGCCACCTATACCTATTCTTAGTAAGTTGCCATAACTAACTAAGACTTACCCAAACCCTAAAAATCAATGCCTACATTCCCTCTAACCACATTCCCATGCTTAAAAGAAGCTTCCATCTAATCCATGAGTTAACGACATGAGATCCCAGAAAATCAAGGGGATCTACCTAGTTTAGTAAACCTAGGAAATCCCACCCTAACCGATGTTGGTTACCCTTAACCGCCGCCAGTTAAGCCGGAACCACCGTCGGTCACCTTTTAATCCCCAAAACAACCTTATTTTCAAGGTTGGAAAAATTTGGCAGATTCTTGAGAGATATCACATCTTTTGAGAACAAGTTTTAGTGAGAACACGCATGCAAGGAAGGAGATCAAGCATTTTCTCTTGCACAGACATCCAACATTCATCCAATAACCACCCAGCACAAATTTGATCCAATCAGGCAAGAAGGAGAGCACATGCAGCCCATGCAAGAGCTCCCCAATGTTTGGTGATCCTCTGCAACATTCAACCTCTTATCAACACCTTCATTCCTCACTCACAGACGTCCAGAACTAGATTCCAAGTAAGTGAAACATTTTACTCCTCTGGTTCATTCATTTAATCATTGTATCTTCATCCTTTGTTCTCCTAGCCACCCATTGACCTCCTTCAATACTCACCCCTCCATATCCCCATTAAACCCTCACCAAATCCCATCCAAACAGCTTAATACCTCATTTCACCAGCCTAGTCCTTTGTGCAATCATAAGGGAGATCTAAAGTTCATTTTGTGACATTCCCAATGATTCCACAGTAATCGCACCGGTTCTCCCCAACCGGCGTCGGTCACCCTTAACCGGCATCGGTCTCTGTATTTACCAATACAACCCAGAATAACCTACCCACCTATTCTCACATCACCCTTAATCACATGTGACTTGCCTAAGACCTCTGTCAGACCTGCAGAGACCCAGAACCAGTTACTTGACCTTTGGATCTTATTTTAACCTAGCCTATTAGATTATATCTTTCTTATTGTGTTTTAAATGAGATACCTAAATCATTTTAACTACAATAGGATTTACTTTATTACCAACATTAAATTGTTTTAAACAGTGGATTGATAATCGTCTAGGAAGTATCACACTTCCCGAATCTAGCACATGCTAGGCAGTTCACTACATATATTGTTTAATTTTTTATTTGGTGGTCTTGTGTTCCATTTCAGGTAGTTCCTCCTAGCCAAAAGGAAGCTCTCACAATCAATTGTGGATTCAAAAGTCATATGTGCGTAACAACCTATCAACCAACATTTCAACAGGTATTCCTCCTATGCCCATTACCCTATCTATTTTGTCATTTTCAAGAAACATCTAAGAATTAGGTGAAACAATGACCTTGGGTCATATTGTGAATTCACCTCGTGTGGATTGGTGGAGAGAAGTGAGGAGGGAGATCTAGGCTGTAAATTATTGTTTCTTGATTAAATGGAATATCTCTTTCACCGTGGTTTTTACCCCTTGGGGGTTTTCCACATAAATTCGTGTCACTTTGTGTAAATTTTTATGTACATGGCTTAGTTATTTTCATTATTTTTGATATGATATATTGATTCATTTTGGTAAATTAATTCTTTTTCCTAACATGGTATCGGATCGTGAAACATTAATCCTAACTTAATTAGCCAATCAAACGGTTGGGTTGGTTGGTTGGGTGGTTAGAAAAATCTATTTTAAATACCCCCTCCTTCGAATATTTACACATTGCACACATGTAAAAAATAATAGTTCAAATCCTTCCAAAATTCTTTACCCAATCGTGAAATCTTCTCAAACGCGAAAACATTCTCGGACACTGCAAATAAAAGGTAAGGGTAAATTTTATTTGAAATATTTAATTATTTTCTAATAGTTTCTAAGGTGTGTGCATGTGAAAATATATACAATGGATAAAAATTAAGGTTAAATTCAAAGAGCACAAGGAGACACAAATCCATGAAAATAGGAATTCATTTTTTCCTATTGGTTTAGACTAATTTCGTGTCCCCTGGTGTGGTAAAACTCTAAATTGTTTTGTTCATCTTTGTTATTCGAAATATAATTTTTTCTATGTCTAAAAAGGTCCCTTATTACTAAGGGTTGTATTCAAATTTCTAAAGCGTAGTTTGAATTCTATATACTTTAGCAAAGTATATAGTCTAGGCTCACATTTAAGTTAAATATCTTTGGTTAAATACTATAGCCTAAAAACTATAGAATAAAGTATAAATACTAATATTTTATTCTAAAATATATACGCTAGTTTAAATTTTATAAACTAAATTATAAAAACTATATTATTATCAATAGCTTAAACCTAACTATAAACTAATCTATGTTGGTGCGACCCCCTTTATTCCTGCACATCCTCCTCGTGCCACATGGAGACCTCTCTACACCTACCCCCACCCACTCCTCTCCTCTTCCGACACGTGGACCCTTTTCCACTCCATGCCGATTGGACTCTTCTCACCATTGGCTACGGGCATGGTTGTTGTAAAGTATAGGTACTTTAGTCCCACATTTTTGTGTAGTGGGTAGAGGCTTGGTTTATATAGCGGTGGGTAAGTTATGATATATGTGCCTTGAATTGCACTTGGTGTTTAGTTTTGTTCGTGTTGTTTGATCCTCCGTCTTTGCCTTGAGCTTGGCCATACACTTGCCTCGGTTGCAATGTGTGCATTGACAATGTTGACTCACCGAGTTGAGCGATTACATAACATGTTGGTCGAGATAAATATGAGCTCGGGACCCAACTCTAAATCTGTAGCTCACTAAGCTCGAATCTAACTCGACCTCTATATAAACCCCTCATAGAGCTACGCTCCAAAAAAATTAATATATAGATGCATTTTATATTGTTTTTCTTTTTAATCAATTTTTTTCTTATCTAAAATTTGTCAAAAGAAGATTTTTAATTATATTATTTTTTTGATAATTAAAAATAAGTAAATATACTTTTTTACAACACGATGATCGAGCTGTTGTTTTTCGTGTAAAACTAAAAAAATCACTTACATTTCAATGAATCGGCATTATTATCAAACTAATATATTGTATATATAGAATACTTATGTAACAAGTCTATTTTTGACATGAATCCATCAAAATACGACTGGTGTGGTTTGAAAAATGACACGAGGATTCTTAAACCGCTATTACTATTCTTAAACTGCTATTACTAAAAACCTCATTGTTCTCATTTGTTGAATTTGTTTACGTGAAAATGGGATCTAATCACTTTACTATTGATAAATCACATATGTTGAATGGAACTAATTACAACATCTAGAAGATAAGGTTGAAGGTGAAATTCATGCCTTGCAAGCTCTGGATGGTCGTGAACGGTACGAAGAAGGTTTTGACTGGAAGACAAGCGACAACAGACAACATTGTTTCATATCAACATAAGGTGCAGGAAGCGATGTCTATAATATTACAGAGCATGTGGATGATCTCCTCCTTCACATTGGGAATCAGGAAAGTATGATTAAGGCATGGACGCCTTGACTGAAATCAATGCATGAAGGTATGTAATTATCAAAAATTATAAAGTTGATTCTAGAATTGATGACGACTCCCATGAAGGGAGATGAAAAATTAATAATTTTTAATCAAAAATTAAAAATATTAAGTCTCAGTTGGATGGATGTAACTATAATTTAATTCATGATAAATTATTGTACTTTATTATTCAATTGAATATACATGAAAGATTTAGGAATTTCATTTCAATATTGAATTCTAAATATCAAACTAAGCAAGACATCCTGATTTGTAAACTCTAAGTGCTCTTCGATCCAAGAACATGTTATGAATAATTTTGATTCAAAAGAGAATGTCACTTAGGCACTTCTCGCTCAAAAATCTAAAAATCCTTCTAGATTTAACAAGAATAAAAACCAAACTTTAAACCACCTAGTAAAGATAAGAAACCTAGAAACTTAAGAGTAAGTTTTGATGGTAAATGTTATAATTGTGGTAAATTTGGTCATAAGAAAGAAGAATGTAGAGTCAAAAAAAAAAAATCAAAAATTAAAAATGGAATAAACCAAATCAAAATCAAAATGAGAATGAAGAGAATAATCATAGATCTAATGTAGTAACTCTATAAACTACATCTATCACTTCTAATGAAAAGTAAATGTTTTATTTGTGTGTATGGTATTGAATTGAAAAAGAATTTGATTTCATTCACAGTTAACTCAGAATAACTATAGTGTAATTTTTTATGGTTTATTAAGAATGAACTAGATATCACTATAGCTGAAAGCATACAAAAATGGCTTATATGTGTTTAAAGGTTTTGCTTCGGTTTCCTAGTTGTTTATTCAAAAATAGAAGTGTTGTTCAATTTTGGCATGAAAAACTAAGATCATTTTTTAGGATCATGTATGACATGTCTCGGCTTAAATTTGCCACCTATGAAATGTGTGAAGGGTGCTTACATGGTAAGTTATCACCAAAAACCCTTCCTCGGTCATTTTTTGAAGAAAACTCCACATAAATCCATGGAATGTGTCCACAGTTAGAGGATATTTTCCTAGATGGTTCAGTGTATGTTGTGATTATTCTTGCATGATTTGGTTATTTTTTCAGATATGTTATCTATCAGTCTTATCACATTTTTAAAGGCTTAAAATAGATAATGAAGATATATATGTTGTTGATAAAACATTTCTAAATTCTAATTTAGTATGTGATTACTAAAAATATTATTATATGCATATCGAATGACACTTGGGGACGCCTTTGTGTTTGTATTGGAGACGTCCAATACTAATTACATCTAATATATATTTTACAAGATTAATATGTTGAAATTACTCAACATATTGTTAATATAACATGGTTAGTTATTAAAGCAATTGTTATTTAAGTTGTTATACAACTTGTGTTTAACCTATCAATGTAAGTTTTATAGATGGTTAAAAGTGAAATCAATAAAGATTTATATGTTTATTATGATGTCTATATGGATATTGTGACTCTAACCATGTTGATGTTGTGTTAGATATAAAAATATTGGATATGTGTTCAAGTTTTTAGTACATGTGTCATTACTTGGAGTAGTAAAAAAAACCAACAGTCTCCATTTCTTCTACTTGAGGTAAAGTATAGAAGTGCAATGGAAGTAGCGAAAGAAGCCATGTGGCTAAAGTGGTTGTTAGAAGAGATACACATGGAAGCAAAAGGAAGTACTCCTCTTCTATGTGATAGCCAGAGTTGTATTACTCTTGTTAAGAATCTAGTTCAACATCAGAGAAAGAAGCATATAGAGGTTCATATGAATTTTATCGAGAGAAGGTTCTTTACGGTGATATAGATCTCCAGTATTGCCTGAATGAAGATCAAGTTGTAGATATGTTTACAAGTCATTGTGTGTTGTAAAATACTACAAGTTTTGTGTAATGTTTGGCCTTTTAGAGTTATCATTAAGGGGGAGTGTGCATGGCAATGTCACCTCCTAATGGTCAACTAGTTGATATCTCCTTCTCCTTTATACTTCTACTCCATTGTAAAGCATTATAAAAGATTCTTATGATCTTTGTAAACTTGTCACTCTAAGTTTATGGTGTACAGTCTAGTGTGTTACATCTATTTGTAAAGGAGGTCCTTGTGTTATAAAAGGCTCCTAGAGATGTTGGTTGATATTTTTCCATGAGAAACTGTGAGATGTAGTCTCACAAATCATGCTTAGCCTAAATCATTCACTATTGATTTATGGATTCCAAATCCTTTTGTACCAAAAGGTAAGTTGAGCATGATGAAGGTGTATAAATCCTTCAAATGTGATATGCTAGCCTAAACCTTCACTATGGTTTATGGATTTGTAAATCATGTTGTATAAACAGGTAATGTTGGCATATGTTCCCCACTTAATATTAAGGGGGAGTGTTAGAACGTAATATTAAGTGCCTATAAACCTTAGTTTATAATTAAATAATTAAGAATAGTTATATTCTTAATTATTTAATATAAACTTAGTTGTTTATGTTTAATTGATTATTAATTAATCAATATATTAAATCGGGTGTTATTTTATCACACCCTCGTCACTTAATAAGGTTCGTGACCCGTGGGGTCAAATAAATATGACCTTGGGTCATATTGTGAATTCACCTCATGTGGATTGGTGGATCAGGGTTTTCCACGTAAATTTGTTCACTTTGTGTAAATTTTTTATGTGCATGGTTTAATTATTTTCATTAATGTTGATATGATATATTAATTTAATGTGGTAAATCAATTCTTCATCCTAAAACTAAACAAGTTGGAAATAACGTCATTAATGTTCACTATAAATTTGGGGATTTGAGAATGGCGCAAGACAAGGGCACCCACGGAAGGGCAAAAGCGTGTGGGCACTTTGGCGATTGGGTTTGGGCACTAGTGGCCGTGTAAATGCTTAGGAACTAGTTTCTTCTGTGTCACAAGGGCTTCGTTGTTGATCCATTTTTGTCACTTGATATTCACACTATGATCACCGAGTGTACCTGTAACTTGCAAAACAAAATGACTACCTATACATGTCCATAAAGCACATCAAATATAATAACAAATATGTAGAATGTGGAGTCAGACTGACCCTGACGGTCACTCAAAGAGTGAACTTATAGTCTAGTGTTATACTACATCTCAGACCCCATGTAGTTCTTGTTGTGTGTAAAAATGATGCCCTTGTGCAAGTTCCACAGTGATAGCGAGCTAGATCTAGAATGTAGTAATGTAAAAGTATGTATAGGTGGAATAATATAGACTTCCCCTCCTATGCAGTGTATGATGAAATGGTGTAACCCTTTTCCCTTGAATGAGTGCTAGATGGATGCCTTTAAAGTGCTTTAGTTCCTTTAGAATGCAAGCTTAGGTGATGATAGTAATGTTTAGTGCTTGGTCCTTATTTTTGAGAACTAAGCATATATATGATTCCCTTATTTGAATTTTGTAATTGACAACTAGAATGCCAAACCATAAGTGAAAAAGATGCCCAAAAGATAAAAGAGACCCAAAAAGAGCAAGTAAAGGTAAAAAGGGTCCAAAGTGCCCAATATGGACAAAAGCGCCCGAGCGCTTTGGTGTCTTAATCTGGTGTCAATGTCTAAAGCCATAAAATATAAATCAATTAAGTTATGTTAGGGTTTTAGGGTGTGTAAAACTAAAGAGAAAACAAGAAATAAAGAAAAGAGGCCAAAGATAGTTGTCAACCACTAGTTTTCTTGCTTAGGAATCATGTATACATTAGTATGCTTTTGGACCTAGAAATGTACCCAAGTGCATGATTTTGTGTCTACACTTCCGAACCTCCAAAGTGAGACTTAACGACACTCTTCTCATTTTGTTTCAGCAGTTCCTCAATCCAGAACACTTCCTGATCACTCAAAAACCAACTAAGTCATCTATCTCTCTCATTTGTTTAGGGTTTCATATTATTGCTTGCTTTTTGTTTGTCCATTTACTTGTATTTTATCATTTTTATATCATTCATTATAGTAGTTACTCTGAAATTAGATTTAATTCAATTTATATTAAATCATTTAGTGAACCCCACTCATGATCAAACACTTGGATCCTTATTTTTCCTACTCTATATGATCTTCTTTCATGGCTCCTAAAAATCCTCCAATCTCCTTGCATCAATTGCTTCAAATGCACCCACCTTGCAAAAATGTTCTCCAAAATTCCCTAAGCACTATATACCTCCCTCAAAATACACCACATGCACAAGTAAGTGTTGTTTTTGATCATCTCTCTGATGACCCTATCAGTCATGATCCCATAACCAATCAACCCATTTTAAAGTCAATTCAAGCTTTACACCATACTTTTCAAGATAAATTTCAAGCTGTGGAAATCACGATTACATCCCTCAAAGTTGAAATCCAACATCTTAAGGATGTTTCTCATTCCCATCCTAATCCTATGTCTACTACATGTGCCCATATAAATGAAACCTAAATCTTACCGCTACTAGCACCTCTCAAGTTTGATCTAAATGTTAAGCAACATGATATTCTTCCTAAACTCCTCAATCATCAATTGATAAAATTTCCACCTACTCATTGTTACCCTCCTTATCAAGTGGAAAATTACAAAGGTCTTCTATTTTGTAATTATCACACACTTAATAGACATCATGAAAATGATTGATATGCTTTAAAACAAATAATTGGGCACCTTGAGAATTAGGGTTTTATTTCATTTTCTACACAACATTCTATGCTACATCTCCAATTGCTAAATCCCATTGGGCTCCCAAATCTGATCCCTCCATGTCTAATGAGCATCATGCCATAATTATTAATGTTCCTTCTCTAGTCAATCAAGAGCTACCTATCCATCCTAATGCCATACCACCTTTAAAATTTTGTTCCCCATCACCTCCTCCTATCAATTTCTCTACAGCGATGTTACCAATTCCAACTAAGCAACCACCTTTAAAAATCCTTTCCTTGTCACCTCCTCTTATCAAGTCCTCTACACCATTACCAATTCCAACCAAGCAACCACCTTTAAAAATACGTACCCCATTACCTCCTCCTATCAAGTCCTCTACAACGTTACCAATTAATAATAAACAACCACCAACCAAGAAAAACCTACTTTAGACACCAAATCACGCACTTGGGTAAATTTCTAGGTCCTAAAAGCATATTTGCATTCATATGATTCCTAAGCGAGAAAACTAGTAATTGACTTTCTTCTTAGGCCTCTTTTCTATCTTTTTGTTTTCTCTCTCGGTCTTACACAACATATAGCCTAATCAAGATTTCACTTACTTATCTTGTATGACTTTGGACACCGGCGCTGGCACCCTCCTCCTCTGGGCACCCTCAACCTCTTTCTACTTTACTCACTCTTTTGGGCATCTTTTATCTTTTGGGAATTTTATTTTCTTATCGTTCGACATTCCATTTGTCAATTACGAAATTCAACCAAGGGAATCATATAAATACAAAGCTATATGACCAAAATAAAGGACCTAATCATATATTATCATCACCTAAGGTTACATCCAAAGGAATTTAAAGAGCATCAAAGGTTACATGTGAATTCTGCAATCATAGTGCGACATATAGGTGACCAACATCGACAACCTTGCGACACCCGTAAAATTTAGGTTCTGGCCATTTTCACAATCACGAGCACAATAGCAAACCGGTCATGCCTAGCGCCTTGACCCGATCCAGCTTATATGACAACTATAGAATTTATCGTGCACAATTATGACATTCTACCCTTCATGTTTATCAATTTTTGTAGTCTGTATAATCCCAACATTAGGCATAAATCAGTTAAGTCCTTTACTCTCTCTCTCTCTCTCACCTAGGGTTTCATATTTCATTAGCTTATTGCTTGTGACATCTTGTATCTAGCAACTATTTATCATACTTTACATATGTGACTCTCTAATATTAGGGTTTTATAAAAAGTTTATTTTTGTTAAATCATTTGGTGAACCCGCATTTGAATACTCTTGGATCCTCATTTTTCTTCTCTCATGGCTTCCCATTTCAATGCTTCCCCATTTTATACCTAGGTTCAACTTTGTAATATCATTGTTAAGTGTGTCATAGTTGATCCTGGATCCAGTCTTAATGTATGTAATCTTTCCTTTCTCCATCGATAAAACTTTTTGCTACTCATCTCAATCCATCTACTCTTTGTATCTATGGATTTGATAATACACCTAAGCAAGTGTTGGGCACAATCACTCTTCCCATTACTATGGGATCTTGCACTCTTAATGTTCCATGTCACATTATGCCTCATGATGTTCCTTATACTATCCTTATAGGCCATCCTTGGTTACATACTATGCATACACTTCTTTCTACACATGCTAATACACACAATGCACTTGTTCCACCTTCTATGGGTACTATTATAGTAGATTCCATGCCTCATGTCATACTCCTTGTGATATTCCTCTTATGCATGATGCTCATGACATTGTACATTCTTCCCCACTTGGGATGCACCCTAGTGTTAATGATTTACACGATCAATTTTCTATTGGAACCCATGATACTCCTCCCATTATGTCTCACTCTCAATGCACTTCTATTGATCATATGTTTTGTGATTCCAATGTTACATCTCTCTTCACATCTTCCTCATTACATGTTAGAACATTGTATGCTAGTTTTACATCGATTCTTCTTAATCCTTACACTTTCCATGATCCTATGCATGATTAATTTTCTATGGCTACACCTTATCTTGTTACATTCATGGGGGCCACATATTCTACATTTTTGTCTATGATCATAGGGGCTAGTTCATACTGCTTTATTGCTTCTAATATTCCCAAATTGCACTTATTATCTTTCATTACTACTGATGAACATCCAAACATTACATATGTTATACATATTTTGATTTACATGTTGATCCTCATGTTTGCACTTACTTTTTCCACTATTGTCAACATGCACAATGTTACACCTATTCTATTTTCTCCTAATGGGTACATTATTATTACCTATAGACTTCCTATTTATTCAATGCGGATCTTAGACTCTGTTGGGTTTCCCCTCACCATGATAACACATAGACCTCCCCTTACTTACACACTTGGGGGCATCATGCTTTCTCCCCCTTCAATCACTATCAATCTCTTCCTAATATTTACACATACACATGACACTCTAATATTTGCATCTAGTATCTTCTACACAACTTGATACACTTTGTATCGTCATTACCCTATGACACACTCTAGTTCCACAGTTCATACTCGACTATTAAGGGTCTAAATTTGAAATGAACCTCACACACTACACATTTCATGCTACAGAATTCATGATACATATTTCTAGCATTCTATTTTCACACATCATATTATCTTGTTATACAAACTAAACTTTATGTTTCACCGATCTATCTATCCAACACACATAATTCAAACCATTCCTAATGACACGCTCTTATTCTATAGTTCATACTTGACTGCGAGGGGTCTTTTATAAATGAACCTTATCTCATACTCATACTCATCCACTCGGGGCAGCGCACTTACTCCTATCACATTCATATTGGATTTCATTCCATCTCACTCATTCACATTATACTAAAAATCTTGGTTGTGCATACTCTTGCTTGCTTCTACTAGTTACATGTACACTTTGTTTACTATGTTAGACGAATATCCAAAGATGTCATTATTTTTTCTATATACACATGCACGTTCACTTGTTCTCTAGTTGTGCATCCGGACTTCCTATAGATCTTTACATGCAATAATGATGTTTGTCATTGCACCTCTTACCAATCCTACCAAGGATCCTGAGGGCATCTACAGCTTACTTTTACACACTTTACAAGTGTTTATTGTTTCATTTTTACTACTTCTTATTCTCACTAGCACACTACTTTACATTGCTCTATACACACTTTGACATACTTTTTATCTTTCTAACATGTTAACGGGTGCTTCATGTGTAACATTTTCTTTGCATGAACTATTTTCCACCATGGTTGCCTGATATTTTGTTTCTTTGTTATTTTACATTGTTTGTCATTATATTTCATTATTTGAGGGTTGTGCCCTTTGTCTTGTATGCACATTGTATGCTTTTGGCCACTTTGGCACTCATTTTCTTATGACATTATGAGTGATGTCTCATGTATGAAACCCACTTTTCACGATCTCTCTATTATATGCACATTTTCTTCTTTCACCGCTTTTATATGTCATACTTGCTTCTTTTTCTACTAACACATGTATTTAGCCACTTTTTGCACATGCCTTGGTTTCTACTATGCACATTCCCTTCCCTACAGATATTAGTTTCATATTAGCATCATGTCCTCTCTTTGGGCCGCATTATCCTAAAGAACCTCGCATTCACCCCAAATGAGGGGCCATACATTGGGTGAATCAATCACCCCATACAATAGTACAACACGATTCAACATGGGAACAAAATAGACTACGGTTACAAAAATGACCCATATTCTAACTTGGGTCCTCAGTTTAGCCCATACACCAACACCTAGATACAAACACTAGCACTTGGGTGCTCCTAACCTTTCCTGGGTGCCTATGACTAGGGCGATTCTGCTTACTTTCTCATATCAACACACTTTAGGGTAGTTCACGAGTAGTTTTCACAGTACATGCACAGTCCTTCAGCAAAAAATGCATTTTTCTCCATTTTCTACACTAACAATACTGAGAACTAAACACGGGACGTACCATCTAGAGTGGTGCTTGTTCGAGAAGCAATCATGGAAGGAGAGTAACACTAGACCTCTCTCCCCAACACTCTTCTTCCGTGGCGTGAGATCACCCAAAAAAACTCACACTTGGCATGAGATTGCCCGAAAAAACTTGCACTTGGCATGAGATCTCATAAAAACTCGTTCTTAGCATGAGATCACCCAAAAAACTCACTCTTGGCATGAAATCGCCCAAAAAACTCACTCTTCTACTATAGTTCAGGACATTTTTATATATTTTTCACTCTTCACGGATTAAGTGCACACTTTCTTTTATTACTTTTTACACACATTTACATATTTTTACATACTTTTGCAAGAGTTTTCATAATACATGACTTTGACTACTCTTTCGCTCTTCTTTTTAGGTCTCTCCTCAATACGCAACAAGAAGTAGCCCTAAATCAAACACAATAATAGGTTCAACATGGTATAACACTATAGGCTTCACCCCTAGAGTCATTTCCTCTTTCTTATCTTCCACACTTCATTTTTATCATTGCATGTTTTTAATTGTCTCTTTAAGCATGCTATCGCCATCAAATTCTACATGGTTATCAGTACGCATCTCTTATCTACATTATGTTATTGAGTATTCACTCAATAACATAAAGTGGGGAAAATATAGACACAAAATCATGTACTTGGGTACATTTCTAGGTCTTAAAATCATACTTGCATTCATATGATTCCTAAGCGAGAAAACTAGTAATTGACTATTGTTTTGGGCCTCTTTTATGTCTTTCTTTCTTTCTATTTGGTCTTACACACCCTACATCCTAGTTGGTATTTCACTTGCTTATCTTTTATGACTCGGACACCGGTGCCTAGGTAGGATGCCAATGCCTAGGTGCTCTCGTCCTTTGGGTGCCCCCGACCTCTTTTTACTTTACTCACTCTTTTTGGGCATATTTTATCTTTTGGGCATCTTATTTTCTTATGGGTCACCTTTCAATTATCAATTACAAAATTTAACCAAGGGAATCATATAAATACAAAGTTATGTGACCAAAATAAAGGACCAAGATCTAAGCATCTATTATCATCACCTAAGGTTGCATCCAAAGGAATCTAAAGAGCATCAAAGGTTACAGGATAATTTTGTGATCATAGTGTGACATACAGGTGACCAATAACGACTATCAGTGATAACCTTATGACACCAAAAAAATTAGGTTTTATCCATTTTCGTAGTCGGGGTGCCCAGAGAAGACTCCAACACCCAAGCGCTCCTAACCCAGATCCTCAGCGCCTAGTCTAGGCTTCTACGACAATTCCAAAATTTATTGTGCACAATTACGACAGTTTTCCCTTCCTGTTTATCAATTTCTCCAGTCTGCATAGCCCCAACATCGGCGTAAATCAACTACGTCCTTTACTCTCTCTCTTACACCTAGGGTTTCATATTTATTAGCTTACTTGTGTCATATTGTATCTAACAACTATTTATCGTAGTTTACATATGCTACTCTACAATATTAGGGTTTATACAAATAAATATATTTTTGGTAAATCACCTACCAATTCACCCTGTAATATTTGACCTCTTTAAACTTCCTCGTGTCACCCAAAATTAACCCTTAGTCTTACTCTTGCTTCTACCTCTCGTTGTGACAACAATATACTTTTTTAGAATACATTTTAAACTCGGTCACCATCGCAATATCTCTCTTACATCATCACATAGATCTCCATCACCATCATACTTGGGGGAATCACACTTTCCTCCCCTCTTCCATCATTATCAGTTGTCTCTAGTATCTACTACTACACTTCATGCTCTGTGCTTCATGTCTAATATTTCTCAATATGCCTACACCTTTGGTACACATATTGTACTATCATTTCCCAATGATGCACTCTAGTGTTATGGTTCATACTTGACTGTTGAGGGCACACTTCATCAATGAATATCGCTTCATCTAAACTTCACGCTTCACGTGCTTCACAATATATCTTTTCTAGCATCTACTATCAATCGCATACGACACCTTCATTTCCCGATGACACACTCATGTTCTATGGTTCATTCTTGACTGTTGAGGGGGAATTCGTTAATGAAAATCATCTCATACACATTCGATAGGGGAAAATGTTGCTCCTATCATCTACACACCTGTATCACACACTTGCAAAACATTTACATATCTTGGTTGCATTTACTCTTGTTAACTTATTCTACTTACATATTGTGGTTTGTTTACTATGGTAGACAAATTCTTAGTATGTCATTATATTTTTTTATACACACATGCACATTCACTTGGTATTTTGAGATGAATGAAATACCTTTCATAGATTCATACACGATGCATGATGTTTGACACAACTCTTTACCAGTCCCACTAAGGCTCCTAAGGGCATCTACCTTTGCTACTCTAATACTTCATACATCATAGGTTCTATTGTCACATTATTTACTACTTCTTCGTAAAGTCACTTTAATTTTTGATAATTTATACATGCTTTGACATATTATCTATCTTTCTAACATTCTAACGGTGCTTCATGTGTAGAATTTGTCTTACAGGATCAATACAACCATGGCTATCTGTCACTTCTTGTTTCCTATTATTTGTTATTGTTTGCGGGCTATGCCCTATGTATTGTTTGATCATTGTATGTTTTTTTCCACTTCAGCCCTGATTGTCTTATGACATTGTGAGCGATGTCTCATGTTTGAAACCCACTTTTGGTTGTCTATCATGTCTTCCTAGTTTCTTGTTACATTGTTTTCTATTGCATGTTATCTCATTTTTACTAACACTTGTTACTAGCCCATCTTGTTTGCAGACTGCCTTGGTTTCTACCATGCACATCCACTACTCCCTCTAGGTATTCACTCCATATGCATATTGGTATCAAGTCCTCTCCTTTAGACCGCATTCTCCAACAGTCTTCGCATGCGCCCCAAATAAGGGGAGCATCTATTAGGTGAACAAATCACCCATACAATAGCTCAAAGCTATAGTATAACACAACACAATACAAAATCAGCATATGCATACAATTACAGATTGGCCCATAAAGAAACTTAGGTCTAAAACAGAGAGCATACACTAGCGCCCAAACCTGGAAAGTAGCGGTGGGCACTTGTGTCCCCCTGGGCACTTGTGTCCTAGGGGAAAAATCAGTCAATTTCTTAGTTCAACACAAATTACATCAATTTAAAGATCAATTCTTTAGTAGCAAACACTTTCCTCTAGTTAATAAATTCAGTATGTCAGTCACATTTCAATTACAATTGGAATAATTGGAACAAAAGGAACAAATGAGGGACATACCATTTATAGTGGTGCTTATTAGGGAAGAGTCATGGAAGGAGATAAAAGATAGACCTTTCTCCCCGACACTTTTCTCTTGGCATGAAATCGCCCAAAAAACTCACCTTTGGCATAAGATCACCCAAAAAACTCACTCTTGGCGTGAGATCACCCAAAAACTCACTTTTAGTGTGAGATCACCCAAAAACCTCACCATTGGCATTTAAATTCAACAACTCTAAACAAATAGGACAATTTTTCTATCTCATACTCTCTTACATATCAAGTGCACACTTTCCTTTTACACACTTTTACACTCTTTACTTACTTATACATGTTACTATGATTTCTCATATACGAAACTTTGACTACTTTCTCACTCTTCTTTTGTAGGTTTGTCCTTAATACGCAACAAGAAGTAACTCACATCAACAAACACAACACGCTACTATGCATACACTTCACCCCTAAGGTCTACTTCCCTTTCCTAGTCTCCACACTCCCCATTGCGATCACTTCACGCTTCACTTGTCCACTTGACACGTTATCGGCTACACTCTTCTCTACAAGATCACAAGGTACACATCTTCTATCTACTTTATGCTATCGAGTATTCACTTAATAACATAAAGTGGGGGAAAATGTAGACACAAAATCTATGCACTTGGGTACATTTCTAGGTCTTAGAGCATACTAATATATATATGATTCCTAAACAAGAAAATTAGTAATTGAAAATGTATTTTGGGCCTTTTTATTTGTTTATTATACTATTATTATTTGTACACACCACCTCGTAGCCCTTTTGATATTTAATCGGTTTATTTTTAGGCCTCAAATAGTTGCACCCATTTAGGATGGAATTGCACAGGTGCTCTTGTCCCTTTGGGCACTCCTAACCCTCTCTAGCCCTTTCTCACTCTTTTGGGTCTCTTTTAATTCTTGGGAATCTTTTACACTTTTGGGTCGGCCTTCCAGTTGTCAATTATGAAATTCAAACAAGGGAATCATATATATATATATATATATAGCTCCCAAACGAAAGCCCAAGTACTAAGCATTACATACTATTACCTAAGCTTACATTCAAAGGCACAAGATCATTACAAAGCATCCATCTAGCACATTCACTCAAGGGACAAGGGTTACATTCTTCTACATACACAACATAGGAGGGGAAGTTTATTCTATTTCATCTCACATATTCTATATATTTGCTACATTCTAGATCTATCTCGATATCATTGTGTAACTTGCAGACAAGGATATCATTACACACATAGAACTACATGGAGTCTAAGATGTAATGCAATGCTCAAGATTTAAGTTCACTCTTCAAGTAACCTCTAGGGTTAATCTAACTCCACAAATTACATCTTTATTTTTAGGATTTGATGTGGTTTGTGGGTATGTGCAACTAGACATTTGTTTTGCAGGTTATAGGTATAATCAGTGACATTAAAATGAGACAAGAGCGACAAACAACGATCAATAAAAAAGCTCCTCCTACACAAAAAAGATCGAACCTGAGTATCTAGGTGGACACTAGCACCCAGATCCAGTCACTAGCGCCCAAGCACTCTGGTCCTCTTGTGGGTGCTTCTATCCTACATAGTTCTGAGTTCTAGAAGCTCCAATAGGACCTAACGACACTCTTCTCATTTTTTTCAGTAGTTCCTTAGTCCAAAACAATTCCTACTCACTCAAACCAAATAAGTCATCTATCTCTCTCATTTTCTTAGGGTTTCATATTATTGATTGCTTGTTGCTTATCCATTTATTGTATTTTATCATTTGTATATCATTAATTATAGTAGTTACTCTGAAATTTGATTTAATTCAATTTATATTAAATCAAAGAGTAAAGAAAGGTAGAAGCCCCAGAACCTCGATAGGAATAGTAAAGAGTGGTGTCGAGCATCATGCATCCTGTAATAATATGTAGAAGTTTTGCATTCACCTCAAGATACCGTGTGAACGCGTATGTGAGTATAGAAAAGATAATGACATACTAAGAATCTAGCTAACATAGGAAACAAAGTGCAACATGTAAATAGTATAAGTTAACAAGCATAAATAAAACCAAGATGTGTTGATGATGTGTGAAAGAGATGGTGTGTTGCGGTATGCAAGATGTGTAGATTTGAGGGTCCGTGTTTCCCCTTAGTGCAAGTGTGTGAGATGATGTTCATTCAAGAATTCTCCTCAATAGTCAAGTATGAACCGTAGAACTATAATGTGTCATTGGGTAGTAAAGGTATTGTATGTGATTGAGATTAGATGCTAGGAAAGATTTATCATGAAGCACAGAGCGTGAAGTGTAGTAAATAAGCTATGAATAGATGATAGAGACAACCAATAGTGATGGAGGTGGGGAGAAAGTGTAATGCCCCCAAGTGTGCAAGTAAGGTTCAATTAATTCCCTCAACCGTAATGCCCCGGCATGACAGTACCTAAGATGACTTGTACTTTAGAAGGTACAAACGTTAACAGGTGATTTGGTCTTAAGACGATGTACTCTTATGACTTGGGAAATCATGTTTGTAGTAGGGAATAATTCATCGACTGGAAAAATCCATTTTTCATACTTTTGCTTAATTTAAATGGGCAATTCACCTCCTTTATGCAGAATTAATTCACTGCTAGGATTGAGAAATCCATGTTCATTTTTATAAACTCTCCCTATTTCAGAACAACATTACCTTAGATCAATTCCATTGATCCAAGGTATGCTTTTAATTCTTAATTATTGTGGTCAAAACGACCAAGTCTATTAGATCAGTTGATCGTTGGATTCAGACTATGCTAGAAAATTTATGAGGTCTTCAGACCCTGTTTGTATGTGTATGTTGATGTCACGACTGGTTCTTCTTTTGCTAGTATGTAATGTTGGCTTCAACCGGGAACCTATTGTATCTATGACTAAAATGTTAGCAACTTAAGCCTAGAGCTAAGTCTAACCTATGTCTTTTTGGTCTCTTGAAATTAAAATGTTAAGACCCTAACTAAGACCTACCTAAGGACCTATGTTGATTTCCTAAACTAATGTTAACCTAACTTAAAAGGAGGCTAACCTAGAGGGGGCCTATGGAACACATGGACATTGGGTGGTCGGTGGCATCAGGTTTCAAGGTAATTAAATGATATTTAATTCATTCTTATCCTTCCCTACGCCAACTTTGGCATGGGCAATGGAAAATTTAGGGAGAGCTGAGTTGGCATCTCCACTGAATTTAGTTACATGCAAATTTTAATGTAGTCTTCACCAAAAATGGAGATGGCGGTGGCATGGAAAAGGAAGGGAACTATCTATGTCCTTTACATTTAATGTTTTTGAATTTGGAAAAAACCGCTTGGGAGAATGCATGAGGGGTTTTGCATGGTCGTTTTGTTCTTCGGTTTATTTTCGAGCTCGAGCTCTACATGATGTTTTTCTATCCTTCGAACCGCCAGATTGATTCCTACATGACTAGTTATTTTTGCATTGCATTGAGCTATTTTTAGAATCTGTAAAAAAAACTATAAGGAGAAGGAATGGGAAAGTATTGAGGGTTTTGTTGACATTCGTGGCAAAGAAGAAGGTATTGAAGTTGCTCAGAGGTCTTCTCTGGAACGGTGAAGAGGAAACTGTTAGAGTTTTGCTTGGAAATCTTCATCCAATCAAGGAAAAGCACTATCAGGCATGATAGGCTCTACCCATTAAGTTATTTTTCTTTTACTTAAATGTTTCATTAAAATAACTCTACTCTTGGGAATAAATGGGTTTTGTTGAATGTTATGATCTTGCTTTCGATGCTTGTATTATTCACTGTGTTTTTCTGTTTGATTCCACTATTATGATGGAATATCTGTTCGGGTTTTAAATTCCTTGTTTGGAAATTTCTAAGTTATGCTTAACTTCTGTTTGCATTGGAGAAGAAGTTGTAACTATTGTACTCTGGTTGAGCTATGTTAAACTTGTGGGCAACTCGATTTCTTAAATTCATAGAACTGATTGGATGAGATCTTATATCACCTCTATGAAAACACTTCAGGTTATAAACTATTAAGTAACTTATCTAACGTTTAAACTAGAATGAATCTTTCAAAATAAACTTTTGTGACTATGGGTTTAGCATATTCTTGCGAGTTTGAAGGAATGTTAAATACTTGTGATTTTGTCTTAATTTCCTTTTATCACTTTGTGGTTGTGACTCTGGGTTTGTGCTAACTTTCTTGTTTCACTCATCCATTCCGGTGGTCTTTGAGTAAAACACAATGTTCTGAGTTTGGCTTGTAGGAAGCTTTCATCTGTCAAGACTTGTTATATCATTTTTTTCACCAATAAAGGATTGAAGGTTTACCGTGTTATCTCCTTGAAAGGAAATTGTTGCTTGAAAAAGGTTAATTTAAAGGAGTGTTATTTTGTTTGTTTATTCTTTTGGGAACTTGGGTAACTCCTGAAATTGATGTAATTAGTGTGAAGAAGGAGAAGTTATCTTCGGTTAAGCTCACTATGTTACAGTTGTTGTTATCTACTTGTGAATTTGAATAGTTACTTGGTCATTAGTGGTTGAATTGTTAGTTTGTTTTCTTGGCCTTAGGCCATCAAACTTGTTTCGGTTCTTTCTCTAAAGAAGGCACATGTATCTCTATTTAGGGAATGTTGTTGGGGCTTAGCCTTATTGTATTTTATCGTGTTTCCTTTTCTTCACTTGGGTATAGAAGGACTATTAAGAATTACTCTTCTGATAATTATCTCCTTCCTCCACCATGTCCGAGGAAATGTTTACTTGTTGTCTTTTGGATTTGGTGCTATTGTTAATTGCCCCTTTGAATAATGAAAGTTAATGGATGTTCATGGTTCATAGTTTATTCCCTTCTTCGAGACTGTAATCTTTCATTTTGATCTCTGATTGTCTTCTATTTGGGAAATACATTAGAAGGCAATAGAGAATGGACTTGACTGTTGGTATTCTTGTTTATAGAATGCTCTTTTTCTAATCCTGCTTTGAACGTTGAATTTACAATCTCTCTCTCCTTCGATTCTCTTTCTGATTCATTCTTGATAAGGGAGCTGTCCAGTGGGACTGTTTCATTAAACCTTCACTGGGACTTGTTGTAGAAGTAAGTCCAGTGGCGATTGAATAGATAGTTGAAGTTGAGGTTAATTAGAAGGATTATTGTGGTTGGTTGAAAATATTCTGTGAAGTCTTTTGTTTGATGAAAAATATTTGAATGAATGCAGGAGTTGTAGTTGATTGTTAAATCTCTCCATTATTCTATTTTGACTTAAACTTTGGTAATGACATATCTCGTTTGGAGAATGTGTTGTTGATTCTAGTTACATGCCAAGTCGATCCCATCCTTAATCAAAAATTGTTTAGTGTTGAACTAGAACTTAGATTGATTTCTAATTTTGAATATTGAGTTATAGGATTCTTAAACTAGAAACTCTTTACTAAATATGTTGATTGATTCATCCTAACTTGTTCCTATGTTTGATTTGAACTTTGCACCTTATATTTTAGGATGGAATTAGGTGAAATAATGATGACATGAATGTACTATTGATCCATCTAATGCATATCTATTCCTAAGAGATAGTAGTGATAGTATCTTCTCGTGTTAGATTGGATTAATTAAGAAGTGAATCATGTAAAGCAATATATGAAAAGTAATTGTGATTTTATGAAATAGCACTTATAGGGATTAAGCTTTAATTATTTTTATGTATTCAATAGTTGAAAGTTGAATCTGTTTATATCCTAATCTATTCTTAATCATGATATGGTTTATCACATTATCTCTCTTTCTCATTTGTATTCGTGTTACTTTTTAGTATGTCTTTATGTAAAGCTTTAACTGTTTCATAAAAACAGAGTTCTCTTTATGAAATGGTTAGCAAAAAGCACATCATTTTAATGCTTAGTGCTTATCATGCTCAGTTCGATGAACTGACTCGTACTAGCAATTTTGCCAGATGGACTTCGTAAGTGATGAAAGGAGAAAATATCTTTTAGGATGTTACTTTTGTTTATCAAAGAGGCTGGATCTTTTTATGATGAAATATGGATCATTATTGAAATGTAATTGTTGGAAAAGGAATTTTCCTTGTAATTGATCTTTTTGTTGTTGTTTGACACTAGAAATGTCTGAAGTGTTTAAACTTATAATGTATGAATCCCACTTTGATGAATAAAAGAGTTGTGGGTTTGTTTAAACTTGATGTCCAATCTTTTTGGGGTATTATGTGAACGAAGTGATAAGCTTATCTCTACTTTTCTTATGTATATATAAGTAATATACCCTCTTGGGTTGGTTTAAAATGAATAAAGGTTAAAGGTACTAAATGTATTACTCTCTTAATTAAATACAACTTATTAAAGTTGACATATGTGATTGGACATTTAACTAAATTATTATGGCCTTACTAAAACAATGTATGTGGGTAAATGAAACCATGATGATAACTTGTAAAATACTATGGGGTTTTATATGAACATTAAACCTTTATAGGAAAAAGGGAAGGCGGTTTCCTAATGATTATTAGACTGTTTTTAAAACCTCTTGGAAATAAATCCAAAAGTTGTCTTTGATAGTGGAAGGTGTGCTTCCTCTTGATGAGTTCCTAAACTAGAATTAGGAATGTAGAAAAAGGAACTTAAAAGAGATTAGATTTCATTCCATTGAAGTCTAATATAAAAAGAAATTTATCTAATCTTATGTAAGCTAAGGATTGGGATGGTGAGTAAATAACAACATTGTTATGTATGTTGAATCATTATTTGAAACATAAATTAAAATGTTAATGGATTAAAAATCAAAACTTATGAAATGGTTAGGAGGCGATGTATTTGCATAAAAACTCTAATTGCAACTTTTACTTGAAACCCTAATGGTTAATGAACCTAGTGTTCAGTAGGGCTGTTGTAATTAACCCTTAATAAGGAAAATTTAATAAGTATTTAACTTCTTTCCATGATGTGTTCATCCATATGAGGTGAACTCAATCGGATGTTGGCACACGCCAACTGCAGTACAATACCTTCATGAAGACTTGGGTGCTCTTGAGGATACTTGTGTTTGCCGAATTGACATGTTGCAATACCCTTCAAAGTTTAATCATCTAGATTTACATAAATATGACTTGGTCACAGTTCTACCCTAGGTAGAGTTAGGGGTATGATCTAGTGTCGGGGTCAACTCACGATGACTTAGGGTAACTAGACACACACAATCGACTTAGGTCGATTGGGTATGTCTATGTACCCTTAGTCACCATGAGTAGTCCTCCACACTAGACTATGTTACTAACCTTGGCTAGGGCTAAACCTTGAACAAGTGGATTGACAGGAGTCAGTGAACACCATTTTAGATAACAGATGAAGTGGGGTGAAGGACGGATTTCATTTAACGAGTATGTCGTCTAGGAATACAAAAATGAATAGTATGTTTTAAAATATTTGGCCAAAAAATCACAAGCTGCTAGTTGCGTTGTTCTATGTCACCTAGTTTAAGAAGTGAGATCTAGATGAATATTGGTAACAAATATTTAGATAGGACTCTTAAAAAGAACACTTAATACCCTAAAAAGGGTAAGGGAACCAAGTATACACAGTATATAAATCAATAAGTTAACATGAGAGATCGGTATGATATCAAGTCATGGAATGAGAGATCGGTGTTTCACCGAGTCATTTACAACTGCATATGGTTTTCTGTTATGAGATTGATTGGCTTAGAATGTGTGTTCTAAATTATGATTATTTAGAACAAAGAACATTATTAAAAAAAAATCCCTTGTTTCTAAAGTCTTAAAATGGGAATGTTACATCAACAATGTGTATGAACCTTGAAAACATGAGTGAGTCATCAAGTAGCGAATGTATAGTGTGTGTATCGAAGATGTGATGGTGCTTAGAAAGGTGGGATGAAGCATGGAGCATGAGAGATAGAGAGAAAGTCACTAGGATGTGATGAGTAAGAGGGGGAAGTCCAGGCCCCCAATCATGCATAGGGTTGGGATTCAAGTAAACTTGTCAAGGAGGTCATCAATGTCGGGCTCAGAATCGATAAGGTTTGGATTAGATATATAATATGTGATAGTGTGAGGTTGATCACGAAAGAGCTTGTGAGGTGTAGATTATACATGCCCGTAGCATATTCTTCATCATTAAAAGGGGGTTGCAGACAATCATGTGTGTACCAACGAGTTAGGTTTTAGGAATAACTAAGAAATGAGTCATTGCGTTAGGCCCCGAAATATCAACTAAGTCCAAAAAGAGCACATAGGTGCACAAGGTTGAAAAAGTGCGCAAGATAAGGCGCGCGGGAAGGGTTCATGTAGGGTTTTGGTAGAACCTAGGATGCGCACTCGCAGAGCGTAATGGGACTTAGCCATTTTTCCCTATCGGGTAGGGCCGCAAGAAAACGTGACTGAGTGGTAAAGGTGTCGGCCCAGATGGGGGTGGCTCGGAAGGAATATGCCCTATGATAGAAGTTTCTAGAAGGACATCATGGCAAGAGTGGTGAGCTCAGACCTGGAGGAGCATGCACTAATGGAGGACCACTTTTAGACACTTAGTGATAGATCTAAGGCCACAGAAGAATGAGTTGGCAGTTCAGGAAGGCTATATATATAAGTGCTGCAGAAGCACAAAGAGAGAGAAATGGATAGAGGGCGGAGCTCTGTAGAAATACTGCAAGGACTCTGATTAGCTTGGGTAAATAAGCGTAGGAAAGGATGTATCAAGGGTTTAGGGGTTTTAAATTTTATTTTGAGAGCCTAGCTATATGAATCTGGTTATAATGCATGACTGCAGTTTGCCTTTCTGTGACATTCTATAATGGGCCTAATGAATGTAATGAGGTTACCAGTTTATGTGAATATGAACATTAATGGTTCTGATGCATACATCCTTCTTAATAGCTCTTTTTCATTTATGTTTATGAACTAAGTATGAATGCTTGTACAACTTCCTTTACTGTTTTGGTGTAAGTTCTATAATGCTAAGATTTTTTCTACTGAATGACTCAAAGGATCTAGAAGCCGTTACGAGCTCTATGGTGCTTGTATGTCTTATTTCCTCTCAAATCTCTTAAACTCGGATCATAGATGATGTTTTTCACTAAACTCACATAAAGGAGACTCAACACCCGCGCATGCCTCGGGTGAGCACCCAGCCTTGCCACTGGGTGATAGGCCAAAGACGCATGGGATTTCTTTCCTTTATGATGGGTGTAAAAATGACTACATCTTGGTTCATTCTTTGGGACTCTTTTTGAAGTTGTAGTGGGAAACGACATACATCATGATCTATGTAATGAGTAATGACAGAGCGCGTTAACTTTGGAAAGTGTTGAATCAGGGTTCAAGAGCACGGAGGATGAATTTGCTCATAGATTCAACACTAGATTTGAGTTTGATGCACGTAGATGGGTAGAAGAGACCCTCTACCATGATTTGTATGAAATTTTTTTTTTGCTTCCCAAAAGAACTATATGAATGGCTCTCAACGATATGCGTCTAGATCAAGCTAGTATTATAGATCATACGCATGGACCCAAGAAGAATACCAGAGGTTGCAGGATGTAGATATGACGTGGACTCGTGTTGTGGATCATTGGTGGAAGGGTGTGTTGGCTAGCTACACTCTGGAGTATGTTATTTCTACATATTATTGTCTGGAAGTTACTGAGTTTGAATTTCTATGGGAGCCCAGAGGATCATTTCTACGTGTTATCCCTCTAGCAATGAAGATCTTGATTGTTACCTTGAGTTTAGAGGCATTTCCAATGGCCGGCTAAACCATTATGAGCATCTAGGCGAGGAAGCTAGGGTGGAGGAAGATGGTAGATATTACGACGAAGAAAGAAAGGGAGGAGAGATGGCTTAACTATAGTGAAGCGCGTGAAAGGGAGATTGCTAAATAATGCAAGGTTGTAAGTGTGATGGATCTATGGAGGCAGACGTTGTGGGAAGGAGTGGAGGTTCATGCAAAGGATGTGGAACCTGAGTAGTCTATGCTTGCCCCATCTTGCAAGCACGTAAGAGAGACCCCTTCGGCTTCTGATGAGAGTTTGTCACATGGAGAGAGAAGAGTCATTGGCATGTATCTAAACCCACCTAGTGACCAAACCCTGGCACTTGGTTTTCCAGATCAAGGAAGGAGTATCGTTGACCCAGTTGGTATTAGTGGAAGTGACAGATCTGTGCCCAGGAGATACAATTTTTCATTTCCCACTTCTATGGCTATGCATATTCCAATATTCGGAGGAATTTTGGACAAGGAGCAAGTACACAAGCCTTTGGTCTCGCATCTAGGAGTGGCACGGGGTACACTAGTGGTAGTGGGGCATTATCATAGACCATCGACGCGTAGTTCAGTGGAACCTTGGGGACACTTGGCACGACCACTATAGGACCTGGTGGATCTGGTGGGTTAGGAGGAACAAGACCTGGTGGTTCTGGTGGATCTGGTGGGTTAGGAGGAACATGAATTGGTGGATCCAGGGGATCACGGTGGCTCGAAGGCACGGGACTCAGGTGGATCTGGCGCAAATGGAGAAAACACCAGAGGGAACCGAGGCTCTGGTTCAGGAGGACAAGGGCCCCAGCCACCCCCTCAAGTATTCTTTGAGATGTCTTTGCATTTTCTAGATTACAGAGGTATTGAATATGTTGCAGAACATGTTCACAAGTGTGAACTGCTATGGCGCGCAAAGGGGATCACAACCCCAGAGTGGAAGGCTAGTCGATTTCAACGATGACGTTGCTTACAGGTGCACGTATATAGTGGTATAGGAAATATGACCCTCATCAAACGGTGGTGGATTGTACTACTTTAAAGAATGCCTTCTTAGAAGAATTCCACATTCCCGAGTTTGAACAAAAGAGCATCAAGACTCAAAGGAGATTCAACAGGAATGACAAAGAGTGTGTAGGAGTATGATGCGCACTTTAAAACTCTCTTGTCTAAGTTATCATATGATATTCACCCTTCACAGCATGCTCAATGGTTTTTTGGAGGGTTAATCACTCCTTTTAGGAGAGCTTTATCTCATAAAACTTTCACAGACCCGTGCAAGGTGTTAGAAGCGCTTTGCATGCCAAGGTCATTGGAAGTGTTGATCACTGTGTTAGCCCATTTTTGGAGGCTCAAATTGTTACTATGGCTAAGCAGGTAGAGAAGTTGTCTATGAACTCAACCCATAAGACTCACAGTGGTATATGGTGTACAGATTGTGAAGTAGAGGGGCATGTCAAGGATAGTTTCCCCCGGAGGACAGTACGTGTCGTGATAGTAGACTGTGAAATTTGTCATGGGACCACGATGCAAATATATGTCCATTACAAACACATAATTCAAAAGAATGTGTCTTGATCATCGTAAGATCTCGCACCTCTACAACCCATGATACTAAGGATTGTAGGCTTATTGACTAGATCCATGAGGCCATTGATCACGGGGTGCACCAAACCAGCATTGCCAGTAGTTCTAAAGGTGGTGATCGCCGTTATGAGGAGCGGTAGATGGAGGCGCATACGAGGAAGGGGATTTCGTAGAGGATTCCGTGGTCATGGTAACCGTGAAGGAGGAAGAAGTGAGTTCCCATGTGGAACTGTTTTAATTGTGGATCTACAGAGCATTACAAACGAGAGTGCCCAGACTTATTGCAGTGCTCATGGTGCGGGAAGAAACACAAGTATGAGGAGTGCCCTGAGTTGTTTGAGCACATGAATCAACAAAGAATAGAAAGACAAGGGCGCTGCAATGGTAAGCATTAAGAAGATGGACACACAATGGATGCCATGGGTAACACGTGATGCAAGCTTAGAACTTGTTTTGGTAACAACAAGAGCAGAGGCCCGTGCGCGCAAGGAGATTCCAAGACAAAGGAATCTGGTTTCAAGAGAAGAAGTGGTGCATGGAAAGTACCCAGATCCTACTCACCAGAAAGAGGTATATAAAGATAGGATGGACATCATTCAAAGTTTACAGGGAAAAATCTAGTGTCTAAAGGAGCAGTCTAGGAGGGAGGAGCAAAGAAGGAAGGTCGAGGCGCCAAGAGATGACCTAGATGAGGTTAGGGAAGTATGTAAAATGCTAAGGCAAGAGAATATTATCCCCTTTCTAGGAGCATGGTTGAGAGAGAAGGTACCACAGATCGGAGAAGAGCACAAGAGGTAGGTCCAAAGATGCAAACCTTCCCCCTCACAAATTTTGACTATGATAGGGAGATCACGTTAAATTTAGTAGTGGATGGATGGATGTTGAGTAATATCCTCATTGACATAAGCACGGAAGTCAATGTTCTCACCTTGGATGCATGACATTAGATGGGAAAGCCTGCATTATAGTCATCTTTAAATGTGTTGTATATGGCAAACAAAACGAAGGCAATGCCCATAGGTGTCTTAAAGGATGTAGCTATCACCATTCAGGAGATAAGTTTAGTGGGGTCTTTGAAGTCTTGGTGCTCATCGAGGCGTACAATTTCCCAAAGACTACTTAGGTGCCCATGGTGTTATAATAACAATGCAGATCTATGGTTAAACAAGGGGTACATTAGCTTTGAAAATGAGGAGGAACGAGTCATCATACCCCCAGGTTAATGGGAAGTCAACGCCTATATCTTGAACCTTTGGGAGAAGATGTCTTGGATAGAATATGTGCACTCAATCGGGGATCCGAGATAATCCATCCTACCGACAACGAGTTATCCAATTTGAAGATGCTTAGTCGATAAGTCACACCAGTAGTCTAACATGTGATAATTGGGCACATGGAACCTACGAGTTGATCGATGACATTTAAAAGAATCGATGACAAAGGTGACAAAGGCGCACACAGTTCAGTGCCTAGGAGGAAAAGAGCTACCTAAGTACTCAATAGAGCCTCCCCGAGGTCTTTTTGTAGAAAATGGAAGCTCAAAGAAATGAGGAAAATGAAATAAGGGGGATGTTAAGTTACGTCCTACTAGAAACTGTTGCGCGCTGGTGGGAAACACATCGGGATAATCTCTTGGAATGATGCAAAGTGAGAATTGCCTTCTCTATTCATTTCTCTAGAAGCAATGCGCCCACCACCATCAAAGACTACCTTGGTAAGGAGCCCGCCTCTTTCCACATCCAATCCTATAAGAGAACTTGGAGGGAAGGCACGGAAGCTTTTCCACCTTCCCTCTGGGTACACAAACTATATTCTACATTGTAGGGTTGCACGCGCGCATGGTACATACATTCGAGACACGCCACCGCACAGAAATTAGCAAGAGCTAGTGGATGACCTCGTTCAAACATTTCATGTCGAAGTACCAAGCCATCGCTTGATTAGGCATTCGGGTTGTCAAACGCCTTACCATGGGGGATAGTGCCATGAAAGAAGATAGGTTGTTGGACTTGCTTAGTGATCCGGTTTGGAAGCGCACTTCAAGAAGAGGAAATCGAGGAGGTTCAACGTGAGCGCATGTGTGTGAAAAAGGAGAAAGGAAAGCTTGTATATATAATTGATGGGGAGGAAGCGAAATCTTGGATGTTAACAATTATGTAGGGACGCGCGAGTAGTGGGCAAGGTGTTGATACTCGTGCGTGTGCCTACCACGAACCTTTAAAAACTAAAAGGTTAACATCAGCTCAAGAGAAGAACCTAAGGAAGCTATCATTGGAGATTACTGGTTAGAGAAGGAAGTCTCTAAGATCATTGATCTCTTGCATGAATTTGAGGATTTATTCCCACGTGGGTACCATTTGAGGATTTATTCCCACGTGGGTACCATTTGAGGATTTATTCCCACGTGGGTACCATGAACTCAAAGGCATCCACCATTCCTTGGGAGAGACGAGGATAAAGCTGAAGGCCGGTGCACACCCGGTCAGGATGAGACCCTACCGGATGAATCCCAATTTTTGTGTGAAGGTAAAGGAAGAGTTAGACAAAATGATAACATTTGGGATCATTTAAGTTGTTGAAGAATCGGAGTGGATAAGTCCAATGGTAATCAACATCAAGAAGGATGGGCAGATTAGGATCTATGTGGATTATAGGGAGTTGAACGTAGTTTGTGTCATCGATCCTTTTCCAACCCCCTTCACTGAAGAAATTTTGGAGGGAGTTGCTGGGCGCGTGAAATCTATTCCTTTACGGATGGATTTCGGGGTACCACCAAGTCCAGATTACAAAGGAAGACCAAGAGAAGACAACTTTTGCCACTAAATGGGGAAGTTTTACATACACAGTCATGCCCTTTGGGTTGAAGAATGTCTGTTGTTTTCTCGTGCATAGTGGTACAGGTGTTCCAGGACTTCATCCATAAATTTCTTCAGGTCTATCTGGATGATTAGATGATGTATGGGCTAGTAAAATACCATTGTGATAATTTGAGGTTGATGTTTGAGAGGTTTCGGCAGTTGAGGATATCCCTCAACATTAAGAAGTGTGTCTTTGCTACCCCCTTTGGAACGTTATTGGGGCATATCATATGTAAGGAGGGCTTGCTAGTAGATCCTGCCAAGGTTGCAGTTATTGTGGGATTGAGGAAGCCCACTAGCCAAAGCGCAGTGCGTGGGTTTCTTGGACACGCGAGCTACTATTGGAAGTTCATCAAGGGGTATGCCAAGATCGCCGTGCCTTTAGAAGAATTTCTCAGACATAAAAGTGCCTTCCATTAGGGAAAGGTGTAGCAGAATGCGTTTGACACATTGAAGGATAGGCTTGTCACCGTGCCAATACTACATTTCCCCTCTTAGGACAAGCCCTTCCATGTTCATGTAGATGCCTCCGGAATGACCATTGGGGTAGTGCTTACACAACTGGTGAGGGAATTGTTGATCACCCCTATGATTTGCAAGTAGGAAGTTGACACCAGTAGAGTAGAATTATACTACAACCGAGCACGAAGCATTGTCAATGATCGACGACGCTTCAAAAAGTTTAGATAAGATTCTGCTAGCAATTTCCTTTATCTTCTACACTGACCACATGGCATTAAAGTACTTGGTGAACAAGCCCATTTTACAAGGGCGCATATGTCGATGGGTGTTGTTATTTCAAGAGTTTGAGTTCACGGTAGTTGTGAATCCTAGAAAGAGTAATTGTGGACCTGATCATTTGTCAAGAATTGATTCAGGGGAGGATGCACAGAGCATTGAAGAGACTATGTCAGATGCACAATTGTTTAGGTTATGACGCGCACCCTCGGATTTGGAGGAAATTGCAGTATTTCTAAAGGAAGGTGTGGCACCGAAGGGATGAAGACATTAGAGAAAAAGCAACTAGCCATACGCGTCGTGCCCTACATGTTGATCAGTGGGGACTTATACAAATTAGGGCATGATGAAGTTTTACGCAGGTGTGTACTAGAGCATGAGTGCCTTGCCATCATAGAGGAAGCACACGAGAGAAGTGCAGGTGGACATTATGCAAGTGACGCAGCTATACGTAAAATATTAATGGTAGGATTGTGGTGGGAAACTTTGTATAAGGATTGCAAGGACTATTATAAAGCGTGTGACCACTATCAGTGTGTTGGTAAGCCAGGAAGGAGAGATGAAATGCCTTTGCACCCTATCCCTAGTGCTGAACCTTTTGAGAAATGGGCAATAGACTTTATAGGCCCTATTGCACCAGAATGCATAGGATTGGATCACGCTACGTAATCACCTGCATGGACTATTTGACAAGGTGGGCAGAGGCAGCCCCAACTAAAGACTACACAGCAACAACAACAAAGAAGATTTTTGTGGGAGAACATTATCACGAGGTATGGATGCCCTTTAAGTTTAACTAGCGATAGGGGTACACATTTCTTGAATGAGACCGTGAGGATCTTGTTAGCAGAGTTCATGGTGGCTCATCACAAGACTACACCTTATCACCCACAAGAAAATGGAACCATGGAAGCATTTAACAAAATACTAAGTCATACCCTGACAAAAATTGTGATGTCGGAAGACAAGATTGGGATGACAAGGTATCAACCATATTATGGGCTTATAGGACAACTTATAAAAGGCTGAACAAAGCCACACCATTTTAATTGGTGTTTGGTGCGGAAGTTGTTCTGCTGGTTGAGTTCATGTTACCTTCTCTGTAAATAGTGTGTGTAGGAGGGTTGGCTGATGAGCAAGCACTGGAAGAGAGAATTGATGAATCTAGATGAAAGAAGATCACTCGTCAGGTGGAGCCAAACAATAGAAAAAAGCAAAGCAAAATGCATGGCATGATCGCCACATTAGGAACAAGAAGTTTGAGGTTGGGCAGATGGTCTTACTGTATGATTCTAAGTTTATGCGCCACCCTAGGAAGTTAAAGGTCCATTAGTTAGGTCCCTATATAAGTGTTGGATGGAACAAAATTGCCTACACTTCAATGGGAGTAGGTTAGAGCCTTACTATAAATAAGGCTTCTTGGTGTTTGTAAATAAAGGCGATTCTCGCGAGATAGTTTAAATTTCCTTTATGCATTTCCTTTCTTATGTTTCCCTTTCACGCTTTGTTGTTTTGTTTTGTGCTTTGGGTGCTTTGTAACCTTATTACTTTTGAAGGTTTTGAATGTGCAGAGGACCGCACATCATTTTAAGTGTGGGGTGGAGTGATGTGAAGGAAAGTGTGGGTAAAGTGCCAGGAGGATTGTGTTAGAAATCCCGGTTGAATGGCCATGTTAAAAGAGGTGCATGAAATAAAAGGTAGAAAAGGATGGTTGGTGTCAAGATAAGGCTACTTTCGGATCCATGTACAGGAGGAGGAGGAAGCAAATTAATAACACGGGGTAGGCGAGAGCAAAAATCATGAGAAGAAGTGCTTTTTACACTAGTTACGCCGCGCAAGAGTCTCTGTCAAGATGGATTGGTTGCACGCCGAAGGTTGGAAGATTGTCCATGCGGGGTTGGGTGCATGAGGTCCAAATGGTGAGACCCATGACTTTGTCCATTGCAGGAGGCATTGCGGTATGAGTATACCTTTGCATAAGACCCAAATTTGAGAAGGGCGCGTATATAGAGAATGAGGTGTCCATACCTGAGGACCCAACTGGCAGGAAGAGACCCACACCCAAACAGGAGGAAAAAGAACCAAAGAAGAAAGTACCAAGTGTAGTGGATACACAGGTAATAGGTACCCTTGGACAAGCACCAAAACAAGTATGTATTCGCGTAAGAAAAAGTCCATAGTCAAAGAGAAGACTCCGGAGCCAGAGGATCCATTAGACAAGGAGTCATCGGAAGAAGAAGAGACAGAGTCACCTACACCAGAATCCCTAGTTGGGAAGAAGCAGAAGATGACAGAGGAGTCAGATTCTGAGTACACTAAGAGCTTGGGGGCCTACCAGGGTGAAAGGGATGATGATGAGGAAGATGAGCCTGAGGTAAACCAAGAACAACATGTGTTCAATGTACATGACTCGGAGGAGGGAAAAGGAGAGAAGAATGAGTACATCTTCATGCGGAGAAAGGGCAGCCAGGAGGAGGGAGGCGCCCGAGACAAAGAAGGGAGCGAAGAGGTAAATAAGGTGATAGAAAGAGAGGCTGAGAAGATCATTGAGACCTTGGTGGAAGAGGAGTTGGAATGTAGTGTTGAGCTGGTGATGAATGAGGATAAGGAAGAGAGCGGGGAAAGGACCACGACAACACTGGAGGCCCCACTTTAATTGTAAATATTCCTAAGGGCACGTGCACGGAGGAAAGCACATGAAGGAGGAGAGGCCATGGATGGGTTATATTGATGACCCCAATAAAGTGTTGCGCGTGGTTCCAAAGCACGGTTCTGAGAGAGAGCTCTGCAATGTCATCTTTTGATAAAGAGGTTCCATGATAAGAAAGATGCTCTCATGGGCATTTGAGTCCCATCTTGATGAGCTAGAATTCAAAGTAAGTCATGGGGCAATAATAACATTGCCAGAATCAAAAGGAGACAACCCAGTGGTGAATGCTCAATGGCTCTCGGATGAACAACTATGCAACGCGCTCAACAAGGTCTCCATTGAGGTCAAAGCTAGACTCTTTGGGCGGAATGATAGAGTCAAATTTCTAGAAGATGAACTGGAGGAGAAAGAGGAAGAGCTAGTTGAGAGGACAAAGGAGTTGAGTCAAGAAAAGTTGATCAGCACCCAGTTGTAGTGTGAGTTAAAGGATGAGAAGGCTAGAGTGCACGAAGTATACAAAAAGGTGGAGTCCATTACAGATGCAATAGTGTTGAAGCATCCGGACCTAGCGCCTCTGTGCAGAAGTATGGATCTGCCCTGGAATGCCTGAAGGACTTAACAAGGATCCTCACTATGGAGAGGTAGCCACTAGCCTTGGAATCTACAGAAGAAGTGGCCGCGTGTTTAGAAAAGGAGGATAAATTGAAAGTCATGTCACTCATAACTATCTATAACAAGGTCCTTATTGATGTAAAGATTAGTTCCTGGACTGCTGAGGCCACGTATGACAACTGTGTGCGAGACAGAGACAAAGTGGCAAGCATGTTGGTCACCAATGATGAAGCAGAACTTAAAGAGTTCTAGGAGAAGAACAAGGGGAACAAAGTAGAGCGAGAAAAGATCCTAGCCGAGGTAGAAAATAAATTAGAAGCTATTGAGGCCTTATGGGGCTCAGTTAAAAATCTAGCTAAAGGAACTATACCCACAGATTACACGAAGGATGGATGCGCTGGAGGATATAGGAAAGGAGTTAGAGAAAATTGTTGACACCATGAGTGCACAAGGGGATGGGCTGGTTTTGATCAGGTGAGCACCTTAGTAGGTGATCTTTTCTAGAGAGCACAGAATGAGGTCGATGCCTGGAACAATCTGGAGGCCGACTTGCAGAAGAACTTTCCTCTCTTATTGCTTTAAGTAGCATCATTCCCCATTCTTCCTTCTTTTCCCATTCTTTGTCCCCTTTATTCTTTTTCCAAGACGTTAAGTCTTTGTGTATTTCTTTATTCTTTGAGGAAGTTTCTGAGGGCGGAGAACAGGTAAAGTGTGGGGTGATGTTGGGCCCTTGAAATATCAACTAAGTCCAAAAAGGGTGCATATAGCGCGCAAGGTTGAAAAAAGCACGCAAGATAAGGTGCGCAGGAAGGGTTCAAGTAGGGTTTTGGTAGAACTCGGGATGCGCGCCCGTGAGTAGAATCCAGGACTTAGCCATTTTGACCTATCGCGTAGGGCCGCAAGAAAAACGTGACTGAGTGGATAAGGTGCTAGCTAAAGTGACAGGGTGGCTGTAAGGGATATGTCCTACGATAGAAGCTTCAGAAGGACATCATGGCAATGAGTGGTGAGCTCGGGCACAGGACGAGCATGTGCCCATGGAGGACCACTTTCAGACACTTGGCGAAAGATCTGAGGCCACAGAAGAATGAGTTGGTAGTTTAGGAAGGCTATATATATAAGTGCCTCGCAAATGCAAAGAGAGAGAAATGGATAGAGGGGAGCTCTACAGAAATACTGCAAGGACTCTGTTAGCTTGGGTAAATAAGTGTAGGAAAGGATGTATCAAGGGTTTGGGGTTTTAAATTTTCTTCTGAGAGCCTAGCTATATAAATCGATTATAATGCATGATCGCGGTCCGCCTTTCGTGACATTTTATAATGGGCCTAATGAATGTAACGAGGTTACCAGTTTATGTGAATATGAACATTAATGGTTCTAATGCATACATCCTTCTTCATAGCTCTTTTTCATTTATGTTTATGAACTAAGTATGAATGCTTGTACAACTTCCTTTCTGTTTTGGTGTAAGTTCTATAATTTGTTAAGCTATTTTCTAGAATGACTGCAAGGATCTAGAAGCCGTTCTGAGCTCTACGGTGCTTGTATGTCTTATTTCCTCTCAAATCTCTTAAACTCGGATCATAGATGATGTTTCCCATTAAACTCAAATAAAAGGGAGACTCGGCACTCGCGCGTGCCTCTGGTGAGCGCCCAACGCCCGGACCGGGTGATAAGCCGATGTGCATGGGATTTCTTTCCTTTATGATGGGTGTAAAAATGACTACATTGCAAATAGAGATGTGGCCAAAAGGCATATGAAAGGTAATAGTAGTAAGGTTAGGGTCGAGGGTGCCACCAATATAGTCGAGCTAGTAAGGAAGACCGATATATGGAAAACACAGATGCCATAGTAGGTAGAAGTAATGAGTACATATATGTGATATAGGTGGGGAGAATGAGGGGGAGGAGATCAACAAGTGTGAATCCTGATTATGTTGAGCCTTCATGTGTGTAGACAAAGTGTTAGGGAAAGTGGGATCAAATGGAATATGATGCCAATAAGAGGCATGTATGAGTAAGGTGCATGTGAATAGATCGAGTTGCGGACCAGAGGTGACATGAGATCTAGTGTATGTTGCTGCTTAGAAAAGAATCATGATTGTAGTAGAGGGAGGAGGTTGCTTAAATTGATATTCACCTGGGCCAATAACAACGAAGGTGTCTTGGAAATAGGATTCATCTATCTCAAGAGGAGTAAAATTAAGGTTGCGTAACTTTTCATCAAGAATTCTACGACATCGACCTCATCATCAAAATTGTCGGTGTGGACATTATCATGTTGGGTAGCGTTATCAAGGATATTTAAAGGTGGGGTGGTGGAATAGTAGTAGTAATAGAGGGAGATATGGTAGGGGAAATAAGATTAGTGGTATGTGTAGGGATGGAAGGAGTGAATGTGGAGGTAGAAGAAGTAATGGAAGCACTGGATTCACCGACATTGTATGTATCAATATTATGGTATGGAATTAGATTAAGTGGGGGTATAGGCATAGAAGTGACTCGATCTATGTTGCAAAACTTGAATGGGTCAGGGTCGACAGAAATAGTATACTCATATCCATTACGTAAGAATTTAACGCACCAATGAACCATAGAAGGAACAATATGCATAACGTGAATTCTTAGTCTATAAAATAAACAATTGAAATAAAATGATGTATCAATGATATAGAACAAAGTGGGAAGGGTTTTGGGCCCAACTCAGTAAAGGTAAGGTGATGGTGTCGATGCATGTTCGAGTAGTAGAATCATAGCCATGACCAAAGGTAGAGGATTTGGTGATATGATTATCAAGAATTCACAACTGCGTGAGTAATGAGAGGGAACATAGATTTATAGTGGAGCCATTGTCAATTAATATGCATTTGATATAATGACAACCAATAATAGTCAGTAATCAACAAAGGTGATGAAGGATCACCAACGACAATAGGAGGGATATCCTCATTACTGAAGGATATGACGTGTGGTAGGTTTTTGAGGGATTGAATAAGATGGGCAAAGGCAATGGGGGAATTGTCACTTACAATTTGAATGGAACATAGGGTGGCCTATAATGTATGATGATAATTTGGTGCATTACATAAAATATCATAAAGAGATATTTTGGTCAGATTATTCTTTAGTTACTCAATGATATCATAGCCTTTGGAGCCTGGATGTCGGTAGGAATTGTAGAGGTGATAGGTGGTGGAATAGAGACATGTGGAGCCATGGGTTGACTATTGTGTCGACCGATGACCACATTAATAGTCAAGTCGAGATATTAGAGGGTTGAAGAAGGGAGGGTGTTGGGTATGAACTTACATAAAATCAATAGTATGACAACCGTGCTAGAAACCCTAGTGGGTACATAGGATGGGTAAGAGGATTGATCCATAAATTCGAGGAGACAAAATTCGATGCATGGTGAGAAGGTAAGGTTTGATCAATCAGGTTCACCAAATGATTTAATATAAATTAAATTAAATCTTATTTCAGAGTAACTACCGTAATAAAAAGGATGTTCAAGTAATAAACTACAATAATGTCCAAGCAATAAGCATTCAACGATGTAAAATCCTAAGAAAATGAGTGAGGGATGATGACTTAGTTGATTCCATGCAACCTAGAAATTATCTGGACTATGTACCTACTTAAACAGGTTGGAAACAATGTTGTTAAGACTCGATAAGGGTTTAGAATCCTTTAAATGTACATGACGATGAAGCGCCCGATGGGAGGACAAGAGTGCCCCAGATGCTAGTGACTATTCTGGGTGCATGTGTCTACTTAGATGTTTGGGGTTTGGTCTTTTTTGGGTTGGAGGATCTTCACTTCTACTCACTCTTTATCACTTTGGTTTTTCTGTTAGATCATTGATCGCACCTGTAACCTACAAAACAAATGTCTACCTACACATATCCACAAACCACATCAAATCTAATAAAAAAATATGTAGAATGTGGAGTCGGACTAACCCCGACAATCACCTAAAGAGTGAACTTACAATTGAGCATTACACTACATCTTAAACTCCATGTAGTTCTTTGTGTGTGTGTGTGTGTTCCGTGCCCTAGGTTTCCCTTGTGCAAGTTGCATGATGATAGTAGGATAGATCTAGATTATACCGAGTATGCAAAATGTGTGTGATGGAATAGAATGAACTCCCCTCCTATGTTGTGTATGTATATCAATGCATCCCTTGTCCCTTGTATGAATGTGCTAGATGTATGCTTTGCAGTGCTCTCGTGCCTTTGTACAAGCTCGTGGTGATAACTAATGCTTACAAGTTTGGCCCCTTATTTAGAAGAAGTAACTAAGTATATATATGATTCCCTTGTTTGAATTTCATAATTGACAACTAAAAGGCCAACCCAAAGTTTTAAAAGGTGACCAAAAGGTGAAAAGGACCCAAAAGAGTAAGAAGAAGGTAAACAAGGCCAGGAGCGCCCAGGGAGCACTTGGGCGCTTCTATCCTAATTGGGCGCTAGTGTCCGAGGTCATCAAAAGATAGATTAATCAAGTGTCGACAGAGCTATAAGATGAGTAAAACCAACAAAGTGCAATAGATAAAGCAATCAAGAGGCCAAAAGGAGTTGTCAACCACTAGTTTTCTTGCTTAGGAATCATGTATACATTAGTATGCTTTAGAACCTAGAAATGTACCCAAGTGCATAGATTTTGTGTTTACATAATCTACTGCGAAGGATAGCCAGTTCCCTTTCAAGACAACATCCTAGCCTTGAAAGCTTTAACCAAGTTATCCCATAAGCTAGACTTGTCAGCCATAGTAAAGAGAGGAATGCCAAGGTGCTTTTGAGGAAGCTTGCCCAAATTAAAACCCATAATTCTTTGAATCCTCTGAGAAAGTTTTTGGTGGAATTGAAGAAGAATATTACTGATTTAAGTTTACTAATCACATGCCCAACCGCTTGAAGAATAAATATCCAAAAGTTCTTGAACCGAAGCTTCCCCAAATAAAAAGGTGTCATCAATGAATTGTTGATGGGAAAGAGAAACAATATCATTAGTTACTTTCAGACGAAGATTTTTCCTTCATGAACCGCTGCTTGAATAGATCTACCCAGGGCTTTAGCCACCAAAATATAGAGAAAGAAAAAAGTGGGTCGCCCTGCTTGATTCCTCTATTACCCTCAAAGAAACTCACTATATAGCCATTGACTAGAACCAAATAATAGGGGATGAAATGCAACTAAACACCCAATCACAAAAAAATTTCAAGAAACCAAATGTAAGGAGAATTCTCATGAGACATCTCCATTTCACTTAATCATAAGCTTTATTGATGTCAATCTTGATGAGAATGTCAGGGGAATTTATTAAAAGACAATGGATTCACTAACTCACGAGCAATAATCACACCTTTAGAAATGGATCTACCAGAACAAAGCCATTATGTTCACGGAGATCGAGAATCAAGAAAAGGCTCAAGCCTCCCAACAATACATTTGGAGATTATTTTGTATGTGGTATTGCAAAGAGAGACAAGGCGGAAATCATCAAACAACTTAGAGCTCTCTTTTTTAGGAAAAAGCTAATGAAAGTACAATTAAAATCTTTTAGAACTCTCTTGGACTTGCAGATTATTCCACCACCACCGATACATTTTTTCCCACTATATTCCGAATACTTGGAAAAAATCAGCTTGAAATCCGTCAGGCCTCGGAGCTTTGTTTCTATCCATAGAAAACACCACTTTCTATACTTCATCCATGGAAAAGGGAGCCATCAAAATGAATTTTTCTTGTACGAAACAATATTGGGAATATTTTGAAGAATTTTATTTTGGTCTTGCTCGGAAGATTGAATATCACCACCCAACAAATTGGTAAAAAAGGAAACTACTTCTTTCTTTATCCCTTCTTGATCCTGAATCAAGATTCCCTCATCATTTTTAATGCTCGAGATGTAATTAGAACTTCTAACTTTAACAAAAGTGATAGAATTTGGTATTCTTATCACCTTCCTTAATCCACGATTCCTTGATTTTTGCTTCCAATAAATTTCCTCTCGCAGAAGCAATTCACCTAATGCAACTAGCAATTCCTTCTCCATACGAAAAGCCTCTTGATCCATCCTGTTCATGAAAACTTGTTCATTCAGGTCATGAAGAAGCTTTTCTTCCCTGAGCTTTTATTGGAAGATATTTTTGAAGTGGAGCTCATTCCACTCTAAAAGTTTTGATTTAAGCAATTTTAATTTTTGTGAAAGGATAAACATCTTTGATCCCCGAATCTTGAAGGATGACCACCAGAACTAATGAGATTAGGAAGTAGGGGATCTCTGAGCCACATAAGTTCAAATTTGAAGGGGATTTTTTGGGGCATCATCCAAGACACAAGAAAGCAAGATGGGATAATGATCAAAACCCAACTAAGGGACAACCAAGATTTCCATAAGTGAATTACCTTGTAACCAAAGGGATGACCAAAAACCGATCTAATATTTCCAAGATATTACTAAAACCCAACCTTCTATTTGACCAAGTGAACCATCCTTGCTTTGGGACAATATCAACTAAATAATTATTTTGAACAAAGGAACATAAATCCAGTTGAGATTGAGCATTTCTTACCGTATCACCGTCTTTCTCTTTATAAGAAAGAATGGCATTGAAATCACCACCTAAGATAAATCGATTATACTTTTTAACCCAAGCTCAGTAGATAGTTCTTGCCACACAAGTCTTTTCTTGGCCAAACAATTGGGACTGTAAATATTAAACAAGAAAAAATCCTCTTGATCACTAAGGGAAGAAATTGACATCAATTTCTAGTCCTATGTTGTTTAATCACCTCCAATTTCAATCGATGGACCTTCCAAAGCACACCAAGGCCCCCAGATGCCCCTCTAGCATCCACAAAGGAATCATACCAACCTTTCCAAAAATTGGACCAAAATGTCCTTAACTCATTCTCTTTTAACTTTGTTTCTTGAATCAAAACAATACTTACATCCTGGGAGAAAATGCAACGCTTCACCAAGCATCGCTTGTTATGGGCATTCAAACCCTTAACATTCCAAGATAAAATCTTCATGACAAAGGACTTTTACCTTCCAATTGTCAAGAACTTTGAAACTCAAATTTTTTGTTTACCATTGGCCACATCACTCTTAATGACATCCTGTTTTGATTTTCTCCCCTTTTTACCCGAAGGGCCACAATTGGTCGATTTTAAACCGGCTTGGGAAGAAGCCAAAGAATTGTTAATGTACTAAATATCCAACTCCTCCATCAGTATCCTCTTCTTTCTCCACCGGGCATTCCTTCTCAATGTTAAGGGCCTCGTTTCTTCAATCAATTCTTCTTGGATTGCCTCGATCTATTCATTCAATTCCCGAATTGAGGAGGCTTTGCCATAAGAGAAGCCCTCATTCAACAAAGAAAGCAATTCTATGACTCATTTACCACCTTTTGAGTATCTTTCATAATGGATCCGAGGAGAGAGCTTCACATTCGCTTCAACATGCTTTTTTGGAGAGATAAGGGAGGGTGTTCGGTTTGTTCCTCCAAACTACTTTGGGCGATTCCCGAGGGTGAGCTTGACATTGCCATTTGAGATGGTCCGCTTGGTTGCACTTGAAACATCTAGGTTCAATCTTTTCATAGTCCACTTTTGAAGTCACTCCCCGATGGAGATTTGATTGAAATAAAATGAGGAAGGACTTTTTCCTAGTCCAAAGCCACACACACTCTTGTGTAGGCTCTTGTGTAGGCTCGATAGAGCCATCCAAAGCCTTTTGGTCGATTCTTAAAACCCTTCCTACATTTCCAAAGATTGAAGAAAGGATATTTAGTTTCTAATATTTTGAAGGCAATGCATATAGTTGAATCCAAACAGGGGTCTCATCGAGGGAGAAAGAAAGGGCATCAAAATTTGGAACCCAAGGTTGAAGTAAAAGACCACACTCTCCCATAAGCCAATCCTTTCCATGGAGGGCTTTTGATTTTTGCTCCTCACCACAACAAAGAACTAAAAAAAAGCCTTTAGGGAGGAAGGAAATTTAAATTCCACTCCCTATTGCTTATCGCACCACCGAGAGATAGCCTCCGTTAAAAGCCACCTCCCAGGAATTTTGTGATGAGAGCTTGATGGGTAAGGTTGCAATTTCTTCCTCCATCAAAGAATCCAAAACCACCTTCCGCCCTCTTGCTCTCATCTTTCTTTGATCTCCACTCCAACTGCTTCGATGTGCTTTAGACATTGACAACTCGATTCACCGCACTCCACGCCTCCATAGTTCGCCTTGAAAACAACGACTTGCCACCTTCGCCTTCACCACCTTTGTGGAGGTCGCTAATTTTGCCATCCCGAACTGACTTCCAATTTTTCCCATATACTGCATTGTTAATATGAAACCACTTTAATTTGATTAATTAGTCTTGATAACTCCAAAGCTCGTCCAAATAATCAAATTAAATGTTTGAGTAAGCAATACTTATAATTTTTGGTAAATCGGAAAGAAGGAAGAAAAGGGCTGAAAACAAAACCCAAAAAAGAAAAAGACGTAGGGGAGTACGGGCTGTTAAATTGCACGAATCTTGAACGTCCGATCGAAATAAAGAAGGCGGGGGTTAACCCAGGGAATGCGATAGTACAGGAAGCGCAGCCAAAATAAGAAAAATGCTGATAATGTCGTGATCCGCAAATAGCAGGATATACTGAAGACTCACTCCTCGTCATGTTTTTCTCCCCTTATTGCTATCGATCTTTCTGTGCATGAGACATACCGGGTAGATGATCTACAGGAGGTCGCAGGTTCCATCCCCAGACAAACTCAATGGAAAGGTCTCGATCCAAACGCCCCTACTACGAAAACAACAACAATGATGACTATAACAACACTAACAAACGCTACCAGTCCTCTTCCAGCTATTTCTCCTCCCGCCATCCTCCTCCAGGAAGAATTTACAGACCCTCACATCAACATCAGCAACAGCACCATTATTATTACGACAATGGCAACACTCCTCACAGCATATGCTTTCGGATACTGTGCCCAGACGCTAAAGCAGGCAGCGTGATCGGCAAAGGCGGCAGCATAATCAGCAGCCTCAGGCGCGACACAGGCGCCAGAATAAATGTGCAGAATTTAATACAGGGCGACGACGAGCGCGTTATCGAGGTCTACGAAACGTCTGATTCTCATTCTCCCTCACGGAGACTCGACCCCGAGACCGCCAACAGCAACAACCTTCTTTCCCTGCCCAGGACGCTCTGCTCAAAATACACGCTAGAATCAACGACGAAGGGAATAGTAATAATAATAATAGTCATCATAATAATAATGGGAATTATGAGGAGGAGGATCACAACCGTAGGATCACGACGAGACTGGTCGTGCCACGTAATCACGTGGGCTGTTTGCTTGGAAAGGGGGAAGATTATCGAACAAATGCGGGAAGATACAAAGACGCAAATAAGGATTTTGCCTAGAGATCAAACCCTGCCAAGATGTGTTGCTTCTACTGAAGAAATTGTACAGGTCAGCTTCTACATTATCTCTCTTCTTTGCTTGTTGGAGACCTCTGGTCCCTAAATTTGTCGACATTTTGGGGTTAGGGTTTTATCGTCCTCCCGTGGATTAATTTTGTTGGTTGATGTAACGATAAAAGGCAACGATGGTTTTTTATCTTCTTTACTATCTAAGACAGCAACTTGGCGTATGAGACCCTCGTTGTGAGAAGATTGGGCCTTTTTCATTTTACCGACTACTGTAGGACCATCTGAAGCCCAGGTCTCCATGGCCACATTGTCGAATTCTAGCCACTAAACTGCAGCCACCATGTACTAATTTTATACTTCTTAGGTTTGGAACTCATGACCAAGCTCAGGATAATTCCTTAGCTCCTGTACATTGTCTTCTACGCTGTAAAGATAAAAGGAAAGCTGATTTATTTTAAAATCACCTCGCCTACATGCTAAATTTGTCTTAAGTGTGCCGTTGCAGTTTTTTTATTATTTGCTTTAATTTTTTTATTTCTGCTGGACGTAAAAATGAAAGGTAAAGTTAATTTAATAAAATTGTCCTCTCCTAGACACCAACTTGGCATACAGGACCCTGCTTAACTTGGCATATGAGACACTGCTTCCAATTGTTGGCATTTTCTAAGTTGCTCGCGTAGGCTAAATTTTGTTGTGGGATGCAAAGGTAAACTGTAAATATGTTTTTTAATGTCCATGGGTACCCAACACAGCAACTTTATGTATGAGACCCTTCTCCTGTTCATGGCATTTTCTAATCTGTCCATTTATTCGGGGTTAGGGTTAATCATGCACTGGTAGGGTAAATTTTGCCATTGGATGTAAAGGTAAAAGTCAAAAGGTGAGTTTTTCTATGTTTCGGCCTACCTTGCACATCAACTTGGCATATGGAACCTCTTTACCCCTTAGGTTTAGACCGTGTGACCAAGCTCGATTGAACCAAGCCTGGCCTTGCCAATCCTTCAGGGTTTGTACATTGTCTTTTTGCTCCCAGAAGTTTACGAATTATCATTTAACATTTACATTCCAGCTAGCCCTTCTATTAGTTAATTTTAATGCCAGAGATTTGTACTATCCCTGATAATTTTGGACCAAATTTCTTTTTACTTACTTCTACACACCAAAAATTAACATTTTGATTAGTGTATCACACTGATGGATAATTTTAATTTTTTTCCTAGTGTCATATTCAAACGTGCCCTCATGATAAGCACATTCCAGGGCGTAGGGTTTTGATCGTACATTGGTAGGGTAAATTTTATTGTAAAGGTAAAGATGTTTTTTTAAAGGTCGTGGCCTAGCTAACCCACTGACTTGTGCACGGGACCCTCCTTGAGGGAAGAAGGATTTGTTTTCTTTCTAGTTTACTCTGATTAACAGCAAATGTGGCTGCTGGGATTTAAAGTTTTAAACCCTAGGTCACCACGCCCATAATACGGAGTTCTAACTGCTAAACTACAGCCACATTTTGGGCTAAGTTTCTAATTGCGTCCAGGAAAGATGCATTTTGTTTGTTGGGTGTAAAGATAGAAGTTAGAGGTGATTATTTTAGATCCTGGACTAACCAACTTGGCGTATGAGATATGTGTTTCAACTTTCGACCTCATGATCATGCTCAGAATAAACACAGCATGGTTCTTGACCTCATGACGGAGCTCAAAATAATAAGCATGGGTTAGCATTCAAGACCCGAGTCTTAGCAGCTCAAAATAATAAAGAAAATCAAATTTTGGTTCTTGACCTCATGATGGAGCTCAAAGTTAACCAGTCCTTACTAATCACTTAGCTTTTGTACATTGTCATATGTGCTCATTAAGACTTTGAAAGACTTAAATGAATTTTTCCAGTGTTATGTGGGTATATGTCCCTTAGATTTTGTTACGTCCCAGACATTGCAGGCGTTTTTTGGACGGGGACTTGGAGGGAATGTCCCCAAAATTTTCAAATTTTTGTTTTCAATTTTATTCTGACACTTATATTATAAAACAAGTCCACGTCCCAGACATTGCAGATGTTTTTGGACGGGGGACTTGGAGGAATGTCCCCAAAATTTTCAATTTTTTGTTTTCAATTTTATTCTGACACTTACATTAGAATTAAGTCCGATCTCCTCCAAAAATAGCTGTTGTTTTTACAAAAACATTGAACTCTAGTCCCAAAAGTACCTTAAAAACATTAAATAAAGCTAAAACCCCTAATTTTCATTAAATAAAGGTAAAATATTTAAATACCATTTTTTATAGTATTTTAATATCTGTATACCTACCGTCCCCATAGGATTTTTTTGCCTTATCTTAAATTTTGTAACCCCATCCTTGAGACTTAAGTAAATTTTGTTTTTCATACCAATACCTTTTTTTATGGCCAGTCGTACTATTAGTGATTATTTTTGTTGGCCAGTTGTACTATCAGTAAACGTTTTATACCAAATTTGCTCTTCATTTACTCTTCGCCAAAGTTCACAATTTTAATAAGCATATCCCATGCTTAAGAATTTTTTTCATATAGTCAAGTTCAAGTGCTTAGGGTTTTAATTGTGAAGTTAAATGTAGAATAAAGGTAATGGTAGTTTTCTAGGTTGCCCCAAGCAAGACACCAATTTGGTGTAGGAGACCTCCCTTTTGGAAGGCCAAAAGGTGATTATTTTCTGTTTACCTTATATATGGTTCAATTTTTGTACTCTCGTGTTTTGACCTCATGACCCAACTTGGTAGTAAACTTGAACTTGCCTATCCACCTACACCTGGAGTGCTCTTGGTGGGTAATTATATATAGATAAAAGGTAAAAGTGATTTTCTTTAAATCTAGGTCTTGCCAACACATCAACTTGGGACCTCTTAACTTTACCTTATGAATAGTAACAACAAATGTGGCTGCTGCGAGTCAATCTCAAAACTTTCCATTGCCACAATGTGGAATTCAAACCACCAAACTACAAATACATTTTGGGGTGTAGGATTTTTATTGTCCAGTAGGATAAATTTTGTTTTTGGATGTAAAGGTAGAAGTTAAGGTGATTTTTGTCTCGACCTAGCAAAGTTGGTGTATGAGACCTTTTTACTCCTTAGGTTTTGACCTAGTAAATCTGGTTTTGCGAATCTTGTAGATTTTGTACATTGCCATTTGTGCTCATCAAAAATTTGAAAGTCGTAGGTGATTATTTTTATAAGTAGCTGGAATCTTGTAGGTTTTGTATATTGCCATTTATGCTCATCAAAATTTCGAGAGTCATAGGTGAGTGTTTGTTTAAGGAGCTTTTTCCCAGCGAGACCTTCTTGATTTTGGGGCTTATTTTTTTAATTGTGTTCCGTTAGGGCAGATTTTGTTCTTTGATGTAAAGATAAAAGGTGAAGGTGACAATTTTAGATCAGTGCCTAGCCAGTGCATCAAGACCTTTGTATCCCTTATGTTTCGACCCTCAGCACCAAGCTTGAAGTAAACCCAACCTTGCCAATTCCTCAAGTTTTGTACATTGTCTTTTGTGCCTGAAAAAAATTGAAAATCCTAGGTGAATTTTTTTAAAGAGATTTTAACCATCTAGTCCAAAGCAAAGAAAACCTTCATTTACTCTTTAGCCAAAAGTTCACATTTTACTTAGTGTATCCCATGCCAAGTAATTTTTTTGTGAGGCTAGGCTCGAACTTGGGCTAGCATTCGAGCGACAAATTCCACCAGCTCAAAATAAAAAGATCAAAGTTTAACCTCATGACCAAGTTCAGAGATAACCCAGCCTTACCAATCACTTAGGTTTTGGACACTGCCCTTTATGCTTATCAAGATTGTGAAAGTCTTAGCTTTTTTTTGACCAATCCTACTGCAGTGATAAATTGTTCGGTAGTATCGGTGAAAATGTTATACCAAATTCGCTCTTCATTTACACTTAGCCAAAGTTCACTGTTTTTTTAATTATGCCGTCAAGCTAGAGCTTCGATGTCTTAATAATCATATTTTGGGGCTTATGTTTGTAATTGTGCCCATGGTAGGAATTTTTTGTTTTTTCTATGTGAATGCAAAAGGTCAGCGTGACTTTCTTTAGGCCCCGTCCCGTCCTAGCACGCATGTCAACTTGGTACATAAGAGTAAGACCATTTTTGAGAAGAAGGAGACTTTTTCACTTTATCTTATGCATGGTAACAGAAAATGTGGCTGCTGGGATTTAAGCCCAGGCTGGCATGGCACAAAGTGAAATTCGAACCGCTAAACTGAAACTGCATTTTGGGGCTTAGGTTTTAATTGTGTCCAGGTAGGATTAAGTTGGCTTGTTTGATGTAAAGGTAGAAAGTGAAAGTTATTGTTTTAGGTCCCAGTCTGGTTGACATATCAACTTGGCTGATGATACATATTTACCCCTTTGTTTTTGACCTCATGGCCAAGCTCGAAGTAAAAGGTTAAACTTGGTCTTGCCACTCCCTTAGCTTTTCTGCATTGGTGTATGTGCCCATCAATTTTTCAAAAGTTATTGACCTGCAGTTTTGTTTTAGTGGCTTTTAAAAAGCTAGCCCTCCCCATTTTGGGGCTTAGGGTTTCAATTGGCCTGCTAGTGTTAGAATAAATTTTATAGTATCATTTTTGGGGAATTAATTGCATTAAGTGCATCTGGGTGATGCTCACATGGGTAAAGTGCTGGGACTTCCTGTGAGGTCAATTCTGGATTTTCCCCCACAATCAAGCCCGCTTAGCTTGCTACCCTAATTGCAAAATCTTCAGCTAGTATTGTGCCTTATAGACTGTTCATTGTTGAGCTCCCCAGGTCTGTTAATTTTATATATTGGCATTTCGGAAGTGCATCATTATGTAGTATCATTTTTCAGGCATCAGCTGCGTTAATTTCGATTCAATCTTCGTGACCCATATTTCATTAGTGGTTCACAAGAACCCATCTCTTGCGAGCACGAATGGTCCACTTGACACTCACTGCATCTAGAATAATTTTTGTTGTTGGATGTAATATAAATGGTAAAGGTGAATATTTAGGTCCTGCCATAGCCAACATGCCGACTTGGCATATGATACTTTTTTACTGTTTAGGTGTCTACCTTGTGGCCCAGCTTGGAGTTGTCCCGGTCTAGCCTTGCTCAATTACATATGTTTTGTACATTGGCTTAATCAGTGAAAAATTCATATCATTTTGCTCTTCATTATGTAGGCTAGTCCTACTATTACTGAAAATTTCATAATGAAATTGCCCTTCATTTATTCATATCCAAAAGTTCACAGTCTAATCAGTGTATCACTGCTGGAGTACTTTTCTTGATGTTGAGTTTGATCTGGGTATACTAAGCACATTTTGCGGATTATGGTTTTTATTGTGCCCTTGTAGGGTAAGTTTTGTTTTTCATGTAAAGGTAAAATCCTAAAAGGTAAAGGTGAGCTTTTTCAGGTCTTGGCCTAGCTAACACTCATGTCGGTGTATGAGACCATCCTCGTGAGAAGAAGGGGGCTTCTACACTTTACCATATACATAGTAACAGCAAATGTGGCTTCTGGGGTCCAAGGCCAGGTCTTCATAGCCTCAACATTGACTCTAGCCGCTGAACTATTGGGGGATATTTACACTTTACTTTAAATACAGATTTTGTACCCCTTAGGTTTCAACCTCATGACCAAGCTTGGAGTAAATCCTACCTTGCTAATCCATGTGTGTTAAAATTTTGGAGGTCATAGGTGAGATTTCATTCTAATAGCTTTTCAATAGTGAAAAATTCATACCACATTTGCTTCTCATTTAGTCTAGTGGCCAAAAGTTAACAGTTTTAATATGTGCATCCCCTGCTGGAGAACTTTTTTTTCATGCGGCCAAGCTGGAACTTGGGCGTCTTGATTATAGCTTGGGCTAGCATTTGAGCTGGAGCCTTATCATCTCAAAATAAGAAAAGTCAAATTTCAATAATTAATATAACGAGTTTAAAGATTTTCTTTACAAATTCAACTTTATCTGGTCATATGATAGCTGCAGATGACTTCAAGAAACCCTTAGGGTACTGATTCAATTTTATTTAGTTGTACGCCTGCAAATTAGGATATTCTCTATGGAAAGACAGGAGTACATGTAAGTATGTGGTAGGCTGGTAGCCAGTTATAAGCATTGAGTGAAGGCTTTATCACAGTTACAAAAATCCACTCAAACTTCCCAAGTGGAGTCGATACAAAAACAAGCCGGTTTTGTACATATGCGAAATCGGCCAAACTTGGTCCTTATCTGTAGAAATTCCAATACTGAAAGCATTTTTATTTTATTTTGGTGAATCTCTCACCAACTTTTGCCAAGTGCCAAGTCAGTGCAAACTATTTGTCTTACAAGTTTGAACAAAGTTTTGAGTCTGGCCATCATGCTTTATCAAGATCAAGGAAACTGACATCTGATGTTACCACGAAGATTACGACTTTTAGCCATTGATGGATATGTTTTAAGCTTCACTATCATTGCCATTTTCTTTTCTTTTTTCTGTGCCATTTCTCAAGAAAGTTCTATTGCATTGTTGGATATGTTTGTTATTATTTTTTTAATTTACAAAATCTTTTGCAGAGTTTTGATGCCAAGAGCCAAGTCAACTCTTAATTCCAAGCCTTATCAAGTTTGAGCAAAGTCTTTACTAATATTATAAAAACTAGACCTATATTTAAGTTTGCTATTTATGCACTTCATGAGTGTTACAAGTACTAGCCATTGAAGGATATCTTTCAATGCAGGAATTCATAAAACAGTACACACATTTGACAAATGAAAACACAATGCTCCAGCATTAAATGAACATCAGGCAGAATACCCGTTCTCATCAATACTCCACTTCAATTAATACCAACTGCACTTTATTGTATACCAATCGTATATGCTTATAATTAATTTAAATTATATGCTCATAATTCACTTTATCCTCTCTTCTGGTGATCCATCTCCATCCTTTTAAGACATAGATAGATTACAGGCTTGTTCAGTTCTAAATGATCAATTTCTTTGCAACAATTTTCAACGGGAATTACCCATTTCTAGCAGCAGCCCTAAATAACATAATAGAAACTTAAGTCCCAACTGTGCATGTTGTAATAGAAACAACAATATGAACCGTACATGTCACAATAGAAACTGCATTTTTAACTATGTATTTCTTGAACATGCTTTTAACTATTCCTAACTGCAGCAGAAAAGCTAGTTAACTGAAAAAATACAACTAGTAGGCTAATGTTACCTGTTCCTGCATCATGCTTCAAGCTTTACTGCAATAGTATCTTTATTTTCTGTGGTGTTTCTTATAATTGTTTTGTCCTGATTTTCACATAGGATGTAACGGTCAGTTGTCTTTGAATGCACTCAACATATTTTCTTCTTCTTCTAATTACAAGTGCAATCAGCTGATATAAAACTGATATTTAATGAGCCACACAATTTGCATGGAAATATTTTGCTTGCATTCTTTATATTTTTCTTTCCCTTGGAACACCTGAATAGGCTCTTGCACTTCTCTCAACTTTATTTGTTAGCAGGGCTGTGTAGGCATTACTTTTAGAATGTGAAGAAACATAGAGATCTGTATTTATTGTCTTGGCATATTTGAATAATATGGTGTGCTGTGTACCTGTGTTTGGTACGCAGTGGTGGTCAGACTGTTGACCAACTGACCCATTCCCTTGGCCAACAACTATATTTGTTGTGTGATTAAACACATGTTTGAGGAGGTGCCTTGGTTATTCCCCGTTTGTTACTATTCATATTTGTGGAGGATATGTCGCACATGCACATTTTGATGTATGAGTAAAGTGCCAAATTTTATTTATATTTGTTGATTCTTGTTGTGTATTACTTTTGGTTTGATTGTACATATTTGTTTCATTTGTTATATGCATAAAGAGCATGGGCTGATGCCACAACCTACTCTAGACTTTAAGATAATGTCACAATGTGACAATAAAGAAGAACTAGTACAGAGTGTAGACGAAGATATGGATACCATTGCTCCATAAACTGAATTAACAAGAGAGAGGGCAGCAGAAGATCAAGAAGAGATGAACAAATGAACAATAAGTTAGTGCACGAGAAGTTGATTCACAAGAGGACTGATTTATCTCTACTTTGGGACAGGGATGATACTTCAGTTTTTATTCAGAATGAAGTCTAAACTGATGAAAAGGCTGAAATGAAGCAGCTCGAGTAGTAGGCAAATATGAAATCTATTGAATCACATGATGGATGTTACATGTCAACGAGAAACTTCGTGCCATAGTCTTTTGAAATGATGGATATAAAAAGTTTGAAACAAGCTCAGTTTGTTGGCACAAGTATGATTGACCAAAAGGTTTATGTTGGCCATTGTGTGATTGTGTTGTCATTGATGTCAACTCCATTGATGGAAAAGGGTGTCATGAGGTCATGTGAGTCTTCATGAGATGTTATTTTGAAGTCAAATATGAAGGTTGATTGGTAGTGTCAAGTTTTGGTGAGTTTAGTGCTGTCTGGTGCATGGTTGAGTATGCTTAGTCATGGTATGAGTCTTCTTGAGGTGATTGGTTGATGTCACGAGGTCAAACACGATTGGTATGATGTGTTTCGGTATCTATGGGTGCTCGTATGAGGTTAGCATGGTTAGGTCACGAGGTTTCGGTGTTGAGTCGGGACATTCGAGAGCCTTGGTGCATGCGAGAATGAGGTAGAGATGCGAGTCTTGGAGCTGATGAGTCTTGTTGAAGCATGGTAGCAACATTATGACAGTGTGCTTGAGGTGTTTGGTGAGTTTCAGGTCAGTTCTCTATGATTTGGAGGTGTTTCAGGGTCCTTGGGAAGCAAGCAGGTGTGAAACATGCAATTTGACATAGGTACGTTGCTTTGTGGCTGGAGAGTTTGAGATGCATTTGGGCTATGTGGTGAGTTTGAGCAGGTAGAGGATGTTGTCATGATGCTTCATGACAAGTTTCAGGTCAAAGTGCTGAAGAAATTTGAAGATATGCAAGTTTTGGTGAAATCGTGTAAGTTTTAGTGTTTTAATAGCAAAAGTGGATCTTCTGGTACTTGTTGTGAATTGTATGCTTTGTATGGGGACCTGAGCTCTCTGACATAGCTTCTTAGGTATTACGAAACTTTCACAAAAAGAATGAGGTGGTTTGATCGTCACGTTTTTATGAACGATCATTAAGAAGGTAAAGTGGTTTGAAACCCTAGCTAAACCCTAGCTAGGAGCAACTTGCAGAAAAGTGAGTATACTTGTTTTGATTGCTAGTGCAAAAGTGATGATTGGATGTTTTAGAGGACTCTTCCAAATTTCTAGAAAGGTATGTTAGTGCATGTGGTGATATGTGGGCCCCACCTGAAAATGCAAGTTTATGAAGAGTTCCAGTTTGTGGCAAAGTTCTCCAAAGAAGGTAAAGTCTAAATTGACATTTATGATAGCCCAGGAGTTGATCTAAATGTTCATGAAGGTTTTAGGTCATGGTTTCATTGAAAAAGTGCAAAGTGTGCCCTATCTATGAGGACTGGTTTTTGGGGCAGTTTGGAGCAGCTTGTAGTAAAATTGAGATTGTAAGAGCTACATGGGGAGTTAGGACTCCATTCAAGTTGTGTTGTGAAGCTGGTTGAGAGCTTTCCAATGGTATATCAAACTTGATGATTGGATAAGGTATGCAAAAGTTATGAGCTGTTCTTTGAGGGTCAAGTTTGAAGGATGCTTGTTCTAGTAGGGTGCACAGGTAGCTTGATGAGGTAAAGTGATGTTTTTGAGTTGTTCATGATTGGTGAAGGTTGTTGAGTGCTTAGACAACATGTCTAAGGGTGTTTCATGCTTTGGTTGAGTGTGGAAGTGAGTTTTGGTATGATGGAGTATGTTGGGCTCATTGTCAGTTCTTGAGTCCATGAAGCCATAAAAACCACTTGTAGAGATTGGCTTGGTTGAAGGTCTTCCACTTGGACTTGGAAGGAGTTCTAATATGTTCTGATAAGAGGATTTAGAGAGCTTTCCAATGAGGTATGCCTCATCTCATGATGAGGTGTTTTGGTTGGTCATTCAGATCAATTTGTGAAGAAGTTTGTTGGATTTTAGGACAATTTTGTTCTTGTTGAAAGATTGAGTTGTTTGAGGCATGAGATGGATGAGTTAATGCTTGCTACCACCTGGAAAGTGAAGAGGACTGAATTTGATATCTAGTGGAATGAATTTAGAGGTCTTGAATGTATCCGCAAGGGTGTTTATTAGCTGAGTTTGCAAAATTGGTTATTGGGCAACTAGAGGGCCAACCTTGAACATCATAGTTTCACTATGGAGGGGGCTCAACCGGAGAATAGGGTAAAGTTGTTGTGGTTTGTACATATGGATGTTTCAAGAGTTCTAACTTGCATAGAAGTGATGTACATGTCTTAGGATTTCCATAGAGTGGTCACATGCCATAGTTGAGTTCATCTTGAGGGTCTTGAGGCCCAAAGGTAAAGACAGGGTGCTGAAAACAACTATTTTGAGAAGGATATGAGCCAATGGGCCCATTAAATGAAATAATTTGATTGGTTAAAGTAAATGTGCGACCATGTATGATGATGTTATGCTATATTACTCATGTGTGGTGAATTTGGAAGCTTGACTAAGCATGGTTTTGGTATGAGTGGATTTTTCTCATCCTAGTGATGGGGTTTTGAGGCTTTTTGGTGCATGATGAATGGTTTTTGGCATGGCCGACCTATATGGGTCATTTGTGACCATTGTAATGGATGTAATGGAATGTTTTAAAGTTGTATGGGTCAAATTAGTCATGAAGGACCGACCTCCTTTGAGTTTAGATCAAGAGAAGCATATAAAAACATGTTTTTGGGTCATTTGTGAGCTAGTTGCTTGAGAGGGAGAAGTGCGACCTAGAAGAGAGTGTTTTGTAGGTATGAAGGAATGATTTGAATTACGATCGATGTGTTTCGAGTTGAGGAAGGTTTGACAACATGTGTGTGAGTGTTTAGAGCAAAGGCAAGCCAAAGAAGAAGAAGAAGATAGAGCAAGATTGAAGACCCAAGGTTTGAGAGGATTTGTGAGCTGAATTAGAGATCTCCATCAGTTGTGGCAGCAACAAAATCAGAGATCAAACATCTTTAGATGGCTGAGTTGGTGCTTAGTCATCCTAGGGTGTTGCCTCCTTGTGGAGTGGGTGCTTCACTAAATTAGGGGTTGGTGCTCCTTGTAGGGTTGGTGCTCCTTGTGAAGTTGGTGCTTCACTAAATTTCTTTGTTATGTGTAATATCAACAAAGTTTCAGTGGAGTTTCTTCTTCACGAGGGTTTCCCACTTACATATGGTGTTCTTGTGCTTGTGTACTTTGTTTTATGCTCTTGTGATTGATGTTGCATATCTTAATAAACACATATGGTTATGTATAATGTATGGACAATCTACTTGATGAATGTATGGTTTGGTTAATGAAGTAAAAATCATTGTAGGACTGATTCACCCCCCTCAGTCGATTGTGCTTCCAACAATTTAGATTGACATTGTCTCAATTGTCAAATTCAAATCGCACGAGGACAAAGCTATTGAGAGGTGAGAAGAAGAGAATTTGCAAATGTTTTAATTGTTTTAAGATGTATATTTTGCATCTTTTGTACACCTGTGGGTCTTGTACACCTCTACCACGAGTGTTAGCGGGGGATGGCCCGATTAGGGGTTCAGGGCTGGCCCAGAGATTATTTTTGGGATCCCTATTTTTCCGGAAGCATAAATATGTGATTTTTATGTATACATGTATATGGTGGTGTCAAAACCCATTACTTATGGGGAACCGTTATGGGTTATTTTGTTAGCCCATGGTTTTGGTACCCATTGTATTGTAAAACTGCTTTGATGGTTTCCTATTGATGTGCTTATATAGTTGGACATGCAGTAGGGTAGAGCAGAACTTGGAAGTACATTATTGTATTGTAAACAATTAAGTTAATGCAATAAGAGAGAGAAGTTATTGCGTTGGGTTTTTTCCCGAAAGGGTTTCCCAGGATAAATCTTGTGTTATCTCATATATGCCATTTTCGTTTCTGTTATCTTGAATATTTTATTAAGTATTTCTTCTCTCGTATTTGCTTATCGGATCAAATTCTCTTCACTTATCGGATCAAATTCTCTTCACTACTTCCATCTCAAAACTTGCAGTTTCTTTTGGCACGATTCTCAAGGCAATTAATTTGGCAAAGCAAAGATCAAACCCTTGTACAAGCATTGAGGTAGCTGATGACCTTGCATCAAATGACTCTCTCTTGTACCACCACCTCCCGATGGCCCTCCTTTGGATGACTATCACCTTGATAATACAATTTTTGACGATGTCATCTTGACATGAGTTTCAAGAACAACCTAGATCTTGATGACGTTTGTACAAAGAAGGAGCAAATTGATATTGGTAAGGCAATAATATCCAAGAAGAAGCTGGTGGTCTTGATGTTAGGGGACCTAAAAGTTGATAGGGATGTAAGTAGAAGTGATCTGACCTTGAGTGCGACATCAAGGGAAGTTGACATGGGCATCGAGGAAGCAATGATGTCAACATCAAGGATGCCTTTATCTTGCAACAAGGTAGCGTCATGAAGATTGATGCCAACATTGAGTAGAAGTCAATGGCGTTCACTAGGGTGGGACTGATATCGACATTTTGACATTTGAGGTTGGAAGATTGATGTGAGCATTGATGCCGAGTTTTGACAAACATGAGGGTCATTGGGAGATTGATGTTAGTGTAACCTCGATAGGAGGTCTCAAAATGGTGACTTCAGCAGTTGGGGGACTGTTTGAAAATTTTCATGTCAACATCAACCTCGGTGTTGCTGTGAGGTCAACACCTCTCTATTACACTATATGATTTTTTTGGCTTTTCTAGGAGATGTAGAGAAAGATTACTTCTTTTGATGCACAATTTCAGTTAGGTTAATTTCATAAAGATTTTGATTTTGACAAGATATTTAGGAAAAAGAAGCAGCAGTTGATATTTTATGGAGGAAAATTTCAAGAAGCTATTACTATTGGATAACATTTGTTGCAGAGTGATTCTCAACAACAAGTAGTGAAATTTGAAAGGACAAAAGTAACTAGTAAAAGTCTTGTGGGTCCAATGTGATTTTGAAGCAAATAAATTCGAAGAAAGTAAACCAACTCCTCACCACAACAATGAAGGGTAAGAATAAAGCTTTGAAACACCTTTAAAAACAGTTGGACGTGGAGAACACAGCACATGATCAGACTAGAGCATCTTCAAGGTACAAAACTTGAAAGCAAAAAGCTACTTATGGGGTAGCAAGGCACTTGAGAGACCAAGCTATGATTGAAGAAGTCAAGAGGCTCTGCATGATTGTCTTTGGATGATTCTCCATTGTTGGAATGCTTTTATGGCCACAGTATCAGAGCTTGGGCAGCAAAGCACTTGAGAGACCAAGCTATGATTGCAGAAGTTAAGAAGCTCTGCGGGATTGTCTTTGGATGATTCTCCATTTCTGGAGTGCTTCTACAGCCACGATATCAGAGCTTGGGCGGCCATCACAATAATCATTAATGATCAAATCCTCTTCAGCTGCTCCAGTGGTTGCTTCAATGGCACACATCCCCTAGCCATTATTTGAGTGTCAATAGGGTCACCACCAAGTTTAGAGTAAAGGGCAGCTGTGGGCATTAGTTTTAGCAAATGAACAAACATAGAATTTTGTTATTTTTATCTTGGCGTACTTGATTGAATATTGAATCATGGCAAGTTGTGTTTCTGATGAACTATATGTGTACGTATGGGTGTTATTTAAGTTTTGGGATTAGTTACAATAAGAAATACCTATCTGGTAAGTGGTTGTAGGATAGTTGTCCAACCAAGACATCCCTCTGTCCATCGACCATATATGTTATGACCGTACACATGTTGGGGAAGTCTCATGAATATCCATCTTAGTGTTACTATTGTTCATATTTCTTAGAATTATTGTACATACTTATTTTGATATATGAATAAAATGCCAAGTTCTATTTTAATTCTGTGCTGATTCCTGTTTTGTATATATTTTTGGTTTGGTTGTGCATATTATGTGGGCTAAGAAGGTCAATATGATTGTCTCTCTCTTCTCAATAATATAGATTATGATATAAATAGAAGACCTTTTTGAGGCGAACACACAAGCCAAAATAGAAACGCGAAGAGTTATACGAGTCATGGATCTAGAAGACAATAATCCACACTCTATTAAAGACACAAGATTTCAAAGCCTATGACTAGGATAGGGGATGGGGTCTTACTAGAATCCTAGGTTGTAAGAGGGATGATATTAAGCAAGATATATAAGTTAGGGTTGTAAACGCCAAGTGACAAATGTAAGGTAAGGGTTTACATAAGAACAATGCAATAGACAAAATATGCTACTCTATCTTAGTCTACAACATGATACATCAACTTAATCATTCATACTGGTAACTGAATATAAAGGAAATTGAAAGGTCAAGGATACTTACCTTTTGAAGACACCGTTGGTGCATTAACCACCCCCAATGTTAGTAACACCTTATGAAAGAGTTACTCAGTGGGTGGATTACAAAAGGGATATGTAGAAGACCTAAGTAGACCAAAGTTGGGCACATTAATGACTTGGTAGACCTTGTAGGTGTGTCTCCTAGTAACCTAATACTCCAAAATAGTTTTACGAGTATAAGCCTCACTAAACTTTGAACCTTTAAGACCTTTTAAGGCAACTTGGCGGGTGTAGACAAAACAATAATATGATATTGTATCTTGTGATAAATGACAACAATGATGCCTATTTATAGGGGACATAACACTGAAGTCAAAAACCCTCCTAGTCGACGTCATTGGTGTGGTTGTTGTATTTGGCTAATAGAAAGTCATACTAGACAACATTGACCCGTCGACTTGCAATCGTTGTTCGGTTGAAGGGTTTTAAATGGGGGATCATGGAAGTAGGGTAGACACTTGGGAGCAGATGTGGTGGTGATTTGAAGGGGATCTAAAGGTTCGAGAAGTAGGTGTGAAGATGATAAAATCGAGGATATCAAGTGGTCGTAAAGAGGTAGTAAGAGGGTAGTAAGGCATGCTTAAGGCACATGGGGCGTACGATGACTCTTTATAGGAAGATTGATGTACGAATGACTTGCACGGCCAAAGCTCATTGTGCGTCAAAATGGTGTAACACAAGATGGTCTCCTAAAAGAACAATTAACACTTTGAAAGTAAAAGAAATGACTGTAAAGTAATAAGTGATAAAGATATGAACTCAACAAAACAAAATATACTTACTTGATACTTTCCCACGAATTAGGATGCATAGCGAGTCTCATGTCTCGAGTCTCGACCATGGAAAACATAGAGCTATTGAGTGAACCCAAATGATACAAGACTGAAGAAATGACACTAGAAGATAAATTAGTAAAATAAGTAAACAAATCTAATGTAAAGGGGAGCTCATGAGAGGGTGCTAGGACAAGGCGTGATAGGAAAGCTAGGATAGATTTGGATAGTCTATGGGAGATAATAATTGTGTCATGAAATAGGAGGAAGCCTAGAAGAGGATATAAGTTGCTCGATGGAGAGTCACCGACATAACATGCCTATGGGAAGGTAAGATAGGAAACATAATGGTAGAAGGTGGGAAGACAAATGAGGAAGTCTCATGTCACATGCCTAGAAAAATTAAGTGATTGACTAATTTTGACCGAGTGGCTTATGTTGTTATATTGGATGATTGTAATCATATTGCATGTTGATCTATGTTTCATTTCAATACTTGCACAAACGCGATGACACTTATGGCTACAAATGAAAAGGCAAATGATAAAGTAGGTAGGTAAAGATGAAGATCGATGAAATATAGACAGAATAATCAATTAGATCAAAACTTGTGTTAGAAATAAGTAGATAAAAAGAACATCTTATGTAAAAAGGTGAATAAATTCAATAAACAAAAGATGTGATAGAGATAAGTAAATAAAATGATATCCAATAAAATGTAATAAAAATCAAGGAAATTAAAAGATATGGCAAAAAGTAAGCGAGTAATAAGACATCTAATATGTTATAAGAGAGATCAAAGAAGATAAAAGATGTGACAAAGATAGTAATAGTGTGATAAAGGAAATCCTTTGTCAAAAAAGACGTAATATCTTGTAAACAATGATTGTGGCCAGGATGAAAATAAACATACCATGCATTCTAAGAAAGGTTTAAAAAACTAAAAAATGTGATAAAAAGTGATGATAACGAAGCAATTGAAATGCGTAGTACCAAAGTCAATACTTGCGCTAGAGTTTCTTGGGAGGTAAAGCACTACCATTTAATGTCATTACTAGGGTGAATGGAGAAGGTATGGATGTAGAGGGACTATTGGCGAGGAAGGCCTGAAGGTCGTACAATCCAAACTCTCAAATCTTGATCTGGAGCCAACACTAAGGGTGACAAAAATTTGTAGTAAGATATAGAAAATAGGATTTTAAAAGAATTAGAGCGTGGCCAAATACTGATAATATCCTTAAAGGGGAATAAAAGGAGTGATCACAAAAAGGAGGTAAGGCGCCATAGAGGTGATACAAGATCCTTAATGGAGAATGAAACACAAATTAATAGGATATGACTAAAGATTTTTGTCATCAAGGTATGAAAGAATCCAAGTATGCGGGTTTGGCTTAGGAAAACTAGTGAAGTATAAAGATACATCCCAGGTCAGCTATGATATGCAAGCATAATAAAGTTTTCCTACCTTCCCACAATGTTTTCCTTGTTCCTCAGGACCTTCATCAAGGCTTACTTATGAGGATTGGGTACTAGCATGAAATGACAGGGGCATTGAATGATAGATATCCTAGTTAGAGAAATCTACTACACCCTAAAGCACCTTAGTCTCTCGTGATGAGGCCAATTGCGAGTTCGAGCTTTCAACTAGGATGGGTGCGTGCCAAATGATATTAGGTCTCCTTTGTTTGTGATTGACTTTTTTGATAGTAATAATTACTATTTTTTATTGCCTTTTACTTGATTTTCTTTTCATAGCATGGCATTTAACTTTTTTGGTTGTTTGTTGTTCCTTCTCCATACGGATTTAGAAGGTTGATCAAATGGGTATGAAAGAGGACAACAATAGAAAGCTTACACATAACCACTATAGAGGAAAACCTACAAAAATGATATTTACGTACCTCTAGACCTACCTTAAGGAAATAGTGCAATCTCATCTTTGACCTAAATGTGCCTCAAGTGAGAGGAGCGGAAAAAGTGAAAGCTGCAAGGATAAAAAGCAATACAATGAAGGATAGCTAATAGTTGACCACAAAAAGAGGTTTGCTTCATAGGGAACAAAGGCTGAAAGAGATAATGAATTAGGTAGTGTAGTAATTGTAGATTCCTAGTAATGTCAAGAGAGAGGAGGGCAAACCTATGATATGGCCAACACAAGCATTGAAAGTGATAAAATCCGCATGGGAAGAAGTTTCATAAATGTGATAAAATTACCAAAAGATCCTAAAAGGAAGAAAATGGTGGAATAACTCCAAGACGGATACAAATATTATTGGCATGTTGTAAAGAGAAATGTTAAAATGAATTATCAAATTAGCTCAAGGAGAGGACAATGGCCTTATGAACCCAAGAGGATGAGATGTTAGAGCCAGGTTATAAAAATTAAAGTAATCTACCAAAGGCTCCATGTTGAGGGCAATGGCCTTATAAACCCAAGTGGGATAAGATATCAAAGATAGGTTGTAATAAGTAAAGTAAATCATGATGTTTATGCAAAGTAGGATATTCATGCGGTGGGATATCCAATAACATAGGATATTCGGGCAATAGGATATTCAAGAAAATAAGATATTGGCAGCAGGATATTCAGCTAGTGATATAAAGTAAAACATGATTTTAGGCAGGGATATAAAACAAAACATGATATTTAGGCAATATGATATTTAAGTAGTGATATAAAGTAAAACAAGATATTTGGGCAATAGAATATTTAGGTAATAAAATAAGATAAAAAGAAATGTCAATGTCATAATATGGACAAGTAAATAATGCAATCATAGAGGGCATGCAATGGAACTACAAACATCCCCTATCACATCATAAACCTGTCATTGAATGTCATATTGTGTGCAAATCAAGTGCAAGTAGTTATGACATGCGAGATTACATGCATATCTGAATGCATAAGGAGAACATACCCTTGGTAGGGTATGCTTTATGAAAGAATAGGTGTTATTCTTTGAATATTTTTGAAGTTGGATTTGTTTGGATTTAATGGTTACAAGGTTTTTGGTTGGAATAGGAGGTATTGAAAGAGTGAAGATATGCATTGTAAGATGCCCCCAAGCTAGAGGAAGAGTGAATATGGTCATTGTAAGATGCCCCGAGCTAGAGGAAGAGTGAAGATAGTCATTGTAAGATGCCTTGAAGGTGAAATGGAAGGAAAGATAGGTATTGGAATATGTCCCAAAATGTGATTTAAGGGAAGGATAGGAATCGAGTGATGCCCCAAAGGGTGAGAAAAAATGATTTGGTTGATTGTTGTTAATGATGGCAAGCTTGAGATTCACACATTTTTGATTGGCATGGTGATTTAATAGGTGAATATGGCAGAAATCAGGGGTTGAAAATTAAGGATGAGGTGGGATGATGTTGAGTCCTAAGCAACTTACTTTTGAACGACATCGACCATGATGTAGAAATCAAGGTGGCCAATACATGATCATTAGATAATTAAGTAAAACATCAGCCACAATGAAATCAGGGTGGTTAATGCAGTTGGACTGGTTTGAGTTTCTAAACTGAATCGTGCTTTTTAGCAAAGTGGTTGATGTAGTTAGAAATGTTTGATTTTATGAATTGAGAGAAGAAATTTGTGAGTTGAATTACCCAATAGGTGGTTTCAATAGAGGGTGAGCCGAGAGGATTAAAAGATGAAAGATGTAATGTCCCCTTTTACGAAAAATTAGGAAATGAAGGAATATTTGTCAAAATCAAGCAAAGAATGGATAAACCCTTTTGCTTCAACCTAAAATATTCCAATGTCAGCTATTTCGAATTCAAATGGGGTTAGAACTAGCCAAGGTGATGGGATAGATTGGAATTTAAACACATTCAAATCAAACTTTTACAATTGAAAAATAATTAATAATTACACCCCAACTGCTGCAATCTTCCAAAATTATTTCCCGCTTAACCATCCAAGCAAAAATCTTCAAACTTTGGATTTTGGGCCACAAAAATATGAAAAACAATATCCCAAAATCAGTTTTTGCACAGCCAACATAAAACCCTAATTTTGCCTAAAAATTAGGTCGCCCAACACATTTAGGGCATCCAATTAGCTCCAAAAATTATAAAATCACTTTCTCCTTATTTCTCCTAATTTCTACAACCAAATCCAATATTAAACTAACCCCAAACTGCAGATCTGAAATTAATATTAATTGTTAGCAACCAAATAGCTGACAAACAACTGAAATCTTCTAAAATTCATAACTCCTTCAATACTTAGTGTTTTTCCATGAAACAAGATGCAAAATAAACTAGAAATTTAGGGCTTTCCACTGCACTTTATATTTGAATTTTCTTAACATCCAAACCCTCCCAAAACAGGCCCCAAAATCAAAAACCCATTCGCTAGGGTTAGAATAAATTGCTTAAATAATTTCCTGCACTTACTAACCCTTTAATACACTCAAAATACCTCCCCAAACTTAGCAAAAATAAGCCAACACAGATCAGATTATAAATATAGCTGATTCACCCTTAAAACATGTCAAAATAAGACCCACATCAAGTCGCCATGGTTGGAATAAATGCAGCAATAACCAGCAACTTAAAACACTATTAAACCCTTGTAATATCACTTAAAATGGAACCCCAACATGCAGATTTAACTCAACAAATTAATGCACCAACATATAAGCCAAGTCGCCAATCTTGGAATGGAAAAACAATGCATAAACACATTCAACTCAAGAGAACACAATGGAGAGAACAATGAGTCTTCAATATTTTTCAATAATAGATCCAAATGAGAGAGAGCACAATGCAAGAACTAGGGCATACATCCCAATACTCCAAGCATGGAGTGAAATCAAATGATCAATCAACATAACCCCACTAGAGGAAATGTGACCTCCTTTTATAGAGTTAAGGGGTGCAATATCCAATAAAGGCCGACCTTTCCCTTTTGGAGGAAAACACAATTAAAAACATTTTATTTTCCCTATGTGTGGCATCCCCTTTCTAAGGGTATTTTTGACATTAAAAGCCACTCTAATATTATTTAATTAATTCCCCTTTTTATTTTGTATTTTTGGGAATTAAATTAAATAATAAATTACATTAATTGCTCAATAAATATTCTTTTGTGAGCAATACTCCAAGGTGGTGGAAAAACCACTTAGCATCCATAATTAAATAATTAAATGAATATTGCTTTATAATGACAAATGATTAAAATCACTCTCCAGGCAATATCATTTAATTACTTAGCATAATTTCCCCTTGCAACATCCCAAAAGCCCTCGGGAAGGATAAGCCAAGGGTCTTAAAAAATGGGGACATTACAAAAAATCATTCACTAGTATCAAGATGAAAGTTGTGTTGATATTGGAATGGATCATAGATGGGAAGATCCTCTTGTGGAGATTCGGCCATGGTGGGATAATAAGAGATGGGAATATCCTCTTGTGGAGCTTCGGCCATGGTGGGATAATAAGAGATGGGAATATCCTCTTGTGGATCTTTGTCCATGATAGAGGGAATATCTTCTTTTGGATCTTTGTCACAACAAAAAGGGGAGAAAGGGAAGATCCTCTTACGGGTCTTCAACCGTGATAGAGTGATAGAGAAAGGAAGATTCTCTTGCGAATCTTTGGCCATGGGAAATGATTTGGGGATCATTTCAAAAGATCCTTAAAGATGTAACTAATGTTATCCTCTAGATCATTGATGATGTAAGGGTCATCATGGGAAGATCTAGAAGACGTGATTAAATATGAAAGTTCTAAGAGGACTGCATGAGGTGAACGAAAAGAGATAAGAAGGTGAAAAAGGATGATGGTGAAGCTTAGGAGCTAAAAGAAGATAACTCTAAGAAGCTTGGATGAAAAATAAGGAGATTAGAAGTTGATATAAAGTTGATTAATCAAGAGATAAAGATGAACGTGAAGATGACTCGATCAACAATGTAGTAAGATTCAAATCCAAAGATAATCTTTCAAATTTATGGACTGTGAAAACATCAAAATTCTCGGTAAGATTCATGTCGGGTTTAATAGAATGTGAGGAAACGTGAAGATGATCATTATGGGATATAAGAGGAAACATGAAGATGACTCACTTAGTAGTGGAGTAAGATTCACTTCGTGTTCACTAGAATGTATGTGGGTTAACAAGGTCAATATGATTATCCTCTTTCTCTTCTCAATAATATAGATTAGGATATAAGTAGAAGACCATTCTAGGGCCAATACGAAGCCAAGGTAGAAACCAAGAGATGTACAAGTCGTGGATCTAGAAAACAATAATCCTAACTCTATTAAAGGCATAGGGCCAAATCAAAGACCTTTGGCCCTTTATGTCTACCCGACGGCCAAAGGGGAGTTTTTAAGGGTGACATAACTTTATTATTTTTATTATATGGTGCTATTGTTTCTAAAAAATAATAATATTATGAAAAGCACATATAATAAATGATAAAGTTAATAATAAATTAAAATGTCAAAATACAATTAAAAGTAATTGTATTAGAAAGGAGAAAATGCGACTTGCCTTGGGAATCATTTTTGGGAGAATGTGCCAATCAGCCCAAAAAGGAAAATGCGACCAGCATAGGGGAATGAAACAATTTGATTGGCCGATTTGAAGGTGGTAGTTGGGTTGATCTCCCTTTAAATAAACAAGTCGACTTGTATGGGAGTATCCAGATTTTTATTATCATCTTTGCATTGCTAAGAGCTCTGAGCTTTTACCAGAAATTCCAAGGACGAAAACCCTTGTGAATTTATCTCTTGCGGACGAAAACCCCAGGAGATTGAGAGGGGATTTCACTCAGAAATTCCTAGTGTTCTTCATCAGACTTCCAGGTTCAGTTCAGCCATGTGTGAAGAGGGATTTGAAGGTGTTTCCCAGTGATTTGCAACCAGCAGTTGGATCAGTCCATTGTAAACAGTCTGGCAGCGAATTCAGAGGTATTTTCATCTGAAAATATTTGTCAAATAATTGCCATCATTTTGTAATCTGATCGCTGTACTTTTTATCATTTCTGAAGTGTATTTTGAAGATTTTCAAGCTGAATAATAACAGACTTCAGATCTGATTTTCTGGGCCATTTTGGGACTGTAATAAGTTCAGTTTTTTATATAAATCAGTCCCTAAATATCTGAACAGTCATTAGAAATCAGAAGTATTTTTATTTGGCATGATTTATACCGTTATCTCTCTTCAACCCTAGTCGCATTTTCCAGATCTGCACTAGGAACTTGATATAAAATACACAGAAAACTGTATTTGCTGTTTTTGATTGATTAAAAATCAGTATAGTGTAAGGAGGATCCATCTAGGGATCTTTCAGTGGTATCAGAGCATCAATCCTCCCACCTGGAGGGTTTTGTTTGGGTTTGTTTTATGCAGCCTACAGAAGTTGGGCCACACCGATATTATACAAGGAGTCAGGCTCGTATTCAAACAGATCTGAATACTGGAAGTGGTTCCAGAATTATGGACAGAAGGGAGGATTCACACACTCCTCCACGACGAGAGCGACCTGATCCAGATGCTCTTTTCAGCGGTATGATCGATTCCCATCAGGAGATGATGCAGACTATGAGACAACTGATGGAGAATTTGATTATGGATAGAACGAGAAATCGACATGATAGAAGGGAAAGATCTGCGTCCATAGCCAGCAGCCACAGAAGGCACAGTAGGGTACCTACTGAAGTGGGTAGCGTGAGAGGTTCCCCTCCACGTGATAGGAGATATACAGAGGAAAGGAGACCCACGAGGACTGCGGATCGACCTATGCAGCCTAGATTCCTGCAAAGAGGAGGAACCACCATTAGTTGAGGAGCCATTTGAAGACATAGCCTTTCAAGATACTGTGATGGCAGCGCATGATGAGTGGAGAGCCCTACCACAGGAGGTTCGGACTGCCTTTCCCCTTCATCAGTATTGTGCTCAAAGGAGGGAAAGCTTGAGAGCTAGACAGGTACAGAGGCCTAGAGAACAACAGAATAGGGAGTTGAAGCAGGCCACCAACAAGGTGACCCTTTCCACATTTGATGGTAGTGGAAAGATTAGTGCCAGAGCATGGATTCACAAGCTCGACACATATCTCACTCTCAAGCCTATGCAGGAGCAGGAGGCTATCCAATTTGCCACGTTGCACCTTGAGGGAGTAGCGTATGATTGGTGGCACCATGGGCTTATCACTCAGAGGCATGATCTTCTGCAATCATACAAGGAGTTTAGTGAGAAGCTGATTGCGAGATTTGATCGCAAGGATGTAGAGCTTTACTATAGGGACTTGGCACAACTTCGACAGAGTGGACACGTTGATGCATACATCAACGAATTTCAGCGTATAGCAGTGATGGTGCCAGAGATGCCTGAGAGGCGAGTGGTGATGTTGTTCATTGAAGGACTTCATGACAGGCTGAGAGGATTGGTCAAGGCTCTTAAGCCTACTACTTTGCATGAGGCTATTCGGACAGCCTTGGACTTAGACACTACTCCAATGCAGCCCCAAAGGAAGAACATCAGGGAGGAAAAATCAGAACAACAAGAGCAGCCCACTTCTTCGAAGGTTGAGTTTACACCCAAGAGGGAGACTGTTTCAAAGAGTGAGCTTCGCCGGAAAAATTTATGCTTTCATTGCAATGATCCGTGGGAGCCGGGGCATAGGTGTCTTGGGAAAGGCAAAATCCATCTCATAAAGGTTGAGGATGAAGAGTCCGAGGATGAACAGGAGCAGCCAACACCAGGCATTGCAAATGAGGGTAGACTCACCTATCTTTCGGGAGCACCCAAGTATAATCCATTCATGTTTGAAGGCACAATGTTCGGGTGTAGGATCATGGCACTACTGGATAGTGGATCTACACACAACTTCCTGGATGCAGGTTTGGTAGACCAAAAAGGTTTACAATGTGATAACTTTGAAGGCTTTGATGTGACTATAGCAGGAGGTCTCACTCTTCCATGCAAGAAGAAGGTCAACCAAGTTAGCATTTTCTTTGGTGAGTATACACTTTGTGATGATTTCTATGTCATGGATTTAAAAGATAACAATGTTGTTCTTGGCATGCAATGGCTTCATTCGTTGGGAAGAGTCACTCAAGATGTGGAAACTATGGAGCTGAGTTTCCAACACAACGGGAAACAAGTCACCTTAAGAGCACTCAAGTACACGCTGCCCCATCAAATGGCAGCTAAGTCTATGATAGTTTGGGACCAGGAATCATCTCGTGAGGACATCTACGCAGATTTTTCACTGCATATCAGCACGGACCAGCAAGGAGGTGATGAAGAGTGCGGCAAGTTCGAAGCATACATGAGGACGCTGGTTTCACTAATGACAAGTAAGTTACATAAGTTTTTTTCTGCAGTGTTTGAGCAGCATTGTATAGTGCATATGAAGCTATTAAAAAAGCTTCGGCTGGTCTGGGATCCTGGAACGGGTAGAATGCAGAGTTGCAGTTTATGATTGCTTGGGGGCAAGCAATCTCGGGAAGGGAGGACTGTAATGTCCCCTTTTCCAAATCAAAGACCTTTGGCCCTTTATGTCTACCCGACGGCCAAAGGGGAGTTTTTAAGGGTGACATAACTTTATTATTTTTATTATATGGTGCTATTGTTTCTAAAAAATAATAATATTATGAAAAGCACATATAATAAATGATAAAGTTAATAATAAATTAAAATGTCAAAATACAATTAAAAGTAATTGTATTAGAAAGGAGAAAATGCGACTTGCCTTGGGAATCATTTTTGGGAGAATGTGCCAATCAGCCCAAAAAGGAAAATGCGACCAGCATAGGGGAATGAAACAATTTGATTGGCCGATTTGAAGGTGGTAGTTGGGTGATCTCCTTTAAATAAACAAGTCGACTTGTATGGGAGTATCCAGATTTTCATTATCATCTTTGCATTGCTAAGAGCTCTGAGCTTTTACCAGAAATTCCAAGGACGAAAACCCTTGTGAATTTATCTCTTGCGGACGAAAACCCCCAGAGATTGAGAGGGGATTTCACTCAGAAATTCCTAGTGTTCTTCATCAGACTTCCAGGTTCAGTTCAGCCATGTGTGAAGAGGGATTTGAAGGTGTTTCCCAGTGATTTGCAACCAGCAGTTGGATCAGTCCATTGTAAACAGTCTGGCAGCGAATTCAGAGGTATTTTCATCTGAAAATATTTGTCAAATAATTGCCATCATTTTGTAATCTGATCGCTGTACTTTTTATCAGTTCTGAAGTGTATTTTGAAGATTTTCAAGCTGAATAATAACAGGCTTCAGATCTGATTTTCTGGGCCATTTTGGGACTGTAATAAGTTCAGTTTTTATATAAATCTGTCCCTAAATATCTGAACAGTCATTAGAAATCAGAAGTATTTTTATTTGGCATGATTTATACCGTTATCTCTCTTCAACCCTAGTCGCATTTTCCAGATCTGCACTAGGAACTTGATATAAAATACACAGAAAACTGTATTTGCTGTTTTTGATTGATTAAAAATCAGTATAGTGTAAGGAGGATCCATCTAGGGATCTTTACACCCCAAGGTTAGTAACACCTTATGAGAGAGTTGTTGTGGCTGGAACACGAGAGGGATAGGTAGAAGACCTAAGTAGACCAAAGTTGGGGACTTCAAAGACTTGGCAAACATAGAGTTTCCATTCTGCATGTTGTTTTCTCTATTAGGCTTTTGGCCTTTTCATTCAATTGTATTTAGTATTTATAGGTGGTCGTAGATGCTAGAAACAAGTTATCAATGCATGGTTCATAATTTTTGGATATGACATGAAATATTTGAGTCTTTAGAAATGGATATCGATTGAACAGCTGAACTGAAGTTGACATCATTTATGGACAATGAAAAATGGTACCCTGATTAATATTTAAAATGATAAACACAGTTATGTTATCAATTCTCCCAAGCGGTCAATTTTATTGCTAAGCCAAAATTTATATATACCATAGTTACCTAAGTCTTGGTGAGGAGGGGGGGGCTTTTTTGGGACGGTGATTTTTTTCCAAATGTTGGGAACGGCAGGGAGATGACTATTAAAAATAAGATATAAAAATTAATTTTCAAATAGTTTATCTTTTCTCAATGAAATTCAGGAATTTAAGCTGTATTTAGTGTGTTATAGGTCACTTTTGAGATTAGAATTCAATGTTTTTGGTAAAAATAACCGTTTTTAAAAGTTAAAACATCAGAAAACTTTTTGAAAAATAGGGGCGTAGTTTTTCATTCCCATATCATTGATTATAAGATTGGAGATCTAAACTACATGACATAAACTGCAACAGTCATACATGGAAACAGTTTAAAGAAATGCCTATGCACACATTAATATATAATATCATAATCCCAAGATGGAAGGTATATGTTTATAACCCCACAAAATTACATAAACCTACTGTAGTACATGATCTGTTATTGCTCACAGGGTCAATTTTATTGTGGAACCAAAATATATATATCGCAGGAGAAAATAATAAAGACTATCATTTTTATCATTACTATGTTATTGATTGTAATATAGAAAGAATAAATTATAACCCCACAAAATAACGTACGATGCAATACAGCCAGACGTGAAAATGATTTAAAACACTGCTGGTTATAGGAAAAAATATCAAAACAAATTAATTCAGTTTACTTATTTAGGCTTGGCTTCATGTGTACAAGAAAAGGTTGATATTTACTTGCTTCTCTCTTTCTTTGTTTTAGGATGGTTTAGTCACATGTCAAATCTCCAGGTGGTTTTTAATGTAGGAGATTTGAGATTAAATGTGGATGGTACACCAAGATGAAAGAATGCTTTCCTTATGAGAATGAGTTTCCATTATCTTATTGATTCTATGATGCAGATAAAATAAAAAAATTGGTAGTAAAACTGATTTGAAAATGATGCCTCATTATGAATTCAGATGCCAAAATCTGGAAAACTTTTTTTTTTTTGAAGCAAATCCAAACCCCAATTTTTGGATGATGCTCCACACAAAGTAGCTGAAGTCGGTACATGTTTGAATTTTAAGTATTTTTATCTGCTAATGCTATTTTGACAAACCAGCGAGGAATTTGTATATTTGCTGGTATCAGTGCAACTACAAATCATTGTTGCTCTCGTGTCATCAAAAGTGACAGTTTCGCTTCACTTTTAACTCTCCTTCCACTTTATTTTCTCTCGTCATCATTTTGAATTGTTTTCTTCCATTAATGCTTTTGCTATCAATAGTAAGAGTGTAATGCATAAGTTATTTTTCAGTGATTAAAAATGGCCTTTGATGTTGCTAGATCCATTGTTTGGATGGGCTTATATTTGCTGGGTGCTGTCTGATCTATTGGTGGAAATGATTGGAACATCTTAATTCCCACTTGTAACTTTGGAATTATTGCCGCAGAACCATGTTTGACATGTTGTCCTGAGGACTTCATCATGACACATGCTCAGTTGTGTCAGACTGCAGCGTGTTTGAAATGATGTATCTTCTAGGTGATGTACTAATTTTAATTGAAGTGATTGGCAATGATGGTTATTCCTCATTTGATATTCTTTCATATGCATTCCTAGACGATTCATTTTTTTTTCCTTTTAATGTTTTGGGTGTAAAGGTATTGGTTTTATGCTTGTATTCTATTGATGGAGGTATTCTTCACTATCTCTTTCATTGTAGTATATTTGTAAACATGCAACTGAGAATGTGTAATATTTAATTTTTTCCCATGTATTTGAGTGGTAACAATAAGAGGTATATGTACTATTCCTACAGTAAGCTTCTTGACAGAGTACTGGAACATAATTGTCTTATGCCATTGTATTTAAGATGTAACACTAGAGCCGTTATTTGCTAGCAAGTGTTTGGTTGGACCATTAAAACAGTACTTGCGATTCTTATTTTCATAGCTCTATTAAATTTGTAGAGTAAAGAGGTTAGCGATTCCATTTTGGTATAGCATATTGTTTGAGGTTATTTAATGAACTAAATAGGTTGCTAGTACTATTATGCTGAAGTATTACATAGTCGTAGAATAATTTAGTTTTATGCTTACATATCAAGATATTTTACGCTAAATAACTTGGTTTGAACAATGGGCATGGAATGCCCCTCCTCACATGGGCATATTGTTCTGCTTGCAGGTTGTAGGTGAGCTGAATGCAGTGAAGAAAGCATTAAGAATTATTTCAACTCGATTGAAAGATAATCCTCCTAGAGAGCGTGGTCAGCCACCTCCGCATGGCAGAATGTACTCTCCTGAACATCGTTCTGCACCTGACGATGATGTTTTACCATATGGAAATACTATTGCACGTCGATCAAGTTTAGATGGTTCTGTGCCAGGAGCAAGATCATCTGTGGCATTTAGTGGTGGTAGGAGTTCAAGTCACCATCCAAGAGCTTCGGTATACACTCCTGATGTTTATGAGCCTCACGAAAATGATTATGAGCAATCTTTTTACAGCGAGGAGCTTGTTTTTCGAATTCTTTGCCCAAATGAAAAAATTGGGAGCATCATTGGTGAGGGTGGAGGCATAATTAAAAGGCTTCGTGAAGACATTGGCGTGAATATTAAAGTTACCGATCCTGTTCCTGGTTCAGAAGAAATAATAATCATCATATCAGAGAATGAGGTATATTTTACATATTGCTTTCTTAACCTGTGAAAGTTTGAGTTTGGACAGAACCTCCGGATGTAGAGTCCATATTAGGAGGATTGCAACAATTTTGCATTGTAAGATACAATATACATGTGTAGGCAACAGTTCCCTCAAAATTCCCAGATAGTGAATAAATCAGGTGTGCATGCAAATTTTATATTGTGCTGTGATGAATCTTTTCATCCATGAATTCCACTCTCCTAGGAAAGAACCAAGATAAACTCGGATTTGAAAAATAGAACAGAACTTAAATGAATTTTCCTTTAGTAGAGGAAATATTTGTTTGTTGGAATGGTCAAATGATCTTACGTTCTTGAATAAAGGCTTACATGATCCAGAAAATTGTTCTCAGAACAAAGGATATAAGAAGCACATACACATAGCTGATGAAATAGATGACTATTAAACTCTGCACCCCCGCCTCCCTTTCTTCTTGAGATTGCCATTGGCCTCTCTCCCCCACCCTCTCTTTGCCCCACTCTCCACCTCCATCTCCACTTCCTTGGAGTATTCCCAGAAGGATAACAAGAAGAACCTGGCCTTTGGAGCAGCCTTTATTCAACCTCCCACCCCAAAGTCGTAGAGGATTCTTTCACTGGAAACCTTCTGGGCGATAATTTATTTGAAACTAAAATGATAGAAATTCTGATTATTGTTATCATGTTTACAAGGTCTGATCATGGTGGTTGATTGACACGCAACAATAGTTGGTAACAAGTTATAACCACACGGAATGATGGATAAATAAATCTATTTGAGTGTTGAATAATGATAAGAATAGACAAGCCCTGATACTACATGCAACATAACAATAGGTGGTATTTGTTTATACATCCATATGGATAAATAAATATATTGAATTATGATAAGAGGTTACATTGGCTATCTGCTTGGTGAATATAAATACATTGTCAAGAAGGGTTACAACTTACACACGGTGAGAGTTGTTCCTTTTACATATTAAATAATAAGTAATATTAAGAGGAAACTGAACATAGATGGGAGAAAACATTCATACTCCGAAAATGAAGAGAAAAACTTGCTGTACTTTTGCCAATCATAATGAAAAATGAAATTGGAGAATACCATGGTAACAAAATCACGAATGACTCACAAGTAATCATGGCACGTCATGTTTCCTGTGCTGATTCAAACTGCCGTGCCTGTTTTTAATCATACTTGGGATTTGACTCAAAAACTTGTGATTTTTGATAAAAAGGGGAGAACTCTTTGATTGTTCGAAAAACATGGGAACGACTCCATGTGAATTATTCTCTAGTTTTTAAAAAGGTGTTCCGATTTTTTTTTTATGTATATCTTTTAAAAAAATGTACACTTGGTTTGCTGAGTTTTTGCCACGTTTTTTCAGCTTTAAACCTGGGTAATTGAATTCCATTTACACTTGTACCAAGCAGTTTCAATGCTGTGTAAATGGAATGCTACTATGTAGAATCCAGTACAATGAGAGAGGTGACTGAGATGATCAATTGATTCTCGATTAACAAATAATTACAAGTGTAATTAATGAACCCTCCCTTATTGCTACTTTTTATAGAACACAATGTAATGTTTTGATAATGTACAGTTATTTCACATGTCAGTATACATTTATAATGAAAGTGCATATGACTTACATATATAACAACCATTATATTAACTATTTAAACGCTTTTCCTTAATGGTCATACATGAAAACATAAAAAAAATTCTCTCATTTTAATGAAGTTTTCAATACAAAGAGATTTTGTAAACATACATGCTGCTTGCTCCTGAGTTGGACAATATGCCAGCTTAGTAACACCTTTCTTGGCCAATAGACAAACAAAATGGAAGCGAACATCTATTTGCCTGCTGTGCACATGGAAAACTGGTTTTTGACTAGTTCAAGGCTTTGGGCACATCCTGATTTTCACAACATATACTTGTAAGTTGCTTCTGATGTATTTGTAAATCACATAAGGGGCCAAGACCCTTATTATCAACCAAACCGCTTCACATGCATCGAAACAACAATGTTGTACTTTGCTTTTATCAAAGACAAAGCAACATTCTATTGTTTCTTGCCTACCAAAGATATTGCACCTGTTCCAAGACCAAAGGTATAACTTCTTATTCACTTGTCATCATCTAATCCACCCCAATCTGAAGATGGGAAACCAATTAGTTGAAAGTTAACAGAAATGACATATTGAATTAAAAATCCCATGTACCTTTGACATGCCTAATGATCTTGTTTGTTGCCTTCCAATGCTTAGCATTGAGCTTACTCGAAAATTGCTAACATAGCTAAACATCAAAGGAAATGGAAGGCTTAGTGAAATATATTTTAGGCTTCCCAACAATTTTTGACAAAGTGACTCATCAATCCATTAACAATATCACTGAGACCATAGCTCAAAAAATCGTTATCAACAATTAATCGGCAAACCAAATTTTGACTCGAAATCAGGAATCAACAATTTATTGGCATTAATCAACAACTTTATCGCTACTTTAAAAAAACATTTAAATTCATAAAATAAACTTAAATTAAATGTAAAACATTGTTAAATGACACGAAAAGTGAATCTATAGAATGCCATAGGCCCATAAGTATATTTTCTATTAAGTTTTGACCAAAAAAGAGTACAAACTCAAAGTACAAAGTTTGCAAACTACAATGCTCATAGAGTCATGTGACTTTTGAAGTATCAAATTATCAATAATATTCCATTTCATCAGACACGCCTAAAATAAGTCTGTTGTGGCTGCCTTGCGGAAGTGGAAGGTAAAGATTCTTCCTCTGCAACACCAACATCGTCATCTGCAAACATATCATCTGGATCCTCATCGCCTCCCGATGCTATTGCTTCTTCAATCTCTCTCTCCAAATCTCCTCCGTAGTAAACATAGGTTCCACATCATCGCAATCCAATCATCATATGGATCGATGTCAGCCAAGTCAATTGCATCATAACTTTGTGCCCCCTCCACTTGTCTCACACGAAGAGTTGTATCAGATCGCACGAAGAAAAGGTCATTGAGGTGTTGTGTTGTCAACATGTTGCGTTTCTTTGTGTGAACAACTTTGAACATGCTCCAATTACGCTTGCATCTGAAGACCGCATGGCCGACACAATGATGTGCCGAATTAGCAGGAACTTGACAAGGTCATAACTTGAGCTCCGGGTGTCCGTTTGAGTCTGTTTTTTTAACCACATGTTTCGATGAGATGAACGCACCGGCGACCCTCCCCCTACCGGTTGGGGCAAGTTTTTTTCGACACGTTTTGGCCCTAAATCCGCCATCTTGAGGCCGAAAATTAGGATTTAAGTTATAGTTCGGTTTTTTCCTATTTTTGGGCATTATTTAATTTTAGTCTATTAGTTGCATCATGAGTTAGAAAGTTGGCAATTCCTCTAATTTAGGGATATAGAAGATGCGTGGCAATTTTTGTGCCCGTACGAATAAGCATGCGAACTTACTAAGAATAGCAAGTTCTAGTAAACTGCTAAAAATAGTAATTTCCGCCACCTAGAGTAGATTTAGTCAGAGTTAGTTAGAGTTTGCTTGGCAACTCGAGTTGGGAGTTATTTTCCTATTTAGGAAACATTGTAATTCATTATTCGCAAAGAAGGAGATCTATTTTCTTTTGGAGTCATATTATTTGGCAAGATATCGTGTTTGTTCATAATTTGGCTACATTATTTGGTATCGTAGTGTTGTTTGAAGTATTTTAAAAAAAAATGGTAGGAAGAGGAAGAGGAAGAGGAAGAGGAGGCGGTATTGCCCAGATGAGTAGAAATATGCAAGATCTGCAGAGACAAGTTGCTACGCTTGTTGCAATGATAACCCATAGAGGAAATCAAGGTGGAGATGACACAGATGAAGAAGAAGTTTGTGAAGAGGAGGAAACACAAGCACCACCATTAGCTTTTGAAGAAAGGATGCTTCGAGCATTAGAAGGAAAGAATGATGGGATAAGAGTTGATGTTTTAGAGTATGGTGGTAGTCTAAAACCAGAGGAGCTGATAGACTGGTTGACTAGCATGGGAAATTTTTTTGAGTGGAAGGCTATGTCAGAAGAAAAGAAGGTAAAATTTGCATGCACGAAATTGAAAGGTCATGCTATGTTATGGTGGGATCACCTACAGAAAGAGCGGTCAAGAAAGGGGAAAGAAAGAATTAGGACGTGGAGTAAGATGGAGAAGAAGCTGAAAGATAAATTTCTCCCTGTGGATTATGCACAAACCCTTTACAGGAGGTTTCAGAATCTCAGACAAAACTTACAAATAGTGCAAGAATACACAAATGAGTTCTACAAGTTGTCCATTCGTGTAGAGCATGAAGAAATTGAGGAATAAATGGCTGCAAGGTATGTTAATGGATTAAAATTTTCTATTCAAGATGAGATAAGTATGCATAGGATTAAAAGCATGGAGGATGCCTATCAATTAGCCTTAAAGGCCGAGGAAAAACAAAATCGTCAAAGTTTTAGGAGATCACCTAGAATGAATAGGGGGGCCTCATCTTCCTTTCGGGGATGAGCTAGTTTCAGCCAAGGTAGGGGAGAATCATCTCATGGATTGGAAAAGCAAGAGGATACGAGACAAGATTTCCAGAATCAACAAAGAGGCAGAGGATTTTCTAGGGGCAGAGAATATGTTGGCGATAGAGGATGGGAGGCTCCACGAAGAGCATTTGTTTGTTATAGATGTGGTGAAGAAGGGCATCGGGCTTTTGAATGCCCACATACTTATACACATGACAAAAAGGCAAGGAGATGCTCCAAGAGTAAATCTTGTTGAAGCTGAACAAGTAGAAGATGAACATGACCTGGAAATTCCACCAAATGTTGGAGAAAATCTGATGATCAAGAGGACGATGATTGCTCCAAGAAAGGAGGTCAAGGGGGATGCATGGTCGTGCAGAAAATTTTTCAAAACAAGATGCACTTCAGGAGGAAATGTATGTAATGTTATTATTGATGGTGGTAGTTGTGAGAACATGGTTTCAAATGAGATGGTCGATAAATTGGGTCCAGCATTGTGAGAAGAATCCTAACCCTTATCGCATTGCATGGTTTAAGAAGGGTAATGAAGTTCATTGATAAGAGATGTTTAATAAGCTTTTCTATCGGGAACAGCTTATAAGGATGAGATTTGGTGTGATGTTATTCCTATGGATGCATGTCATATCTTTCTAGGAAGACCATGGCAATTTGATAGAAAAGTTATTCATGATAGGGGAAAGAATACTTATACTTTCTCGGAAGGATGGCACAAAAATAGTTTCTTTACCTCTTAAAGAAGAGGGGAAGGCTGAAAATATGCTTCCCGCAAAGAAATTTGTGAAGGAGGCAAAGGCAACTGGTTTTTGTTATGCACTAGTTGCAAATAAGGATGAATCTGCAAGTGCACAAATACCAATAGAAACAACAGAATTAATAAAAGAATTTTCTGATGTTATTCCTGATGAGCTACCAGATGGATTACCACCCAAAAGAGATTCAACACCATATTGATTTGATTCCATGGTCTTCACTCCCAAATCAAGCGGCTTATAGGATGAGCTCGACATTGCATGCAGAGTTGAATAGGCAAGTGGCAGAGCTCGTGCGAAAGGGGGTCGTAAGGGAGAGCATGAGTCCATGTGCAACACCAACTTTATTAACACCAAAGAAGGATGGAACATGGAGAATGTGTATGGATAGCAGAGCAATCAATAAAATTACAATCAAGTATAGGTTCCCAATACCTCGCCTTGATGATATGATGGATGTGCTTGTTGGATCTAAGTATTTCACCAAGATTGATCTTCAAGTGGTTATCATCAGATTCGGATCAGAGAAGGAGATGAGTGGAAAGCAACATTCAAGACAGAAATGGATTATATGAGTGGTTGGTGATGCCATTCGGGTTATCCAATGCACCTAGTACTTTTATGAGACTGATGAACACCGTGTTGACGGGAGTATAATGGTAAGTTTGTTGTGGTTTATTTTGATGATATCTTGATCTTTAGTAAAACTAAAGAAGAACATTTGAGGCATCTAAGGTTGGTATTTGAAGTGTTAAGGAAAGAGAAACTCTATGCAAATATGAAGAAGTGCACATTTATGCAAGAGAGTTTGGTATTCTTGGGCTTTATTATTTCAGCAGATGGGGTACATATGGACTCAGAAAAGATAAAGGCAATTATTGAATGGCCTACTCCACGGAGTATAACAGAGGTAAGAAGCTTTCATGGTCTAAAGAACATTTTACGAAAATTTATTAAAAATTTCAGCAAAGATTGTAGCACCTATAACAAATTGCACAAAAGGAAGGGAGTTTTTGTGGACAAATGCAGCTGAGGATAGTTTTCAATTCTTGAAGAAGAAGGTGACAAAGGCACCCATTTTGGCACTACCAGATTTTGATAAAGTGTTTGAGGTTGATTGTGACGCTTCACATGTGGGTATTGGAGCTGTTCTAAGTCAAGGAGGAAAGCCAATAGCTTTCTTTAGTGAGAAACCGAATGAGGTAAGAAAGAACTACTCTACTTATGATGTGGAATTTTATGCAATCAGACAAGCATTAAGGCATTGGAGGCATTACTTATCGCCTAAGGAGTTTGTGTTATTTACGCACCACATAGCTATGAAGTATGTGAATACCCAAAAGAAGTTGAATGGTAAGCATGCAAAGTGGGCATCATTTTTGCAGGGTTATACTAACATAATAAAGTCAAGTTACAGATGCATGGAGTAGGCGTGTGACTTTGTTTACCACTATGGAAAATGAGGTGGTGGGTTTTGAAGCAATAAAGGGTTTGTATTCTTCCGATTCGATTTTAAGGATATTGTTGAAAGACTAATTAGTCCATTGTCGACAATGCAGGAGATGTCTTGGATGAGTATATTTTACAGATGGCTACCTATTCAAGGGACGCCAACTATGTATTCCAGTTGGGTCATGAGAGAGAATATAGTGAAAGAGTTGCAATGAGGGTCAACCGGGCATTTTGGTAAAGATAAACGATAGCCTTGGTAGCAGTAAATACTATTGGCCAAAGCTCAAAAGAGATGTGGTGAGATATGTGGAGAGATGTCAAATTTGCCAAGTCTCGAAAGGCCATGCATGAATATAGGGTCAGATATGCCGTTGCACTGCTTCCTAAAGGGTCGTGGACGATCCGAGTATGGATTTTGTTTTGGGATTACCAAAAACACGAGGTAATGACTCAATTTTTGTGGTTGTTGATAGGTTTTCTAAGATGGTTCATTTTATCACTCTCGCAAGAAAACAAGTGATGCAACAAAGGTAGTAGATTTGTTTTTCGAGAAGTTGTTCGTTTGCATGATGTTCCAAAACCATTACTTGAGATAGGGACACAAGGTTCTTAAGTCACTTCTGGTGGACTTTATGGAAGAAATTTGGAACTCAACTACAGTTCAACAGTGCCTATCATCCGCAGACTTATGGGCAAACAGAGGTGGTAAATCGGAGTTTGGGAAACCTGTTAAGGTGCATCGTTGGGGAAAAGCCGAAACAATGGGACTTAGCATTACCACAAGCTGAGTTTGCATATAATAGTTCTATAAACAGATCCACGAGAAAGTCTCCATTTTCAATTGTGTATGGGAGTAATCCAAATGGGGTGTTAGATTTGGTACAACTACCAGTTGATGGCAGAGTCAATGATGATGTAGAAGCATTTGCCGAACATATACAACAATTGTAGGAAGAAGTGCGGAAGAAGTCAGTAGAATAGTAATGATAAGTATAAGGAAATAGCAGATGTGCACAGACGGAGAAAGGTATTTACAATTGGTGAGTTGGTTATGGTATATCTCAGGGAAGGAAAGGTTTCCAAAAGGAACCTATAACAAATCAAGTACAAGAAGATTGGTCTTTGCAAAATCGTGAAAAAAATAAATGATAATGCTTATGAGGTAGAATTGCTAGGGAATTTTGATATTTCTCTAGTGTTTAATGTTTCAGATTTGTATTTTTTTCATAGGGATGGTGCGAAAGGGGAAGTTATTGATGAAGTAGTAGATTGGAGGCAAGCGAGGTTCCAGAAGAAGAAAGAAGAAGTGGATCGATTCTAGATAAGAAAACAATGGACACGCGACATGGAAAATACACCAAATATTTGGTACATTGAAAAGACTGAACAAGAGGACAATACTTGGGTCACAGAGTGGGAGATTAAGAAGTTGGATGCAGATAAATGGAAGCAGTTTGAAGAAGACAACTTGCAGGAGCTGCGTTTTTTCAAGCAGGGGAGAATGATGCGCGAATTAATAGGAACTTGACAAGGTCATAACTTGAGCTCCGGGTGTCTGTTTGAGTCCGTTTTTTTAAACCACATGTTTCGATGAGATGAACGTAGCGCAACCGACGCTACCGGTTGGGACAAGTTTTCGACACGTTTTCGGGCCCTAACTCCGCCATCTTGAGGCCGAAAATTAGGATTTAAGTTATAGTTTGGTTTTTTCCTATTTTTGGGCATTAGTTAATTTTAGTCTATTAGTTGCATTATGAGTTAGAAAGTTGGCAATTCCTCTAATTTAGGATGTAGAAGATGCGTGGCAATTTTTGTGCCCGTATGAATAAGCATGCGAACTTACTAAGAATAACAAGTTCTAGTAAACTCGCTAAAAATAGTAATTTCCGCCACCTAGAGTAGATTTAGTCGAGTTAGAGTTTGCTTGGCAACTCGAGTTGGGAGTTGTTTTCCTATTTAGGAAACATTGTAATTCATTATTCGAACAAAGAAGGAGATCTATTTTCTTTTGGAGTTCATATTATTTGCAGTATATCAAGTTTGTTCATAATTTGGCTACATTACACAAAATGCGAATGGTTAGCTTTTGAAGATTTTGTGCTTTTACACCACGATCTTCCCACCACAAATCGTAATTAAAACATATATAATGTTGTAAGTTAACTAGGTTTGAATAAATAAAAGAATTCTAGACTTCTAGTATCTAGTTCTACATGTAACGAGACTAAATACAAATGACTCAATTTGTTTTTTCTTGGCTGAGAAATGTTTCTTCTTTTCACATAGAGCCGAAGAAAAGAGCCTCCCCTCTGTGATCTTGTAAATCTTCACTCACAACAATTGCATCTCTAATATCTTCGTCAGATACCATCCTCTTTATGCATGTATTAAGGCCATCCATAACCTCCTCATTAGCCTTAAATGATGGGGAATAGAAAAACTTTGGGTTTAGGTAGTACGCCGCTGCATGTATATGTCGATGGAGTGTCTTGTTCCATCTCCGATCAATTATGCGTCTACTTGATTCATATTTTTGTTGATTGTGCCCATAATATTTAGCTATGGCCTCCTTGGCCACATCCATAACCTCATACAAATAACCCATTGGGTTTCTCTCCCCATCCACCATTCGTAGAACTCGAACCAAAGGCTCTAACACCTAAAACAAAATAATACATAAATTTAAAATCAAAATTAAAATCAAAATTAATAAAAAATAATATAACAAATAAATGATAAATAAAAAATATTCAAGTTTAGGTTACCTTCATGATTTTTTCCATTTGCTTTGCAAACATATAATCAAAAACGGTCTTCACGACCCTTTCCCTTCGGCCTTTCTAGCATAGGGAGACTCTAACCATCGCGTGCTTACAAACATCTTTTTAAGGGATGTTAATGAGGCTACAATGCTCTACAATGTAGTGAAGTTTGTGGAAAATCGTGTGACACCTGATCACACAAGCTCCTTTCCATTGGTGTGCTCTCTCATCAAGTTTAACACCCAAGTGTGATTATAGATGAACTTTGTAATATTTCTTGTGTCTTCAACCACATTTTTCACCCATGAGAGTTTTCCTATGTCCTCTAATAAGAGATCCAAACAATGGGTTGCACAAGGGGTCCAAAAAAGTGTAGGGTGCCTCTTCGCAAGAAGTCTCCCCTGTTCTACATATGCGGCCGTATTGTCTGTCACAACTGGGCGACATTTTCCATGCCCACCTCCTTCACCACCTCATCTAACATATCACACAAAGTACTTGCAGCTTTCATTTGTTCTTTTGTGAGGTGGCCTCTTCATCTAAGGGAGTTTCAAGTAACTAAGTTTCAATTTGAATGAAAGAATGATTTGGGTGTGTGGGTGGTTTTCCTAATCCTTTCATTTGCAAATGAATTGTTGTAGATTGAGCTGTTGTAGCTTGCGAGTTAACTTCCTCTTGCTCTTTCAAGTACCCCAACATTTGTGGCTTTTCAACCTTGTTACATTTTCTAATCCTCGTTCTTATTACCCTAGTTAAATGTGCTAAGTTGGGTATATGAGGACTTAAATGGCATGTTGCAATGGTTGCATACCCAAGATCAAATGCCACCACCAACCAAGTTCTCCAACACTTGTACACGTCTCCATAGAGGAGAAGTAGGATAATGTTTTACATTCATGAGACTTGGAATGTTTCCCTACGGGCCTCCCTCCTGGCTTGCTTCCCCTTGCCCCTTACCCTCCCCCTGAAGCTGAACTTAATGCCATTTATTTATTTATCTCAAACCTACAATGACAAAGATAAACTTAAAAACAACAAATAAAACTAAACAAACATTGCTTCCTTCTCTACTTCCGATCACCATGATCGCCATAATGGTGCAAGGTGAGAGCAGCCCCATAGTTTGAATTTTCTTTAAATAACAAAATAAATTCTAAAAAACAACAAACATAACTAAACCTTAGGCATCATTTTCTACTTTTGATCACCAAGTTTGCCATAAAAGTGTGAGGTGAGAGCATACACTAAGTTTGAATTTTGTTTTTTTAAACGAATGAATATATTCTAGAAAACAACAAACATAATGAAACCCTAGGCATCCTTCTCTCGCTTCCGATCACCAAGTTCGTGATAGGAATTCATAGTTAGTGCTCACATTTATGAGACTCGTGTTTGAAATTATAGTAGATGTTTGTAATGTGAGAATAAATAAGTATATATTTGTGTGAGAACATAACTATTTGTGAGTTGTTTGAACAACTTACATAAACAATTATCAAGAAATTTTGTAGGTGAGTGATTCTAGGAGATTTAGTGAGAGATATTAGGGATTTAAGATAAGGCTCGACTCCTTAAGTTTTAGGAGATCTAGTTACTATATATATGTACTCCGAAAATGAATAAGGTGTGAGTTTAAATGTTATATTTTTGTGTGCAATTTTTGAACTAAATTTAGAGTTCGTCATAAAAGGTGAGGTGAGAGCATACACAAAGTTCGGATGTTTAAAACTTTAAAAAACAACAAACAAACAACTTATCTAAAATTTTAAACCCTAAACAAAAACTACATATACAACTAAAACTAAAAGAAATAGAACATTTTCATGACACGAAATTTAAAATTATATATTATTATCAATGATTATGAATGATGCGTGCATTATGCACATAACATTCATGACCGTTGACCACATTAACAAATTTGTTAGAAAAATGGAAAAGAGAGTGAGTGGAGAGAAAAACTTGATTTTTCTCCTTTTAAGTTGCTCCTTCCTCCTTCCTCCGTCCTCTGTGAAGCTCCTAACTAACTCCTTCAAGCTGCTCTTGATTCTACCTCATTCAAGTTCTTATCTTCCTCTTTAAAGCTTTTAACTTCCTTCATCAAGCTTCTAAATTTGCAAAAACTGAAAATCTAAAAGTGTGTTTTGAAAGGAGCAAAGATGTGCTTAAATAGCTTTTGGAGTCTTTAAGAAGTTGGGGTAGGTAGATTAGGGTTATGATTTTCTTTTGTTTTCAAGTGTTCATTTGTCGAGGTATGATAGAGTATTTTTCGGGCATCTTTTACCCGCGTATCAATGTCCATACTATTAGAACTCGTAAGAGTTTTAATTGTAAACTAAAAGATTCAAGATTTAGATTTTAAGTTATAATGACAAGTTTTTAGTTATGCAATAATTCAATAAATTGCAAAAATGCAAGAAAATGCCGCAAGTGAATACAATGAGCACATAACATAGGATTTGAGTGGGGAAAGCCTAGTTACAAGTAAAAGACCCCATTATGAAAGTACTTCCAAATTTTATCAATAATAATGGAGGAACAATAAAGCATGATGAAAACAAGCTTAACCCAACAATGGTCTCAAACTTCTTCACATAATGTGCACCCAAACTGAATACACAACCATTATTTTCTTGCACACCAATCTCCGGGAGATCACCTTTATTTTAATTGTGGTTGATTTGGTTACAACCTTGCAGTTGAACCGTTTCACTCTTAATCACAATTAAATAAATTATGTGTTTATAACTTTATAAAAGTTGTTTATAACTTATGATATCGCTTGTGTTTTAATTTTATAAAATAAACTTAGTTTGGAGTCGTTTAATGTGGTGATCACGTGAATGTATCCCCATAAATATTAGTGTTCCAACACTCGCCTTAATGTTTAGTGGGGATACATGCCAAAGTCACCTTTTTATACAAAAGGAATTACAATCCTTAACCATATAGGATAATTTTAGGCTAGCATGTCTATGGGGTTAATCTAATAGAAATATTCCAAGTTCCTCTTGGAAAAGTGCATATACTAAGGAATCTCCATAACAAAGTGCTTCGCTGGGTTACAAGTAAATTCACATAGAGTAATGTTTATGAAACTACATAGGGGATTTTTATGAAGCCTTTTTTACAATATAAAAGTGAAGATACAAAAAACGCCATTAGGGGTAGCATTGGTGTACACTTGAGTTGGCCTAATGCTGAAGAACTTTTACTCTTGAAATAGAGGTCACAAGTTCAAATCCTTCAGGGGGTAGGGTATGCATGCCTTGTATTTGAAGCACAATTAGGTGCCTCCTGCGTACTATAAGATTACTGGGTAGTCCCATATGCTATAAGCTGCCTGCAGACCCAAAAACAAGCCGCCCAACATTGTGGACTATAAAACAATTATTATTATTATTATTAATATTATAATATTGGTATGCATACTCCCCCTCAATGGCAAATCGTAAAAGGCTGATCTTTGCTTGAAACTTGCAAAACTTCACAACACAGGGGCTTTGTGAATATATTTGCAACTTGATCTTCTGATAAGAAGTCTGCCACATGATCATCTGATTCAGAGGTGGAGATCAACGTCTACACATGATCATTAAATTTAGAGGTGGAAGTCAAATTTACCATTGAAGACTTTGTCTTGAATGAATTGCATATGAATTTCGATATGCTTTGCTTGTTAATATAAAAATGGATTGTTCTCAAGAGCTATACAACTCTGGCTGTCACACAGGAGTGGAGTGCTTCCTTTGACATTCATATGGAGTTCTTTTAATAGTCGTTTGAGCCACATGACTTTTTAAGTTGCTTCCATAGCACTTTACACTCTGCTTGAATAAAAGAGATGGACACTTTGTTGGTTGTTGTTGGTTACTTTAAGTGACATCACTTGTACCAAACTTGAAAACAAATGTAAACATTTTCTATTTATCACAGATTCACAACATGGTTAGAATCACAATAAAACCATATAACTGAGCATCATTTAGAACAAACAATATAACACATAATTGATTGGATGTTTAATATTTTAATATTTTTAGCCATTTTCAACGATCATCATATATAAATCCCGCATCAATTTAGAAGCAACACCGATTTGTAAAAGAAATTTTAGGCGTAGTAAAGGTTAGACAAATTAAATCATGTCAACAAGTTGCTCGTACCGTAGGGTTGGCTTCAACATACAAGTTTAGAATCGAGTTTGATACAAATTGTAATAAGAATGGCAATAGGTTTACAATCAATCATGATAAGTTATTTACATTTTGAGATACGATTTTAGAGCTTCATCCGGAAAACAAGCAACATACAAAATAATGAACTAGGCCTAAATTATTTTATCTCAAAATATTGTTTTAACATAAAATTTAAACTAGGTTGATATCTAGAATGAAGATTATCAACATATAAAATAGGCAAACCAAACTGATTATTTTGACATTTCACAAATAATTCAGAGAAAATAAATAAACAACTCTAGATTTTGCAATAACTTATATTTACTTATTAAGCTATAGGAGCTTGTGATGGTCAAAGGGAGATTTTAGATGAGAAACATACTGTTTCTTACTAAGCTCTTCAAATCCTTTAAAGAGCAATAGTTTTACTTGAGTTCAAATATTGCTCCTAATCTTGATCATGGTCATTTAAAAATTTCCCTTTCTTATTTTTGAAAATTTTGGAATTTTTATTGTCAGTCTTCTTCTTTGTGACCAAATTTGCCACATTTGTTACAAGTTCCTTTGAATTTTGGTTTAAAATTATTGTTAAAATTTTACTTATATCCATTGTTATTGTTTGAGGATTTGAACTTCGATTTAAAATTTGTTTTTGCATTATGGTTTGCACTGATTTTAGGGGCAAAATATTTCTGATTCTGGGAGAGAAGGGCATGAGTGGCAATCTCTTTTGAATCAAAATTTAATATTGTTTGTTCTTCTTGGATGAGAAGAGAAGAAAGAGTGTTTAAATCAAGAATATCTGTTTAATTTTGATATTTTGAATTTAGAATAGAAATGAAGTTCCTAAATTTCTCATGAATGTTTGATTGGATTATGTAATACATGAGCTTGTCATGGATTAGTTTGCAGTTACAACCATCTAACTGGGATTTAATGTTTTTGACCTTTGTGAGATAGTTTATGATTTTCTCGTCTCCTTTCATAGGAGTGGTCATGAGTTCCAATATGAGTTTAATGATTTTGGAGAGCCTAGTGCCCTCATGCATGGGTTTAAATTATTTTTAGGCTTCATTAGGAGATTCCCGGCATTCGATATGGAGTAGGAATTCATGCTTAACATTCTCGAGGATGATTGACATTGCTTCTTGGGATTTTTGCTGAAAGGCAGTTATGTTAGATGCGGTAGCTTGCCTACAAGCAAGCAAGCAGTTTTTTTGTTTTGTTAACCATGTCCCATTGTTTTTGGCCATGAATTCGGCCTTGAGTCTAGTTTTCCATTTTCTATAGTTATTGACATTTAACAATTGAGTTTTATCCAAGTTGAAATTGCATGAAGAAGCCATTTTCACAAACAATTGAATTTTTCAAAAAATATATAATTGTCTATGAAATCATCGAAGAATTTGGAAATTATAATATTTGAGAAAAACAACGCAAAACTTTCCTAGGTCCTACAAAATTTCTCCTAGCCCAAGAAAAATTTATAAAGGCCTAATTTTTTTGTGATATAGAAACAATTATAGCGATTTAAAATTTTGCCAATTTCACTTTACTTTTGATAATATAATTACTCTTTTTATGACATTTGGCAAATATTTGTAAAAAATAACGACAAATACAAATATGATATTTTTTGGGATTTATATATTTTCAAAATATTTCATTTTTCTTAACGTTCTTTAATTTTTTTAATTTTTAATGTATTGCTATGACATAAAAACAAATATGTATTTGATACTTTTTAAATAAAAATTTATACATAAATAAATAAATTTATATATGAAAAAGATGAAGTGGGGATTCAAACCTCCACTTCTAGCTTGGGTCAATTAAAGTTAATAATATATATAAAGCAACAAAAAAATTATTTAAGCTGTTAAAATTAACAAATTGCTTTCTATAAAGAAAAAACAAGGAGGGAGAGTGGGGTCAAACCCCACATTGCCTCCTCTACTTAGCCTTAGCTTTTGCCAAGCTAGTTGTATGAGCCAACTAGCTCATGACTATAGCTTCAACTTAGTTTGATTATAAGTTGTTAAGATTTAGGAATAAGACAAAAAAGGAAAACTTAACTTTGAAAATCTCACCTCTTTTAGGGTTTTTCGTGTTTGAAAAGCATGTTTGATTTATCAACCAAAAAATTGCCACGTTTTTTTAAGATTAGGGGTTTGGATAACACAAAATTGAACAATTTTTGAATTTTGATCAACTTTAGAAGATTAGGGTTCGAGCAATTTTTGTCATTTTCCTTTCATAATACGCGCATTGTTGGCCACCATAGGAGAGGTTAGGTTCAATGTTTTGGTCTTTTGTAGTTTGGCTGCTTAGTACAGGTTTGTTGTATGGTGAGAGAGTCGCATGGTTTGAATGGTCAAGCTCGTCTTGTTCAAGACCACCAAGTAGAGGAGCCGATCTTGCTTGACTTGAATTTATAATGGCTAACGTTTGGAATGCCTTGCCGTTGCTTTAACAGGGTAGAGGTTCCTTGTTAAAGGAAATTTCTGTCAGCTTTTTGTTGCTCAAGTATGGGAAGCAAATACATTTTTTTTTTTTTTTTTGATAAGTAAATGCTTTTTACCGGAGCTATGAACCGGGGGTTATTGGGGCCCCACCCTTACAATATTAAGTTTGACTGAAAAACAAAAACTAGGGCAGTCAACATAATATGCAATAGCTACTGCCACCCTGATATCAAAATTACAAAAGGTCAAACTATACAACATAAAACTAGTACTATAACATGAAATTAATCTGACAATTCTATAATCTCCACCTTGACACGAGTTTCTGCATCCATCTTCTTCATGCCTCAAGGTTTGGCAACATTCACGGCCTCTGCATTCCTTTTGCGATTGCTGAAACGACGCCCCACTTCCCCTGCTTTCGCTGCTCTCAAAAGGAAATCATAAGAGGATTTGCCCTTGGCCATTAGTTGAGAAATTTAAGATGGAGCAGTCCTAAATGGGATGGCCAGAGAGTCTAAATCCAGGGTGGGATGTGTGCTGGACCCGAGCCTTTCATCCTGCAAATCTTGTGAATTGTGACTGCGAATTCCATGAGCACAAAATTTCTCTTTTCCAGCTCAGCCATACATGCCTTTGCATACAATTCGGGCTCCCTTTTACTGCTGCTTGGAGGTAGGTTGCGGGCATGCAAAACTTTGAAACGTCTTCCTCTAACCCCACTGCAAGCTTCGGCTGAATTATATGGCGGGCAATCAAAATGGTCTCCTCTTTATTTTTGCCAATGAGTAACAGGTTGGAGATAAATGCAGAAGTGATTTCCACATTTACCCTAGCCCGTCTGCTTCCCTGGAGATAGCTTTCCCCAAAATGTGTTCCACTGCATTGCAAACAGAGCTAGAGCCAATGCGAAAGATTTTCTTTAAGCGTGCCTGAGAAATTTCTCCATAAAATACCATCTCTTGAGATTCACCTTCCAAAAACAGGTAGGGGAATGGAGGAATAGCCACGGGACTGCAATTAAACACCGACCTAGCACTCCTGAATAGCAAAAGGAAGGAGGTGTTGATGAAATGAAATGAGACCAGATACCTTTTTTTAAAAACTGGGATCACACGAGCCAAGCCCGTCATGCCTAAGCATTAATGAAGTTGGAGTCCCTTGCAATGATAGCAGCTAAGCCTGGCCACTTAGCCGCATCACTTGAAATGATAGCCTCCTCTGCTTGCGTCACCCCTTCATTAGCCAAAAATTCTGTAGCTGAGTTGGCTTCTCTGAACACATGTCCAATGCTCCAAGAGTCCAACTTGTCTAGCCAATGGAGTATATTAGTGATGTAGACATCGAGAGCCCAATGTAAAACTTGACCATTCTTCACAACCTGAATTATAGTTTTGAGTCGCCTTCAACGTGGAGATGTGAGCTCCCATTCAACTGCCCTTTTACCGCAAAAAGGAGTGCTTGGGCTTCTGCTAAATTGCAAGTCCCGTGTTGCAAATGGAACGAGCCAGCACTAATCAACACACCTTGCTCATTACGAAGAATGCACCCCACCCCGAAAGACCGAGTTCCCTTGGATGCCCCATTGAAATTGACTTTGTGATACCCAAGGAGGGTAGGGGAAGCAAATACAGTTAGTAAGCTTATTGTTCAACACTTTTATCCTTTCGTTCTTGGTAGGATAATGTTCAGTTGTCCATTTCATAATAAAAACCTAGATGGCATCTTCTAATGTGGCTTCCAATTTATCACTTGACAATACCTCTAGAACTGTGGCTACAGGTATATCTTCTTGTAACTCTTCAACCTTAGTAAAATGTTTCTTAAGAAACTCTTTTGCAATATGTATTAGTAGAATATAAGGCTTTACTTAATTAGTTATCAGTTACAGTTTAACTTATAATTGGTTGTTACCATCAACCACATTTTAACTATCTTTTGCATGATAAAATGACGGACACACAATCTCAAAAGTGTGCAATCCGCCTTCTCTTTAATTCTCCCTTGTGCATGTCTTCCAACATGTATGAATGGCTCAAATTGGAAGGCAGGCCTAGGAGAATTAATGCAGACTCTACTGTAGTTGATGGGCTGAAAGCATTGATGCAATGATGGAACCTCAAATTTGTCGACAACCACAAGCATGTCTAACATTGCAGTTGAACGGCCGAGTTTGAGCAGAGATGGATTGGCGTTGGAGTAGCCACCAAGGCTGAGCAATAATATGAAGGGTTTATAATAATGTTCCTAACATGATTGCGTACATGGAGTTCTGTGCCTACTGAGCACTGTTGGTGAGCAATGCCTGGTCCAAGAGCACAAACAACATTGTTAGTTTGTATATTATTGTAGAAATTTTAACACTTGAATTTTTGCATATAAAAACTTCGTAAATATTTCAAAAACATTTTGTAATAGGAAAAACTTTCTATGAAGGTAGTTGCAGGGTGTATTTCCTGCAAATATAGGATACTTTATTTTAATTTATTTTATTAGAAATAGAAATTCTTGTAACAGAATCGCAGGATTCTGATTTCCTGTACAGATGAAATGCAAGGTTCAGTTTTTATAATGTATATAAAAAATTAATTTATTATTATGTTTCAGCTGTATAGCCTGCTCTTGAAGGGCGGTTATTCTCTGTTAATTTTTCCAATTTCCTGTAATTTTCGATTCCAAAACCTACACACAATTCATAATGTCTTCGAGGCTTTGATACTGTTTTAGAACTCGTAATAGTTTTCATAATAAACTAAAAGATTCAGGATTTAGATTCCAAGTTATAATGACAGGTTTTCTACTATATGCAATAATTCAATAAATTGCAGAATTGTAAGAAAATGCAAAAGTGAATGCAATGAACACATAACACATTAACACGGGATTTGAGTTGAAAAAACCTGGTTACAGATAAAAAAACATCACCATGAAAACACTTCCAGATTTTAGTATTCAATAATAATGGAGGAACGACGACTTGATGAATACAGGCTTAACCCAACAATGATCTCCTTCAAACTTTTTCACACAATTTGCACTCAAACTGAATGCCCAACCATTATTTTCTTGCACACGAATCTCTAATAGGCAATCACCCTTATTTAAATGGTGGGTGATTCTGTTGCAACCTTCGGTTGAACCGTTTAACTCTTAATCACAATTGATTAAATTAATTGTTTATAACTTTATAAATATTGTTTATAACCTATAATATAAGTTGTATTCTAAGTTTATAAAATAAACTTAGTTTGGAGTCAGATTAATGTGGTGGCCATGTGAATGTGTCCACACAAATATTACTGGTCCAACACGTACCTATTTTAGGTACATCCATACGCGGGTACGATGCCTAGGTGGTGTTTCTGGGTATCCTAGGTTGCAGGAATACAATCATCTTAAGGGCAGAACAGGTTTTGAAGGGCAATACAGTTGTTCGATTGAAAAACACAAACAATACAGTCCTCTCTGCCGTGTGTTGCTCTGCTTTGGATTTTTGGCATGTTTCCTATGTGTTTTTAAACTGTCAACAAGTGTCTTTATTGTCATGGGGGTGCTTGTACCAATAGTGCATGAGCTGAGGCTATCTGCAATGAAAAGAACTCATGTGACTCACACGAGTCAAAGTCCCTCCCCCAATGATATTTAAAAATAATCATATATTCCTCAATCACAAATGCATGCATTACATCAGCATTATCAAACATTCACCTTATACCCATCTTTTATACTAATGCTTGCATTACATTGACATTATCAAACATTTCATTTCATATCCATGTTTTATACTTGATAATCGCTCCAAGGAAAGGTCCTTGAGGCCTTATGATTACGTTTATGCAGCTTCGTTATCATCACAGGGAACATATTTTCTAAATTAAAAACCATCCTTGAGACCTCGTTTATGCAGCCTTGTTTTGTTTCATATCCATGCTGTATACTTGATAATTGCTCCAAGGAAATGTTCTCGAGGCCTTATGATTATGTTTATGCAGCCTCTTTATCATCACAGGGAACATATTTTCTAAATAAAAAAGCATCCATGCATCAACGTATTTTCTAAATAAAAACCATCCATGCATCAACATATTTTAACCCTGAGGCAAAATTTATATGTAAATACATGGAAGTCCATAAATTTATAGAAGCATGCACAAAAGTGATTCTAATTCTGAACTTTTAAAAATGGTCTCAGCATCAAGTATCCTCCTGAGACGATTCCCTAGATTGTGTTTTAAACTATATAAATGCTTCTATGCACCACTTGCAACACCAAATGGGCTATGGATTTTCCAAGTACTTTAAAGTACTTTAAAGTAAATTCAAATGATGTAACATAATTTTCTATCGTTGGTCCTTTTTTCAGTAGTTGCTGAATGTTGTGATCTCTGTTACAATTGCCAGGTACCAGATGATGATCTGTTTCCTGCTCAGGAAGCTCTCTTGCATATTCAAAGCTGTATTGTAGATCTTGGTCCAGACAAGGATGGTGTTATAACCACGAGGCTACTTGTTCCATCAAGTGAAATTGGCTGTCTACATGGAAAGGGTGGATCTATTCTATCTGAAATGAGGAGACAGACCCGTGCAAATATACAGATTTTGCCTAGAGAGTATCTTCCTCCGTGTGCTTTAGGTGCTGATGAACTGGTTCAGGTTTGTTGTATGTTTTCAGGAGGCAGTGTTTGATAACCTGTGATTATTTTGCAGTGATATATATTAAAATTAATTGTGGTACATTTCTGATTCAATCAGATCTGGTTGACATTGTATAATAAATGCTCTAAATATGCTATTTAAGATGTTCTAACATTGAAAAAAATCTGTACAGATTGTAGGTGACATACAGGTGGCTCGTGAAGCGTTAATGCAGGTCACTTCAAGGTTACGGAGGAATCTACATCGCGAAGTGTCAATTTCAGGGCAGGCGCTAATGTCATCCTTACCTTCTTTGGATCATCTGGACAGTAACTTTGGACCAAGTTCTCCTGGTAGATCCATTTCATCTGCTCCAGGTTTTCGAGGCAGTGGTCGTTTTTCTTTGAACTATCAAAGTTTATCTCCTTCACAGGGCCGATCACCATCAAAGGTAAATCTAATTTGTATATCTTCTGGTTGGCAATGTTTAAGGAAATTTTGGAAGTTCAGTTTGAATGGTTCCAAATATACAGAGTTTCAGTTTAGTTATGCCACTAGTGAGAGGACCTCTGCAATGTCTCAATGCATATCGTTCTAGATAAGTAAAACCTAGGAATGAATGTAAATCAGAAAACAAAACTGGGACAGACCATAGTTACCAGGTATGAGAGAATTAAAAGTTGCAAGAGATGAAAAGTTCATGAATATATTCCTAGTGACTTTTATGTTACAAAAAAATAATGATAAGAATCTTGCCTTTATGTTCAAAGCTAACGTTTGAAATTCATAGAACAAACGCGATGGCTAGAAGCATTTTATAGCATTTATCCTAACAAGAAAATTGATTACTCTTAATTTCTGCCCCATCAAAAGTATTATCTGGAAGTTATTTCTGTTGCAAATTTTGCATTGACACCTCTCATTTCTGTGCTTTGGTCTTTTACAAATGCTCTAGCAAATAAAAGAATGAAATAACCTTTAGTGGGATGGTAATCTCTATTGGAAATATGCTGAGACAATATTCCACGAAGCATGCAGAACTATTTCTTATAAATGCTAATACCCAATCGTTGCTCATCGCTGGTCTTTTAGAGTGAGAGTGGAAAGTGTGTGAAGACACACAAGCTCTAGTGACAATAGACCTAGTGGCCTTAAATGGTCTGTCTGTCAATAAGTTGCATCCTTCTAGTGATGCATAGAAATTCCCTCCATAGAGGTATAGTGAAAATGGGATGCCACGGAGACAAGATAGGTGCTCGTGGAGGGCACTCTGTAAGAAGCTACTGCGCCCTCTGTTTGGGTAGATCCGTTTAGCGGTGCTATTCTCGATGAAGAGGGTGCAATTATCAAGTTCCCATGATAGGCCAAGATCTGTAATAGGACGCTTTTGAATCATAACCATATGAGACTCCATTCTGCAATAAACCAAGGCTACTCCCAAATTCAATATCTTTCCTGTAGTAAAATGTGAATGCAATTTAGATTGGTGATTATTAAGGAGAAATGTGATGAGCATATGGGACATGTATATGTAGTTCAACACAGATAGAATGCCTATGATAGAAACTTTACTGGATTTGTGATGGTCTGCAATGACTCCTTGTTACCTATTTAAAGACCGAAAGTCATCAAAATCCTTTATTATTGATTGAATGTTTGGTGGCTGGTTCTTATGTAGACATTTTTCATTGGGATGCCACATTTAATTTCTCATCGGTAGTTGATTGATTTGTTTTTCCTATAATGAATTGAGGTCTGTCATTCTTGTAATAAGTTCTAGAATTCAGGCCCTTTTTGAAAATTTAGAGGCAACTTAATTAATATACATGGCACTAAACTTGTATTTACGGAAGATGTAATCGACAATTCTAATAGATTTTTCTTAGTTATTCATTGGAACACGATAATATTTGGACATGCAAATCTATGTCAATTAATTGACCCGTGTTGGGGTTTGATTATTGGCTATAAGGGATTTACATTTTGACGAGGGATCTCAGGTTAATGATCTCTACTGATTTGAATATAAATGAGTTTCCTAAGGGTTTTTAATTACTTGGGTCCAAGATCTAAGATTTTGTGTATTTTAACACCAATTTTAACTGGGCAAGAGGCAAATTTAGACTTAAACAAGTTATTTCTAACACTAAGTGAACTTTAGATATGATTAGTTTTTATAAGACCTTATCGGATCAAATCTACAAACAATGCCAAATTTGTGTTCTACAGATTCAAAGTTGTCAGATTTCATTTAGTAGATGTTAGCTATTTGAGGAGAATTCCTTTTGGATTGCATGGTGTGAAGGTATGTCTCTTACGGGTTTCGGCTATCATTTGTCTTTAGGTTGTTTATTATAACATTTGTTATGATACTTCCAGAACTCTTTGGTTGTTAATGATTGATTTTTATGGATGTATTTTTATTTTATGTTATATGTATACAGATTGTGTTTCTAAGGGTTTCAGTACAATTGGGGCTTGGCAAGACATCCTTTTTGTGTGGGTTTCAATTTGAGAGATGGTTGCATGCAAGGTTATATTGGTGCGTGGGTCCAGGCACACAAGCTTTGGTGTAAACTTCCAAAACTTGAATCCAAGGGTGTGAGTGTGCAGGGTACACAAGGTGCTAGAGCACGGGGTATGTATGGTGCGTACACCAAAAATGTGGGTACACAATAATATGCTGTTACATTTCAACTGGAACAACAAACTTGAACTTGAAACCATAGTTACCTAAGACTCCGGACGACGGGGAGACGACTAATTAAAAATATATAAATATTTAAAATATAAAGATATAGTGACTAAATTATATAAATAAGCTGAAATAAAACCATTTGAGATTATATTAAGGTGAAACTTGAACTCATATGACATAAACATCAAATACATTCCTTAATACCATAATAGCAATATGTTAATCTCATAAATTGAAAATTCATAATACATATTTGAATTTTGAATTTGAGACAGCGAAATTTCAAATATATTATAAAATATAAAAGTAAAACCATTCTAAATTACGATTGATCAAGTGACAATAGCTAATATTCATATCATTAATCTCATAGCCAAATACACCAACAATTGTCTATTGTCAATATTACAAAAAATAGGACAACTACAAGTATCAGCCTAAAAATCAAAATCAACATCTGAAGCAATATCCATGAACTCCTCGTTGGAACTAGCATCCTCATCCTCAAAGGTAAGCCCAATCAATCCTTGCTACACAGTATTGTCCTCTTCAACTTGCCTCGGCTCCTCGGGATCTACATCCCATCGTAATGTTGGGTCTGTTTGTACTCAGGTGTCTTGTGATCCATAAGACGCAAAACACTGTGTACAACTACAAGCTTCTCCGCTCTCGTAGAGGTAAGCCTATTCCTCTTAACAGTGTATCCAACCATATGTAGACTAGTTCCTCTCAGAGGCAGAGGAGCTAGAAACCTAGGAAAGGAGGCGAATGGCAAGTGGTCGCAGCGAGCGATCCTGGAAGCCCATCTGATCCAACAACTCATTGGCTTCTCCTGTGCTATTGTTACCCTGTTTGCCTTTGTTGATGTTTTGTACCCATCAAGTTCAGTGAAGTCGAGCCACTCCAATTTGATTTGTGAAGCCTCCTGTGGACTATACATTTTTTTAAAGGCCTTCATAAGGCCCTTCTTCACCTCATCATCATCCAATGGGATAACTCTACCTGGCCTCTCCACATACCATTTGGGATTCAGTGCATACACAACCATATGAAGAGGGGTGTTCAACTTCTCCCATCTTTGCTGAATAATGGGCTGTATATGTTCATTATAGAACTCCAAAGTGGGGTCCCTCACCCGAATAGCTGCCTTCATTTGCCCAAGCATCTTGTCAATGCACTCGTAGATCTCACCAAGATTGAGGTGTTAGAATCCCCATATTTGATGACACTAAAAGCTGGAGCTATGATTGATATGATGTATTTCATATCAACCGAAAATGTTTCTGCAACACCACTTTGTTCACTCTTTTCCCTTGATTTGTCATGGACTCACGCCACCTAGTCCAATCCTGTGTCATAATCATAATTTGCAGGGGCTCCTGCAACTCAGACATCCCCTCCAACAAAATAAAATAGGATGCAAAGCGGGTGTCAACTATTTTCAAAAATTCTTTTGAAAAATTTCAAAAAGTGCCAATGATGTGTGGTGATTACATATGAACTTCTGCACATCCTTGGCCTCGCCATTACTATCCGGTTGACCCACCGAATCTTCCTATGTCTTTCGGTGCATTGTTCACACATGCACACAACATGGAGTCCAACAAATATGCCTATATTCCCGCTCCACTAGCTTGCTCTTTCTTGCTCTGCACACATAAGCTGCATTTGTTTGTAACAACTCCTACAACGTTTGAAGGTCCAAACTCCTCAATGGCATTCTTCAAAATCGATACTATAACTCAACATCTTTCCGCTTCCCAGACAATCAATTGCTCTCAAGAAATCGGCCCATCTTTGCAAGAGACAATGATATTGATGAGAGGACGGTGTCTAATATTCGTCCACCCATCCATGATAATGCTACATACATGTGACACCCATGTCGCCTTCATCTCCTCCATCAATAGATTAACCTTAGAATAGTTTCTATCCAAGATTGTTGTCCTTAGTTTTGTGTCTCCAAGAGGCACATAACTTGTACCTGCTTTTGCAACCTTAGCCATAGCCTCTTTGTAATAAGGAGAGTGAGCGACATTAAATGGAATCCTAGTAGCATAGAAAAATTTCCCAATAGCATCATCTGCCTCTTCCCTTGCCTTTGAATCAAACATGTCAACAACTAAATTTGGGGCTGCCCCCACGGCCTTTCTCTTCCCTCTGCTTTCCACTTCTGACACTCCAAAACTAGAACCAACCAGAGTATTACTATGTTTGCTAGTCCTATGAGCGCTCAATGGAGTCATTAGAGTGTTAGCCGTAGAACCACAAACTTCTGGCACATTGTCCGTGGTATTTCCATTGAAGATTCTCACCATCTCAGCTCTCTGCTCTAGTGAAAGGCCCTTACAAGTGCCAACCCCCTTCCTGTAAGGTGCAACAAGTGTGCATTGGTCCTAGTGATATTGCCATGCCAAGTTAGTGCACATATGTTGCACTTCCATACTTTGCTCCCCCCTCTAGACTTGGGGTTATCAATTATTTGGGCAAATTGTTGCAATGGCTTCTTCTTATCAAATGGTCCAATGGCAAATTTGGACAACATTTGAGAGGGGCAATTGGTAGCACTACCAACTGAACTACCAGTTGCCGCTGCCATTACATTTTGTGTCCCTTCTCCACTCTCCCCCATTGTGGCATCACCAACTCTTCCACGGCCACCTATCTCAACTTCCCGTTTAACCCTCTTACGCTTTCTGATTCATACTCATACTAGAAGAAGAACTCATGGTGATGATTGCTGCAATGAATTAAAAACAACCATAACTATATGATTGATTGATTATGTAATGAATTAATTTAAAAAAAAAACGTAACCAATATGCATTTTTTAAATCCTACAAACTATATGCATGATTATATTGTGAATGTAGATGCAAATGCTAAAAAACAGCCCCTAAAAAATGCAAATATAATATAAATTTTAAACTAGAAATAAAAATGTAATTAAAAATAAAAAACGTAACCATTTACAACCAAACCCTATGCAAGATGCATTTTTAAAATCCCACAAACTATATGCATGATTACATTATGAATGTAGATGCAAATGCTAAAAAACAGCCCCTAAAAAATGCAAATATAATATAAATTTTAAACTAGAAATAAAAATGTAATTTAAAAAAAAAACGTAACCATTTACAACCAAACCCTATGCAATATGCATTTTTAAAAATCCTACAAACTATATACATGATTACATTGTGAATGTAGATGCAAATGCTAAAAACAAACCCTAAAAAATGCAAATATAATCTAAATTTAAAAAAAAAAAAAAAAAGACTTTAACAAGTATTGTAAGCAAATAAAATTATAAATACCTCTTGCTTGCTCTTGTTCTTGCTCTTGCTCTTGCTCTCCCTCTTGCTCTTGCTCTTGCTCTCACTCTTGCTCTTGCTCTTGCTCTTGCTCTCACTCTTGCTCTTGCTTGGTGTGAATATGAAATGAGCCCATAATGTAAATTTATAACATAAAATTGCACTTTTAGGGTTAGGGTTAGGTTAGGAATGTTGTTTTTATGTTATAAGTGATTTACAATTAAAAAAAAAATTAGTTTTGAGTGTGAAAAGTGTGTTTTTAATTTAAAAAGGCGGCAGACCACGTGGGAGACGTCTAGACGTCCCCGACGTCCCCTAGGCGTTTCCAATGTCCTCTAGACATTTCTGTGCTCTTGAGACGTCCCAAGACGTTTCTGTCATGTACACCTTTGTAGGAAACGTGGGGAAACATTTCCCCCACGTCCCGGGACGTCAGGACATGTCAAAAATAGGGGGACGCGTCCCCGTGTAACTATGCTTGAAACAAAACATCTTCATGAGACTTGGTAAAACAAGAATTTAATATATATTTTTACACTTTTTTACCTCTAAATTTTAGCTTTAAAATATATTTATATGTTTTTAAGGGGTGTGCATGAACTTTAAGGTAAATGCACTGGTGTGCCAAGACATGTTTGGTTGTACAGGACTTGTCTTGCACCCGCCACTACGTACCGGCTGAGTATGTTGGTGCGTTTTCACTTGCACCCATTTAAAAAGTGTGGATTTGGATGTATTTTGCACACACACCCATGTATTGGGTGTGGGTGCATCTCAGGGGTGCCCCAATTTCAGTTGAATATGCTCAACCTAACAACCTTGGTTGTATGTACACATTCACTTTCGTTTGATTGAATTTTCAATTTTGTGTTATTGCTGAGCATTATGGGTTTGACACTCTAAGTCAGGTTTAATTGTTGATTGTTTGGGTGCGTCGAGTGCATTATTTTGTGTTGTTATGTTTCATCTTTACAAGGGGAATGCGGGTTTGTTTCACTTGGGTGCTAGAAAGAGCAAGATTTTGGTGATACGATGTTCTACAAACATGTTTTTGATGATGTATTACATGTTTCTTTGTAGTTGGGGATGGAAAGGCTATCTAGTGCTATAGGGTGTTGAGTTTCGGTGAAAATATGCTGATTTTGCTTGGTTGATCATGTATTGGGCATGTATGGGGCGAAGACTCCATGTATCAATGGAGAGAGACTGGGAGAAGGAAATTTTATTAATGCCCTCAAATGAGCAATGCAGGTGAATGGTACTCCAAAGTACAAGAAGTAACAATAGCACATCAATAGTGACTCGCATTCCCTGCCCACAAGCAAGGTCCTCTCCTCCCAACTGGCTGGAGCTGGATATGTTGAATGGGGGAGCCCAAGATGGTCTGAGTAATGGAGGAGCAGCAGGAGACTCTTCTTGCCAAAGGCTTCTGTTGTTGAGCTGATGGATTGATAAGAGTTTTTGATGCTGTTACATGTTTTGCCATTATAGTTTCTGTTATCTTTCATCTTCTCCTTATCAGTTTTTGGATAAGCTTTTATTTTGGAAAAGGCAGTTGGATGAAAATCTAACTTGTAATCTAGGATTCTGCCTCTAAGCGAAAAGTAGCAGTTCTTAGTTGTTTTTGAAGTTTCCATTCGGAGGTTTGACCAGGTTTGTTACTTTTATCATTTATGGTTTTTTCTTGGGTTGCTCAAAATGTTTACAAGCTTCTTCTGTTATTTGGTTGCTATAAAGTTCTTTTATCTTGTACCCAGATTAAATGCTCTGCATCTGCATTTTGACTTTTTGAGGTAAGTGATATTGAAGCACTTCATATTCACAAATAGTTGGCTTTATGAAAATGAAATAGCACATCAATGGTGCAAATAGGGACCTCAACAACTAAAAAATAAAGCATTTAAAACCTAAATCAAGGAGCGATAGAATCAACTAAGAGGGGTGGAAACTCAAACAGGTAAACCCTAGACAATTCAGTATATACAAAACCATATAATATGAAAAATCTTGTTAAGGGAAAGCCCCTTGTGAGAAGGAACTGCCGATAGTGTTAATAGAAGAGGAGCCTCTAGTTTGCATTAGAGTCAAGGGTGGAGGAAGGCTGAACATTCTCGTAGATCACCATAAAAGGGCCAAATATGGAGTTTGATGATGTCCTCCAGGGAATGTCCTGGGCTAAGAGAGATTGGTTGAACAATCCTAGGAGGAAGCAAGGTATTCTTTTCAAAGATCTTCCAAATATAGATTGAAAATTGGTAATTTGATTTTTTTGGCGATTTGATATAATATTTTGGCTAAATACCTTTTAGATGCTCTTGGATTTTTTTTTGAATAGGTTGAGAGAAAAAATATAAATCAAGGCGATTATGAGTATGGGTGGCTCATATAGCAAAAATGGCTATTGCTAGTGATAAACATCAATATATGAGAATTGGAGGGAGGGAGGGATTTTACATGGCTTAAAATCATATTTATTATTTTCTTGTGTGAATTTCCCTTTGCAGCTTTGATCATTTTTGTATGCTGGCGGGGAAGGATTAGTTCAGCTAGAAAACTATTGCTGCAAGCTCCCTTGTACCTACACATTGGAGATGGAATACTCACAATTATCTATATATATACCTATATCAATATGCATATGTAATGATATTTCTATATTGCAAAAGAACTAATAGACATGGCAATAGCAATACCACACCAAATGCGCATAGATAAAGAAGAATATATCGTATCAAAGATATAGATGAAGGAAAATAGCAAAAACACTGAATAGCTGGAATATGAAAATGTAATTCACAAATGATGATCCGTAATGAAGACCTTACTATTCATTTATAGACATTATTAGGTTGGGACAACCCCATCAGTCCTATAAGACCGAGAATGCAAATTGAAAATCTGTAAACTTCTAGAAGACTAGTCAAAAGTTATGCACACCACAAGTCAGCTGCCTCAGAATCCAAAATCAATGCACACCTCAAGTCGGCTACTTTAGAACCCAAATGTCCACAATGATAAGTTGTGCCCCCTTTAGAGAAGAGTTGCCTTCAATGCTTAACAACTGTTCATCATCCCATGTGGCATCTTAAGCTGCTATGGTATTCCATTTGATGAGCTACCCTGTGATTTCCCTGTTATGTAACTGCTTCACTATCCTCTCAATCATCACTTCAGGTTCTGAAATGAGATTTGCTTCCTCATCTAGCTTGGGTAGCGCTCTCTGCACATGACACCTTCTTCATGGAAGACACATGAAAAACCGGATGTATCCAAGAAGATGGAGGAAGCTCAAATTTATATGCCACACTGCTTATCCTGCGAAGCACCTTATAGCGTGACATAATTTGGAATGATATTGTTGTCTCTCTGATATTTAAGAGACGTTTGCTTGTAGGGATGCAACCTGAGAAAAGCAAATCTCTGACCTCAAAGTGCCTCTCACTTCTATGTTGATCAGCCTGCTGTTTCATTTTCTTTTGGTCCATGGCCAAGTTCCCCAGGGGTATGCAAGGGACGTTTGTTTGGTGCTAGAAATGATCCTCTACCGCTTGAGCCTTTAAATGAACTTGCATGTGGGAACTGGCGGATGGTGACCGTTATCCAGAGACCCTCAAACAGTGTCGTCTTGGTTGATGAATTGAAGGTTGTGCTGTACTGCCATTCTGCTAAAGGATGCCACTTAACCCATTGAGATTGTTTATTTTATTTGAAGCTACAAAGTTAACCCTCAAGGTATTATCCACAATCTCTGTTTGGCCATTTGACTGAGGCTGATGAGAAGTGAGCCAATTGGGTGCCCAAAAATGCAAACAAATCCTTCCTAAAAATACTAATGATTATAGGATCCCCGTCATTATCGAGTCTTTTTGGGTTAACTTGAATTTTTGTACTTGAGTAGGCCTAACGATGGAGGTCCTGTGCTTGAGTGGCAGAAGAACAGGTTCAATCTCCAAGTGGGGTAGGGTATGTGTACCCCACAGTGAAGAAATTACAGAGATAATGCTAACAATTCCACATGAAATGCACATAGATAGAGCAGAACAGAAGAAACCCAAGACGTAGATGAAGGCTGATTGTAGGAGCACCGAATAGGTGATATATGAAACCTAGCCGCTTCTAAATAGGGGCCAAGCTCAAAATGTGAATAACCAAACAATAAAATTCCAGAAGTGATGATTCATAATGAAGTCCTTGCTAACTATTTATAAACATAATTAGGGTGGAGCAGCCCATGAGTTTTAATTAGGCTGGAACAGCCCATGGATCCTAAATAGGCTGACTAAACATAAAGTAGAAACTCTACAAACTACTGGAAGACCAGTCAAAAGTTATATGCCTAACACGACGTCCACCCCATAACCCAACTGCTCACAATGACAAGTGGATGACTAAGGGCATAACAATGTATGTATGCAATATCTTTTAAGAATGATGATGCAATCCACTTAGATATATAATGCATAGAGTTATATAAAAATCCTACCAACTCTTTGGGGTGAGGATTGGAGTATGGCCACAGTCTGGGGCCTTTAACAATTATAAGACATCCTGTGGAGTAATAGGCTTCCTAATTTATTGCTCCTGTGAATGCCGTTATATCCATCCCAATTATAAGAGTAAGAAGACCCTTGAGTAAATTTCAACCATGGGCTACTTGATGACCATGTGTACAGGGTACACTCATTGAGAGGTACACACCAATTGCCATTACAGGGGATTTTTTTGAGGACTAAGGAAATGACAAAACCAGAGGCAAATAATTTCCTGCTGAGAACTCGCAACCACCAATGCCAGGAATGAAAGCTACATGCAGAGATACCAAAGTGACTACCAAGACCAATGACACAAATGCACACAGACCAATGACACAAATGCACACTTCTGTTACCATATTCAAGAGAGATCTGTGAACAAATAATTTTTACATCTACCAAGGGTTCTGAACACTTGGGTTTATTTATGTAAAATAACATTCAAAATTATGATTTCAAGAACATTCCTTGTACTGTTATTTATGATCATAGTTTCTATCCGACATATCTGTTAGTCTACAGGATTAAGAGTTTTGAAATTAACTAAAAGTTAACATCGTGTACACTGAATATATTTCTAAAATCAATCTAAAATATTTTTGGTTCCAACCATTGACGTCGCCCACCATGGAACTGGTGGATGGTAACCGATATCCAGAGAGCCTCACACAGTGTCATATTGGTTGATGAATTGAAGGTTGTGTGCTAAAGGATGCCACTTATCCCATTGAGATTGTTTATTTTATTTGAAGCTACAAAGTTACCCCTCGAGGCATTATCCACAATCTCTGTTTGGCCATTTGATTGAGGCTGATGAGAAGTGAGCCAACTGGGTGCCCATAAGTGCAAACAAATCCTTCCAAAAAAATAGTAGTGATTATAGGATCCCTGTCATTAACTATTCTTTTTTGGGTTAACTTGAAATTTTTCAATTTTGTACTTGTGAGGCCTAATGATGAAGGTCTTGTGCTTGAGTGGCGGAAGAACTGGTTCAATCTCTAAGCGAAGTAGGGTTTGTGTACCCCATAGTGAAGATATTACTGATATGGCACTGACATTTTCACATGAAATGCAGATAGATAGAGCAGAACTGAAGAAATCCAAGATGTAGATGAAGGCTGATTGTAGGAATTCTTAATAGGTGATATATGAAACCTAGCCACTTCTGGGGGCAAGCTCAAAATGAGAATAATCAAACAATAAAATTCCAGAAGTGATGATTCATAATGAAGTCCTTGCTAACTATTTATGAACATAATTAGGGTGGAACAGCCCACAAATCTATATTAGACTGGAACAGCCCATGAATCCTAATTAGGCTGACTAAACATAAAATAGAAACTCTACAAACTACTGGAAGACCAGTCAAAGGTTATATGCCTAACACGGCATCCACCCCATAACCCAACTACTCACAATGACAAGTGGATGACTAAGGGCATAACAATGTATGTATGCAATATCTTTTAAGAATGATGATCAAATCCACTTAGATATATAATGCATAGAGTTATGTAAAAAACCTACGAACTCTTTGGGGTGAGGATTGGAGTATGGCCATAGGCTGGGGCCTTTAACAATTATAAAACATCCTGTGGAGAAATAGGCTTCCTAATTTATTGCCCCTGTGAATGTCATTATATCCATCCCAATTATAAAAGTAAGAAGACACTTGAGTAAATTTCAACCATGGGCTACTTGATGACCATATATACCGGGTACACTCATCGAGAGGTACACACCAATTGCCATTACAGGGGATTTTTTCAGGACTAAGGAAATGAAAACCAGAGGCAAATAATTTCCTGCTGAGAACTCGGTGACCACCAATGCCAGGAATGAAAACTACATGCAGAAATACCAAAGTGACTACTGAGACCAATGACACAAATGCACACAGACCAACGACACAAATGCACACTTCTGTTACCATATTCAAGAGAGATCTGTGAACAAATAATTTATACACCTACCAAGGGTTCTGAACACTTGGGGTTTATTTATGTAAAATAACGTTCAAAATTATGATTCCAAGAACATTCCTAGTACTGCTATTTGTGATCATAGTTTCTATCCCACATATCTATTAATCTACAGGATTAAGAGTTTTGAAATTAACTAAAAGTTAATATTGTATACGATTCTGATATATACACCGAATATATTTCTAAAATCGATCTAAGATATTTTTGGTTTCAACCATTGATATGGCATAAAATATCAAAATTCTAACAAATACCTGGTTAGAAAGGAGTCGAGAATGATGCCACATCAAGATTAACTCAAAAATGTAATCTGCTCCACTTAGAATAAGGAAATTGAACAAAAGATGGGCTGAGATTAATGCTGTGTGAAGTTTGAAGATAATTTGTAATTTCAGCAAAAATAAAGGTAGTAAATACTATAGAATAAATAATACTGAGAAGATCTTCCAAAAAGGCAGTTTGCTAGTTTCTTCATTTGAAGGCAAAGTTATGGCAAATAAATTATGGCATAAAATATCAAAATTCTAACAAATACATGGTTAGAAAGGACTCGAGGAAGATGCCACATCAATATTAACTCAAAAAATGTAATCTGCTCCACTTAGAATAATGAAGTTGAACTAAAGATGGGCTGAGATCAATGAAGTGTGAAGTTTGAAGATAATTTGTTATTTCAGCAAAAATAAAGGTAGTAAATACTATAGAATAAATAATACTGAGAAGATCTTCCAAAAAGGCAGTTTACTAGTTTCTTCATTTGAAGGAAAAGTTATGGCACAGAAATTATGGAGAACGTATCCTGTTATAATTCTGTGATCAAGCTGTGGTGGATGCAGTTGAAGGTGTCTCCCAGAGACCCATGGTTGATAACGATGAAATTAATTTGAATATATGTTACTTTGGTGATTGGCCATCTAACTTCTTAACATTGACAGCTGAACTTGGGTTCTTGGACACCATTTTTATTATCTGTACAGGATTCGACCAAATATGGGCATTATCATACATCATCAGAAGGCTCTAGAAATATAGCTTCACATGGTGTTAATATGATCTCATAATTCTGTTTTGTATTTCATCTTTTTCCTAAACTTCTCATATTTGTCTAAATTTTTCCTCATTAGGATTTAGGGTGGCATGTCAAATTTGAAGGCATTTCCCACCAAACAATGTAATGGTGCATATCCCATCCTATTTTGCTAAGGTTCATGTCGTACGACAAATTGGAAAATTTTATGGGAGCTATGGGGGATGCTGGTATAAAAGTATTGATTTTTAAAAATTTCTTTGATAGACCAAATACAAACAAACAATGAATTCAATATAATTTAATAAAATAATCTTCATATCATCATAAAATAAAAAACAATAGATACATTGAGTTCTACATCTAACTTTTCAATCTCATCATTTAATGTAGACACCCTAAAAATACATACCTATTCCTAATCATCCCTATCATCTGCACAATGTGCCAAATCAGTTCTAAAACACATTCTAGACCACTATCCTCCCACATCCCATTAGAATTCACCCACATCTCACTAGAATTAATTTAATTAATTCTATCATGCATAAACCATACACTTACACTCCTTAGCTATTTAAATAAAATAAAAGCTATTTATCCACTCACCTCCCACTCACCTCCCACTCAACTCCACTTCACTAGCTCACTCAACTCCACTTCACTAGCTCACTCGACTCAATTTCTAGAACCCTACAAAGGAGGAAGCAAAATTGCACGTATAATTAATGAATTCAAGAGCCAACTACTTAAATTCATCGCCCCTTTAATTCTCATTCAAACCAACCAATTACATGCACCAAATCAACTTGCTAAACCAGGAAAATGCATTCATTAACCTGCAACTCATTCCAAGTTTGATCCACAATCCTTGGCCTCGCCTTCAGTTATAAATAAAAGTTTTTCCTTCACAAATCATCTCTTGGAAGCTTAAGGCATTTGTAGCATTACTCATCAAATTGCCATTAGAATTTGTACACTGTGAGTGAAAGATCCCCAATAGATCTTTTGCCCAAATAAGAGATTTTTCCCACTTTATAAAATAATAAAATATACTTTTGGCAGCTATGGGAAATAAACTAGGGCAACCGGGATTAATTTATGCAAAAAGTGACTAGGGTTTTATATGCAAACACACCCAAAATCAGCATACAATAATTATTTTTACTCCCAAACCCTTGGAACAACCCTAGAGAATTTATGGCGAAAATCAAATTCTACAACTAGAAAATAATTTAAATCTGAAACCCTAACTGCTGCAATCTTCAAGATAGCATAACTTTCTCTACACAACTCCGATCTAGGCAAATGACATATGCCCGAACTTGGAAAAATACAAGGAACAAGATGATGTAAACCAAATTATAACAACTACCAAACATGCAGATCTGGCCCTCCTACTATTTCGGCCCACACATTTAGGGCATCAAATGAGCTCCAAAAATTATTTTCTCTATCCCGAGATGCTTGCCTATATTTTTAGGAACTCATTCATATAAAAATCAGAATTTTCGAATGCCAAATCAACTCATAAATCAGATCTGAAATCTGATTATAAAACTGGCAAATAACCCTCAGAAGAATTATGAAACTTGGGTATTTTCATTCACATAAATTATGAGATATTAGACAATGATTTGCAGATCTAAATACCTCAATAATAATGCCCAAACAGTCCCAAAGTGAGTCAATCCAATAGAGAAAACACTGCTGCAATTTTATTCACCAAAATACTTCAAAAAGTCTTCAATAACACTGCTGGAAAAAGCCTGAAATAGACTGAAAATCTGATTACAATCAATGGGAATTTCTGAGTGAAAAACCCTCTCAAACTTCTTGGGGTTTTCGTCCATAAGAGATAGAATTCACAAGGGGTTTCATCCTTGGGATTTTTTATGCCAAAGTTGAAGCTCTATGCAAGAGAAAATATCATATAAAAATCTGGATTATTGAAGAGGCAAGTCGACTTCCCTTTTAAAGGAAAAGGGCCAACAACCAACCTCCAAACCAGCCAATGAGCTCACATGATTTTCCCTATGCAAACATTTAATATTTTCCCATATTAAATGTTTTTCCCAACAACATTTCCCTCCTAGTGCAAGTCGCATTTCTCTAGGGGAAATACATAAATTAATTATGTTTTTATCTTTCCTAGGCTTCATTACTCCCCTTTGGCCCAAGTCGCCATTATCCTTTCTAGGAGGAATAAAATATAATAAATCCCTTTACAATGACTTTTGCCCCTTAAGGCAAATCGTATTTTCCATAGGGATTACAATTTATTTTTATTAAGCTAAATAAATTAATATAAGTGCTTTAATAATTTTATTTAATTTTTTATAGCACTTTATACTAATTTATTATAACTTAAGTCACCCTTATATTTTTCCTTTGGCCGTCGGGTTGACAAAATGGGCCAAAGGTCTTAGATTGGAAAAGGGGACATTAAGTTCTCTTGGAAGCTTAAGGCATTTGTAGCATTACTTTGTCAAATTGCCATTAGAATTTGCACGCCATGAGATTGCACATTTGATCAACAAATCCATCCATTGCTCGTAGCAAATATTTCTTCTATTTGGAACTAATATCCACAAACAACTCATCAAAAGAGATTCAACAAGTGTGCTATTTCATCCCACACTTCAGCCATCTCATTCGAGGTTGCAAAGAGCATGAAGAAGGATCAGGTTTGTTTGTATTGCTTTTTTCTTTCATTGTTTCAGTTTTCCTTGTACACATTCTGGCACATTTCTCTTGCTTGTTTTTTGTCATTTTAACTTTGTACTAATATTGTTTGAAGTGTTTGTAGCATACTAACAAATTTTCAGGTCCATTGGTGAGCTCTCTTGTGAGTAGTTCTCGAAAAACCATTCATTTTTGGTTGGATTTCACGTTTTTTTGTGCAGCAACAAGTTCCTTGCGTCTTTGTGGCTCGAGATGGTTTGCGTAGCCCGTAAAGTGCACTATCGTGTTGTTGCTTGCTTATCGTTCGTTTGTTTGCGCTAGTGTGTTGTTGCTTGCGATACCATTCCTTTGCTTGCATTATTGTTCTCTTGGATGCGCTAGCGTTATAGAAAGTGCTCTCATCCGTCGTCATAAAGTGTGTTAGCGTCACAATAGGTGCGCTAGTGTTCTGTGGTAAATTTCACCTTATTTTCTCAAAATTTCAGCATCTTCTTTTTCATTTCCCTCTTTGGTTGATATATTTTCTAGCTTTGATTTACAAGATAACAATGCCAACATTTGAAGTGTTCATTCATCTCCATTCGTTTTTGTTTGATCTAATAAGCCATTTATGCTCTTCTCTTGTGCTTTTGAGCGATCTTGTGAATTAGAAACGACCACGATCGTTTGTTGTTTTCTTCACACATTGTGGTTGCAGGAAAATTACTAATCATTTGTGTGTAGGACCATTGCGAAATTGGAAAATTTCATCAACAAAATCAAGCAACAAACTATTGACAAATTTGCATGTAGGTTTCCTTGGTCAAAAACAAATCAAACTTTGCTAATTAAAAACTAAAACAACACATTGTCATTGCAGGTTCGGATAAGGGTAAAACCCATCCGCTTAACTGTGGGAAGTACTTGGGCATAAGCCCTAAAACTCATTATGAGGAGTACCATAGAACCCCAAAGTAGTTGGCACATTGAGGGAACCAACCAATGAAACGGGTAGTGCCCCATCCTACTTGACTAGTATTACCCATGAGAAAAACCTAAAGTTCTTTGTGGCAACGGTCATGTTTTTTCAATTGATTAAGGGGTAAAGTCCGTAATCGAAGTTTTTAAGTGTGTGTACTTGTTTGGACAAGCATTGGTGAGAGAATATCCCTAACTCCTAGGAAGCCTAACAAATTGGGGCCAACTAATTCCATCATGTTCCACAAAACCTATCAAAATCAAATCCAACCATTCTTAGTCTTAGTTCTTGCTTTTACCAAAAACCCTAGATTTAAGCAAAATATAATCAAACTATAATTTAAGCCTTTCTCATTGGATATTCACCTTATCCATTGTTTAAGCACTTATGATTTTATCAAACCGCTTATATGTTGAATATTCACTTTATTCACGTATTAAACCACATCAAATTGCACTCAATCAAGAGTCTTATATATTGAATATTCACTTTATTCAATTTTAAGCAATTCATAAACAATCGAATCAAGAATCAAATCCAAAACCTTATACGTTGAATATTCACTTTATTCACGTATTAAGTAATCCAAATCAAATCAAGAGTCTTATCATTTGGGTATTCACTTTATCCAAATTTAAGCAAATCTTTCATCAAATTAGTCCTAACAGACTTTAAAATCAATCCCTAATCGAATATCCATCAATTCAATCAAAACATAGTTTAACCTTTGATCAAATCAAACACTTGGTTTCACTAAACAATGGCGACCACACGCAACACATCAAATGAAGCTTTTCTAGACAAACTTCATGAGATGTCAACAAAACTCACCATGATGGACCTTTGCAACACAAAGCAAAGGAACAATGAAACATTCACATCTTTCCTTCAACGATGCAAGGGATCGCAAACCGATTTCATTGCTTCATACCTGAAAAATGGTTGATAGGCATTTTCATAACAAATCTTCATTTAGAACTCTCATTCCAAATGCAAATGCATTGTCTAAACAACTTCAAAGAAGTAATTGAAAAGGAACTCAAATTGAGAGCCCTTATTAAAAGGCCTCATCACAAATCCTTCAAATCATCAATCAAGTGAATCAAGTAAACAAATAATCATACTCCCTAGTCAAGAAACTACTCCATGTGAAATCAAAAGATGACAATTTACGCCTCTTGGAGAAAGCCTTTCAAGTGTCCTCCATCAATTAGCAAAAGCTAAAATGGTAACCTATCCACTCACAAAACCCTTCACAAAAGGGGAACCAAAACCTATGTGGTATAACAATCGGAATATTGTGAATACCACCACATCAACGGCCATCCTACGGATCGTTGTTCAAAACTCCGTCATTACATCCAAGATTTACTTGACAATGGAGACATTGAAGTCGAAGACACTTCTAATACAACCATGCCAAATGAGGAATGGAAGTGATTCAAGACTCCTTTTCAACTCATGGTACAAATGAAAAATCTAACGATAAAGGCCAATCATTGAACAAGGTTGAGCTTGATCCTATAATTTCATCACTAGATCCTACGCCTCACACTATGGCTACCATCAAAACCGATACCCCTATCCATGCTATAGCCACGCTACAAAAACATGTTTGGACATTGTCCATGACACCTCAAACGTCCAATCCTAACTCTATTGTTGTTCCACAATAGTCATCAAATGCAAAATCTTCATCTAATGCCAATGACATTATCAAACAATTAGAGAAGACATCTCCACAAATCCCTCTCATGGATTTGACCACAACATCACCTACATTTCAATATATCCTTACTCATGAACTCCACGATGCACGTGTGCCTAAGGGTATCAACATAAACCAATTTCAAGCTTTAATTGCAAATCTTTCATCAAACAATCCAATCCTCTCATTTAGTCCTTGTGACATTTTGAAACCAAACATCATGAATAATAAATCCTTATTCATTGAAAATCTTTCTATCTACTCCGTTGACTTGGACCTCGTCTGCCCAAGTCTCGTAAATCAGGACCAATCAAATCACAAATTCATTAAGAATCTTTCTATCTACTCCGTTGACTTGGACCTCATCTGCCCAAGTCTCATAAGACCAATCAAATCACAAATTCATTGAGAATATTTCTATCTACTCTGTTGACTTGGACCTCATCCGCACAAGTCTCGTAATCAGGACCAATCAAATCATAGATTTATTGAAAACCTTTCTACCCGCTCCGTTGACTTGGACCTTGTCCGCAAAAGTCTTGTAGATTAGGACCACTCAAATCACCTATTTATTGAAAATATTTCGATCCAAACCATTGACTTAGACCTTGTCCACCCAAGTCTCGTAAATTAGGACCAGTCAAATCGTAGATCGTAGATTCATTGAGAATCTTTCTATCTACTCTGTTGACTTGGACTTGTCCGTCCAAGTCTCGTAATTCGGACCAATCAAATCATAAATTTATTGAAAATCTTTCTATTTACTCCGTTGACTTGGACCTTGTCCACCTAAGTCTCGTAAATCAGGACCACTCAAATCACCTATTCATTGAAAATCTTTCGATCCACACCATTGACTTGGACCTCATCCACCCAAGTCTCGTAAATCAGGACCATTCAACTAACATAACCATGGACCTCTTCCAAAATGATGAGTCCATCGCCAACCCTAATCTGCAAAAAAATCAAGAAAAGAAAAAATGGATTTCTTATAGCCATCCCTCGTCAAAGTGCCATGAAAATAAAAAACGTAGAAGCAAAAACTACTTATCCACAAGTACTCTCCACACTAGGGAGGCCGCTTAGCACATGTCTCATCTAAAAGCGCTTTTAAACTTTTCATCCATTGGCAAATATCTCAATCATAACATCATCATCTCTTCACACTCTTCACCTATAAGACACATGTTAATCTTGTTCCTATTAGGCATTGTGTATCTCATCCCTATTATGGTTTCTACCATTTTTCGGATATTTTTACCTATGGTCTTGTCTAGAAGCTTACTGATAGCAAATCCTCCTTCCAAACAAGCTCTCTTTAACAAAAGTACTAAATTTCCTTATCCAGATCTTTTGACCATTCATCTCAGTCTAAGGTGTTAAACCCTTGCGTCTTACTAGTCACATAAGGCTGATATTTGGGGGCAAATGTTCCTTCCCAACAAGTTTAATATAAACAAACAAAGCAAAATCAATAAAAAATACAAAAACAACTTTGCAAATCATTACACCTTTCGTCCTTCACAGTCTTCAGTGTTGAGCCCACACTTCTTACTAGTAGTGTGAGACTAGGAAAGGAGGAAGACTCTGACTTCGCCTACGTTTTGTCTTGGGTGTTGAGCCCTTGCCTCTTCTTTTGGTGGCATTGATTCAAATATTGAAATAAATAAATGATAAATCTAAATATGTAACAACACAATAGATAGATATGCAATAAAGTACATATTTGGCACAAGCAAGCTAAAAGATTTGAAACCCCAAGTGCAAGAGAGAAGGTAAGATACTTAGCTGATTCGCAATAAATCCAAAGTTGTGTCGAGCTGGAAAATTGATGAAATAGGAAGGCAAACTGTCGCATGGCCGAGCCCGGAAAATTGTGTGAGTGCTTGAAATGGTGGGACTAGGGCACTGGACAGGTCGAGGGCACTTGGGGCGTTGCGCACCTCCTCTAGGTGCTGCGGCGCTCGGGCCCTCGAAACTCGGTTTGCAAGGTCGTGAGATGTTCGGTGGATGTTGCCTTTTGTTGCTGTGATTTGCTACTTGATCACCGAATTCGCTTGAAACTCTGCAAAGAGAAAGAGCACCTCAAAACCCCAAAACATGTCAAATCCTAAAAAGAAAAAGATGCAAATGAAGAGTCCGACTGACCCCGACGGTCACCCAACTAAGTGAACTTACGATCTAGGCGTTGCACTACATTTCAGATTCCATGTAGTTTTGTGCGTGTCTCAGAGAATCCTGCCTTAGGTGGCTCTTGTGTTAGACGCACTTGAATAGCGAGCAATAACTTGTAGATAGATGTGTGCATGGAAAAATGAACTTCCCTCCTATGAAGTGTATGTAGAAGAATGCAATCCCTTGTCCCTTGAATGGATGCTAGATGGATGCTTGAATGCTCTTGTAATGCCTTTGGATGCAACCTTAGGTGATGGTAGTAGATGTTTAGTGCTTGGTCCTTTATTATGATCACATAGCTTTATATTTATATGATTCCCTTTGTTTGAATTTCGTAATTAACCACTAAAAGGTTGACCACCAAGAAAATAAGATGCCCAATGACTAGAAAGGACCCAAAAGATGCGAGCAAAATACAAAGAGGTCGGGGTCGCCCGGGGGACAGGGGTCTTTGGAGTCCAAACTCGAGAAACCAAGTGTCGAAAGTCAGATTGGGCAAGGTGTGTAAGACCAAGAAGGAAAATAGAAAGAAAGCAAAGAGGCCAAAGACAATGGTCAATTAGTACTTTTCTTGCTTAGGAATCATATGAATAGTGGTATGTGATCAGGACTAGAAATATACCCAAAGTGCGTGATTTAGTGTTTACATTTGCCCCCACTTTATGTTGTTGAGCTCGATAACTTAAAGTAGATGAGAGATATGTACACGATACCCATGTAGATTGATGGCTAAAAGCGTTCCGAGGAGACAAGAAAAAGCGTGGAGTGATAAAAAATGAAGCGTGGAAACTAGAGAAGAGGAAGTGAAAATGACCCTAGGGGTGAAAGCGTATGTATAGATGTTGCGTTGTACCTGTTGTTGATGTCGCTTGATGCCTGATGATGTGACTGCTGCTTCCCGTAAGGATGGACCTGCAAAAGAGAACAACAAACGAGTAGTCAAATATGTGTATATGAAAAATTCGATCAAAACACATAAAAAGTGTGTAAGAAAGTATGTAAAAATGCGAAAAGGAACATGTGCTCTTGATCTGCGATGAGTGAAAGAGATAGACAGGATCCTGAAGATGTTGTAGGAGCATGAGTGTTTTGGGCGATCTCATGCCAGTTGCGCCAAGTCCGAGTTTTGTGGGCGATCTCTCGCCAAATGTGGAAGAAGTGTAGGGAGAAAGGTCTAGTGTTATTCTCGAACCTTTGATTGCTTTCCGAAGCATAAATACCACTGCAGATGGTGTGTGCAAATCTGATCCATTTCTATCCAACGCGAGAATAAAAAAGAAGGTAGAATGCATGCATGCCGAGTGCTGAAGGACTGTCTGTCCGGTAAAAGCCGTTGTGTACTGTTGTGCCAAACTGAGAAAAAAATGTGCCATGAAGGTGCCCTTGTATAAAGGAGCCTTCTCTAGGACCATATGAAATCATGCAAAACTAAAACTTTTCTTGAAATGGAGAATACTCAAGAGCTGAAAATGTCAAATCATCCTTACCATACATGGGAACTATTTCCTGCCCTTTGTCATCTCCTATTCTCCAACATCTTTCAGCTCTAACACAAAATTGACAAAGCAACATACCCATGTGTTCCAAGATGAATGAATCCAAAACATTACCTTGCTGTAGGTAGCCATTTGATTGCTCAAGTTTGCTTGTTTGAATCACCAAAATGTGATCTTTGGGCTGCTTATTAACGGCTGCAACTAGTTTCACCACACATCTCAATCCATGATCCATTATGTGCCTCAGATTCACCCTTGGAATGTTAGCAACAAAACCCAACTCAAAGATGATTGAATGTAACTTGCAAAACTGAAAATCATCACCTTTTGAAGCTGCCTTCTTGCTTATGACAGCAAGCACAATGTAGGAAGAGCTGAAACATGTGATAGCAGTCCTATGAAAACTCATAACAGCCAGCTTATAATCCCAAAAATCAAGTCTTGCATCATTTGTAAACAAACCTTCCTTGCTAGGAGTTGCAAGATTGAACCTGGCTTGCTCAACTTTCAACATGGAACATACAAATTCAGCTTCCACCCCTGTTATGAAACTTCCACTAGGTTTGTATGCAAGGCTTGGAAAATGAACATACCCATCACAAAGTGGCTGTCCAAGAACTGAAAGTGTAGAAATTTGCTCACCCTTTGCTGCCCTCCAATCTTGTTCATCTTCAACATTATGGATTCCTTCTTTCAACCACAAGTGTCTTGCTGACCTGAAAATTACAGCCAGCTGGAGATCCATATTAGTGTCATGTGAGGTCTCCTTCTCATGTGTGGACTCCTCTTCATACCCGGTGATTGTAGATCTCTTAGAAGTGGCTTCAAACTGAAAATTACTCACCTTGATGACTGGAATTACTTGCATGGCAGCAAGCTTGTTAGCTGAACCACAAATCATATGAGAGTGGAAGGTTGCTGCCCTATCTTGCACAATGTCTAGTAGCCACCCATTTTTCCATGTAACTTCAATCTTTCCCTCACATGAAATAGCCCAAGTAATGCTACCAAAACTGAATTGAGTGAAAGAAAAACTAAGTAGCTTACCACATCTTTGAGTCACTCTCTTGCTGCTCTCACTATCACTTGGACTGAATTTTGGAAGGTGTTGACCCTCTTGCCAATGATCCGGGGCTGCCTTAGAGGGATTCTTTCTCCACTTAGCACCCTTAACTTGCTCCCCATGTACTGCTGTTCCGGAAAAGACAACCAGCTGAATACTAACATCCATATTCGAATTTGGGCTTCAACCACAAAACTCTCTTCCCCAACTTGTAGATCTGAATTTTCTTCCTCCTTGGGGGTAGACTCCATGATTTCATTTCCTGTTACTTCACCACCATGCATGCAATCATTAGAAGGAAAAGAAACATTTTCAACTAATGAGGGATTTTTACCTTGCTCATCCTTGCAATCTTGCACATCGAACCTTTCTAGGAACCTTTGGGTGAAATCTTCAAGGGAGGCAACGGATTCGACCCCTTGGGTCTCCAACAAATGATGCCACCACTTATGTGCCATTCCATTCAAGTATATAGAGATGAGCATGAGGGCATCATCCTGACACATAGGATTCCATCGCAAATATGTCTTAAATTCCTTCAACCAAGATCTAGCAGAAATTTTAGTACCATAAAAAAAAGGAACTTGGGTCCACTTCATTTTTTTCTTTCACAGGCTGGGAGAATCACTGCTCTGATACCACTGTAATGTCCCCAATTGGACAAATTATACCCCCAAATGGATTATCTGCAAATCCCAATCCAAAGAGCAAGTTATATAAAATATATAAAAAAATTCTAATGCAGATATGAATTTTACTAGTGAATGGCGACTTGCATGAAGGAAGAATTTCAACCAAAACTGAAGTAAATCAACTAAATTTCTTTCCCAAACTGATCAACAATTTTATAAGGACAAGAACATGAGAAAAATACCAGATTGGATCAAAATAGAAGGCTGAATTATTTATTATAAATCTGCAGATGATAGTCCTCAGACACAACTGAAAATACCAATTCCTTTGTGCCAAAAATTACACCAAGTGGCTGATTTGATCTCTAAAAATCAGATGTTGGAACAACAATACAAATCTGATCCAAAATAGCTCTAGAACATACCAAAACAAATCTCTATATGGGTCGCTCCACCATGAATAAGTTGGAAATGAAGAGGAATCACAACAACAAATATTCTTCTTCAAACCCTTGCCCAAATCTACAAAATGCAACCTTCATACACTGCTTGAAAACACAAATAGAACCTTGATCTTCAATGGAAACCCTTGAATGGAGAATCCTCTCAAAAGAAAGAAGAGTTTTCGTTCCTCTCTCTCTAATCCTCAAGAGTTGACTTCAAAGGATTTTCATCCTTCGGAGTTTTTATGGAAAGCATACAAGCTTACACCACAAATTTGAAAATTATCATAAACAAAAGAGATGCTTTCCCCTTGCAAGTCGACTTGCTTTTATAGCAATTCTTGGCCTTTTTGCCACCCAAGACCACCAATCACATTTCTTTTCTTGCATTTAATTTTTTCTTTGGCCCTTTTTCCCTCTTCACATGGGTCACCATTTTCCTTAGGGAAAATAATAAAATAAAGTGACTTTATCATTTTATTTCTTTTTAGTTTCACTTTATCTTTTTTTTTTTTATTTTAACTTTATCATTAATAAATTAATATAAAGTGCTTATAATAATATCTTATATTGCACTTTATAATTAATTCATTATAACTAAGTTTCCTTTTAATCCTCCCTTGGCCGTTGGGAAACAATGAATGGGCTAAGGGTCTTCGACTTGTTATGTTAGAGAAAGGGACATTTCAGTTCTTGTTGATAGTTGATTCGATAACTATTTGTCCCCTCTAGATCTATTGTTCACCGCTGAATCTTAGGTTCCCTCTCAAGATTAGATTTGGGTGTCACTTTAGATTCCTGATTCTCGCAGCAAGGGGTGATCTACCGTTCTTCATTCATGACATCCTTGACTTCTTTCTCAACACTCTACCCTTTGTTTTTCTATAAAGAACATAGCTTGTGTTGTTCTAGGTGCTCTTCTCCTCTTTTGTAATGTCCCCTTTTCCAAGCTAGTTCGTTTTGGAGACTTTGAGCCCATTCCACTTTCCATGGGCAAGAAGAAAATAAACAAGGGAAGTGATTGTCATATTTTTCAGTTATTTTCATGAGCATTTGCATTCTTCTTTCATAGTTTTCTACATGAGTCAGGTCGACTGGGTTAAGAAGGTGAAAGGCCAAAGTGAAAATAAAAGAAAAGCATCCTTATGAGGTCAGTCTTAGTTGGAGGCTTCCAAATTGGTTTTGGCGCCACAAAGGGGTATAAAAGAGGGTTCGCTTGGCTCATTTGGGCATCATCATCTTGTCAAAAATATACTTTGCATGGTTTTGGGTTGTTTGCTCAATTCCTTCCACTAAGGGGCAAAAATCCTTTGGTGTGGCTAGCAAGGAGGAAGAAACCCTTCCTTGCTTGATTGAAGAACGAAAACTCTTCAATTGGTTGTTTCCAAGTGCTTCAGGGGATTGATGTTGCAGATTTTCAGCTAGGGTTTGATTGGAGAAGAGCTGCTAGGGTTTGAGCACCAATTTTAGGCCCTCTCCTAGGGTAGCAACTTGCTTGGAGGAGGAGTTGGGTGCCATCTAGGGCACATTTCTTCAATTGGAGTTGATATCCATATTCCTCATAATTTTAGAGGCTGATTTCACACTTTCATGAGATTTTTGGGGGCTTGTAACCTCCATTTCCAGCCATTATTGTGAGCTGTAATTTTGTTGTCATTAATTTAATTACAGCTGTATAGAACTTCATAATTTGCATATATTTTGGAGTACTTTTGCTTGGTGTTTATTCCATTGGTTGAGTATAATATTTAGGAGAATTTATACATCCATTTTCAGCTTGTTTGGAGGGTGTTTGATGCCCTAAAAGTGCAAATACAGTTCGCTGCTAGGGTTTATAATATTCTTTGGTTGGCTGTTGTAAAATCAGATTACTCTCAATTGGGATTGGTGCTATTTCTTTGTTTTTCAGTTTCAGCCCTAAAAGGGATATTACATGTTTGGAATTTGCTTGGATTTGCATCTTCTATGTATGGTGTTTTAGCCTCTATGTTGATGAATGTAATGCACCACCGGCCACATTTTACAAAGTGTAATGCAGCTCTGTATACTTGAGCAATAGTAAAGTTGTTGTGGCTTATATTTGCCCATCTCCTTTCTCATGTCTTTTCGTAGATCTTTTGTAGGTCGTTCATACCTCCTTTATGTTGTGATCTTGTGTGTGTGGACTTTATTTGCAATCATCTAAGATACTTTGTGTTATCCTCAAACACAGAGAGAAGGAATATCCCTATATGACTCTTGGCTCATCGCCAACCCCTTTTTCTTTGTTTCTTGTCTCCCTTTCCCCCACAATTGTTAGATTAGGTAGTTAGCGATAGCTTTAGGAGTAGAAGTAGATGAGAACCAACTCTCTCTAGAGATCTGTTTGTAATGTCCCTTTTTCCGAATTAATCCAAAATAAAGGATTCCTTGCCTTTCCTCTTTCCGAAGGCAAGCAATGGATGAACAAGGAAGATCATGGGTTATATTTCCATTTTTCCTCATTCATGTTAATGTTTTTATCTTTGTAATTCCCATCATAAGGGTTCGATTTGGGTTTGGTGCATTTTAAAAGCCAATTAAAAGATTAAACATGCTTTATATGGGTCGGCCTTTCCTTTTTGGGCTTTGGTGCCAAGTTAAGGGTATAAAAGAAGATTAGAGACCTCATTTGGAGCATTCACTTTTGGCGCATTTATTCTAATTGGACTTGTGGGCTGATTGCTCATTGTTCTTCCACTCTTGGGCGCAAATCCAAGTGTGTGGCATCTTCCTAGAAGGACAGAAACCCTTCTAGTGGTTGGTTGGGGGACGAAAACCCTCCTTCCTTGGTTGGAGTGAAGACATATTGAAGACCTTTCTGCAGATTTGGGTTTTGGAGGATCAAAGAAGTCATCTACAGACATTTGCATGCATTGTGGGGTCTCTCCTAGGTGGAGCGACTTACCCTAGTGTGGAGTTTAGTGCCTTCTAGGGCACGACAATCAGATTTGAGTTCATATTTGGCTTCCTCATTTATAAGGCTGGAATCAACATTTACATGTGGAGTTTGGGGTTTCTAAACCCTTATTTCATAATTTTATTACAGCTGTACTTCGCTGGTTTTTAATTAATTTCCAGCAGTGTTTTGGATCAGATTTCTCATTGATTATTGGTTAATTGGATGCCTAAAATACTTATATCTATTTTGGCAAAGTTGTTTGAAGTGTTTTGCATGCATTTTTGCACCGCTGTCCTAAAAATCTGATCGCTGTCCAAATCTGGGTTTTATTTTCAGTTTGCTGATTTAGAAATCAGATTTGCTAATATTGGGGTTTGTGCTAATTTTTTATTTTTCAGTTTTGTTCCGAAAAACAGATATTACATTGTTCCAAGTCGCAAGTCCAACACTCGGAGAAGCAATCCCATGTTGTGTTAATAGTGACGCAATCGTCATGGGTGGATACTTTCAAACACCAACAATTGGTGTTTTTGATACATTCTTTAATGTCAATCAATTGTCCATTTTTATATCATGGACCCTAGACTGCATGAAAATGCCCTAGACCCCCTCGTACCAGGCTTGGTACATACTGGGTACTGGTACTAGTACGCTGTGGGTACTCTATGGGTATGTACCCACAGGCCCTGGGTACGTCTTGGGTATGGAAATCCATACCCGGGATGTACCCAGGACTTGTGGGTACATACCCACAGCGTACCCACATGGTTTTTTTAAATTTTTAAGTGCAAAAAAAAAAAAAAACTTGAGGGCTTTGACTGGAATTGAATCTTGAAAAGTTCGTGTGAGATTCAATATTGCCAATAGGCTCCGAAGGGTCAAAAGAGATGAAAAGGACTTCATTTGGTTGACTTACTATATGGGGGCTTTCTTGTTGCTCCTCATGGGTCCTTTATCCTTCAGTCAATCTGGAAGGCTGGGAACAAGTGAAGCACTTGGTGGTTGGGCAGCCTATCTTCTCTTCATTTGACATTGGGTGCCAAGCCTACAAATTGATTTCGTCGAATCAGAAATATAATGACAAGATCCTTGCCTTGACAAGAGGCTGTTCTGCCCTCCTTTGGTTTGAGAAAGGAATTAAAATATTTCATGACTTGTACAAATTTGGGAAGTGGATGGAATGGACAGACCTTAAAGCTTTCTATAAGCTTCCTCAATCTCAGTTCAAAATGTATAAAATGCTCAGAAATTCTTTCACAGCTCCTCTACTGGACTAATTATGGAGGATGAGACGTCTAACTCAAGCTTAAGGCATTAATAATGAATTATCAAATCTATAATACAGTCTATGTTATTAACTATTATGTTTTGAACATTATGAATCAATACAAACTCAAGTCTCAATTCTCAAAGTATTGGAAATTTGTTTTCATGTTCTATGAATGATTTTAAGTTGTATGAGTATTAAATTTCAATAAGTATGCAAATGCTTCTTTATATATATATATATATAAAACGTACCCAAAAGCGTACCGTACCCGAGGTTTTTAAAATTTGCCGTTTCAGCATACCGAACCTGTACCTGTATCCGTACCGCACCGAAACAGTCTAGCATGGACCAATTATTCTAAAGTGTATATACTGCAATGACAATTAAATCTCAGTTCTTGTACTCGTCAATATCTGTTTAGTCTTTTAATATGCCAGCAATCAAACATTTGCTAGTTACTATATTCATTGTGTTTTACTTTTAACGAGAATGCTTTATTAGTTTTTGTTATTACATGTATGCCTTTCTGGTCTCATTTAATAATAAGTATATTCATTTACTTGAAAAATATCAATTTATAATGGATTTATTATTGATACTTGATACTTGATACTTGATACTTGATACTTGATACTTGATACTTGATACTTGATACCTTGCTATAGAAAATGAAAACGAAAATTACTGGAATACAATTTTTGGGGTAAACAACATGAAATGTATAAACTTGGCATTTACTCATCAGCATCTTTAGAGTTACGACATGAGGTTTGTATTTATACTTTTTATCCGCAGTCATTTAAAAACCCAAGATTGGACAATTATTCTTACTTGCACTTGAAAATAAGCATATTGCCTAGGAGATTCTTAAAGGGTCTAGGGTAAAGGAGTTTCACCAAAGGAAGACAAGTTGCAACAAGGGTCTTGGAGTTCCACAAATAGGAAAATTTAGCCAGCAAAATACACCGAGCCTTAGGAGTCTCCTATGATGGTCTAATAGGGTTTCCTCTATTCTTCTTGACTCCAGCTACAATCATCTCTCTACAAATTTTCAAATAAAGGGAATATCCATCAACTCAACCCCAGGTGAACATCACTTTGCCTTATCTCTTTTATTTATGCAGGTCTGACTGTACATGTTATTTGCTTGATTACATTGCATGCTTATTGTCTGTCCATTTATTGCTTTACACATTGCTTAGCTATGACCTTATTGTTGCCTTCTGTATTTCCCATTATAGACTTGCTTATTTCCCTCGTTAGATTTAAGATTATTGATGAGGATGCATGTGGGACCTGGGTACTCAAGATAGTTGTATATCTTATAGTCCACTATTTCTCCACTTTATTTCATCCTTGTAAGAACCATTGTAAATAATGATTTTTAGTTGTTATCCTATGTGAGATTGGGATAAATATAGCTAATACATTATTTGGGATTTGATTATTGTTTTATCCTTACATTGGTTTCACCTAACAAATGTGAATTCATTCCTAATTTTCTAGCTAGTTGATTAGCCCTAAACTAAGCACATTTAAATCCTATTATGAAGCTTCTATTGTAAATACCAATTGGTCAGAATTGTAATCAAGTTGAGTTGGAATGGTGCATTTTCAAAATCTATCAGCGTAGTAGCCTTTTCTTACTGGGATTCTTGGTTGCACTTGCATGTAGACAACTTGACTGCTGCTTGTTTGATCCTGAGTGGCGAAAGCCATATCGTTTATTGTATTTCTTATTGCCATAATCACTTATTTCCAATCATACTCTCTTTTGAGTATAGGCTCTAGAAAAGCAATCTACCTTTTCACTATTTAGAGGTTCATGCTGTAGAGACCATTTCTAGGCCCATACATGTCTCATTTAAACAGGAGTGTATGAGGTTTCAAACAGTTGTTAAACAGTGCTTGCAAGATGTAAGAAACAAAGGAAACCCATAGGTAATAATTAGGATTAGCTTTTGATGATTTTAGGTATGCCCGACAAAATTACTGACTGTGTTTTTGTAGTGACAGCTGATTTGAAGTGAAAGATTCTCTAGCTTAGATGGCTTGCAATAGTGTTGGCCTTTTTGATACATTTTTAATATCAAACAATTGTTCATGATTATATCATGGACCATTTATTCAACAGTGTATATCCTGCAATGACAATAAAATCTCAGTTCTTGTACTCATCAATATCTGTTTAGTCTGTTAATATGCCAGCAATGACACATTTGCTAGCTAGTATAATCATTGTGTTTTAACCAGAATGCTTTATCAGTTTTGGTATTACATGTATACCTTTCTGGTCTCATTTAATAATCACTATATTTTATTACTAGGAAAATATCAATTTATAATGGATTTATTGTTGGATACTTCGCTACAGAAAATTGAAAAAGAAATTTTTTTGGAGAGAAAAACATGAAATGTGAAAACTTTGCATTTTGATATGTGCTGTCTGCTGCTCAACTAGTTTTGGATGACATCCAACAAAAATTTGAAGCAATACACTTCACCATTTGTGTAAGCATATTTTCACGGACTTTTTGTAGCGAGGATGTGCTTGTTTAATTTTCTGTTATAAACTTTGGGTGTCACATATCTCTTAGCTGTTGATTGTCTGAATTGGTGATCTTATCAGAACATTTCAAAGTCACCTCAAAAATCATAAGTGGTTGCAGGCTAGTAGAAGCAGTTTTGTACATATGCTGGTCATAGAAAACAACTCGTTGCAAACATCACTAAGTGGCACAAAAGCAGGGATTTTGCTGCAAGACAACTTTTTTAATCATTAGAAATTCAGGAATTTAAGAACAAAACCACAATCCTTCTGTAGTGAAGTATTTTTGGTTCTTGATTACTTGCAGCAATGGATTAAGTATTTGTTGTTTATAAAGATTCCAGTTGCGCAGCAACAGATATGGCTTTTGGTGTGTGCCACAGTTAGAACTTTCCTAAATAGTTCCTCAAAATAATGTCTTACTGATTTCCTTATTGGCAATTGGCTTTGTGGATGTATTTATTTTATTGAAGCAAGCATTTTGTAATTGATTATTTACAAGATTCCTACATACATGATCAAAGCAGGATGCAGACAGTGGTGGTAGGGCTCAGGAGAATAAGGAGAGAGCTGCTCATGAAGCAGCATTAGTTAGACTAGGAAGGTACATCATACTTTTGTAACCTTATTTTTTTTGTGTCGATAATATATTGCAATTTCTTCTCATGATACCACTAATGCTTTGTTTGGATTGATGGAATACATCAGATCAGCCGGTGGTCTAGTTACTAAAACTACAGTTGAAGTTGTTATACCAGAATATGCGATTGCAGCACTTATTCGGAAATCTGAAAACAATATTGCTCAAATCAGTGAGGTAAGATCTTACTTGTGTCAAAGAGGAATCCATTTAAATTCTAGACTTCACATCAAATATAGCTTTAGATTTAGCATAGCACAGCATGGTGGTTAGACCCAGGAATTTCCAGGTCAAATTCGTGTTTAATTTGAAAGAAACCAGCTAGTTTTTCAATTACATATGTTTAAGTTGTGATTCATTCACTGCGCACAGATTTTTCAATTACACGGACCAGTCTTTTAAGTGTGCTATTTTATGTATATATATATTTTTAATTTGCTGTCTGTTTCCTGTTTTCAATCGGTGTAATTAAACTCTTATGCTTTTGCTACACAATGTCACTGCCATGTAAATGGAATGCTACTACGAGATCTCAAATGTGTATTCAAGATCTGTGGTTCCAGGAGCACAGATGTAGAGAACGGCAATTTTTGTCACTTTTTGTATGACTCCTTTTACTGCTCTAATGTTTTATTTAAATGGTCTTTGACGGTAATTTGATTTTAAAAAAATTCCTCAGATGTCAGGGGCGATCGTTAACCTGCTTGAAGGTAGACCGGGATTCGAGAAAGTTGTTGAAATATCTGGTTCTCCAGAGCAAACACACAAAGCTCAGAGTTTACTTCAGGCATTCATTCTCAAATGTAAGTTATCATTTTCTAGTAAAGCTTCTTATGGCTGTTTTTTTAAAATACACATACTGTTTTTTTTGGAAATACACATCTTTCTCTTAGATCTTATTCTGGTTTCTTACCATTCAACTGAATTTCTCCTTTTCAACAGCACAAGAACTGGAATCCTAGAGTTAACTAGACATTAATTTTAGATTCAGCCATGAAAAATGCTGCCATGATATGGGCAAGCTGTGGAAGCCTTGCATGGTAAGTAATTCACTAAGCCTTGCCTTTCCAGATGTTCTTTTAAGGCTTGATTGCATGGCCATGGTTTTCTCTGGGGAAGAAAGTTGCCAAGGCCTTCAACGTACAGTTACATTGTGTAATTATCTGGGATGATCTCCTAGACATCCGTTTGTTGCATATAATGTAAAAATTGCATGCTATTACTTATGTTCTCAGATCTATTGAGTACTCTGAGAGCCAGAGTTGTTTCAATATTCTTTTTGTATTACAGTTGGTCCGTTGGTTTATTCTATGAGTTGTTTCCATATTATGGGGTAGGGGATACACATAAATGATTATGCAGGCTCGAGATTTAAATTTGGCATCAAAGGCATCTTTTAAAACGTTGTGCTAGAATTTTTTGAGGTCATTATTGTTGCACTTCTCAAGTTAGATCTAGAAGCTAATGTATTAAGAGAGAGGATGATTTCAAGGATTTAGTCTCACCTTAAAAGATGTTAGGAAAAAGTGCTTCTAGAAGTGAATGATTTGCTTGTACACATGGCAACTACCTGCATTTACATGTGGAAAATAAATCTGTGGTTCACACCCAGCATTATCTAGCTAAGGTACAAGATGACTATCCTCGGTGCGTCACAGCCTCTTGATTCTTAACACATATGGGCAAATATTGCAGGGTTCATGCACACTCTCTCGTGTTCACTGGAATTTTCTTGCCATCCAGACATGCCAAACCATATCATTTCATTATATGAAGGCTAATTTGTGTAGACAATCATAGGGTAATCCTAAGTTTTCATGGGTGGTCAACATATCTACGTCTCAGGTTATTGCTACAACCATTTAACATGTACAGTTCAGCCATCTTATTATGCATCACCATAGGGAAGTTTAATTTTTTTGTCTGTCTTATGATACACATACAATTGTTAAAATCACCAATGTTCTACATAAAATCCAAGCTAATGGGAACATATTTGAGAAAGATAGATTGTTTCTCTTAAATTGGAGGAAATAGATTCAATGCATTCAAACACCAATCAGAAATAGATCCAATGCATTCAAACACCAATTGGAAATTTTCTAGTCCTGCTTTTTGGCCTATATGAGTGAAAATATTGGATTTTGTTCAAAATGATAAGAATTAAGGTTGAAACATGTAGTTGCTTGATAGTCAATCTTGTACAAGCTGGAAAGTTCCTGCCTCATTAAACTAATGTTCTATCAACAAAAATCCCAAAAGCCACTGGACAGCTTTATAGGTTAACTTGGTGATGTTTTGGTTGCATGATGTTTAGGCTACCTTGGAACTCGATGTAGGCAGTCGGAGACAGGATACGGGTATGGGAGATGGGAACTGGGGCATGGATGCCATTCAATTTTTTTTGGTACAGCTGTACTTGGTGATGGCAAAATATGAAACATACATCAGTATATTTAAATAACAGATATATATTTCCAAATTTTAGTGTTAGTGCTACATGTATAGCTAATAGTTTATTAGCACAAGCTACTACAATGGAGTACCCAATTCAATTGATAAAATGTATGTGCACATAGACATCTTAAGCCTTCTCATTGATTTCTCTTCGTATTAATTTCTGCCACAGAAAAAATTGTAAATTTTATGCCAAAGTCAATGTAATTAATATGCTTACTCTGTTAGAACAGGTTATTTGCTTTTGTCTGCTGTTCAGCCCACAGTTCTTGATTTAAGCAGGATCTGGATGAAGGAACTTACTCCCAAAATCAATCTCTTTCTCTGGTTATCCCTTCATGATAGAGTCTTGACGATTGACAACTTGGTTAAGAGGGGGCAGCATTCTCCTGGCAGGTGCATCTTATGTAAGAGCATGGAGGAATCTGTCAATCATCTTTTCTTCTTTGTAATTTCGCTGTCTCTGTTTGGGGTCTTTTCTTTAAATTCATGGGTGTCACTTGGATCTTCCCTGATATGATTTCTTCTGCTTGGGAGCAATGGATGTCCCCGTTCAAACACCCTGTTATCAGAAAGCTTTGGTTGCTCTCCTTCACCCATATTCTTTGGCACATATGGAAAGCTTGAAACTCTTGTATTTTCAATGAAAAGAAGTCCTCTTTGTCCAGGATCTTCGACCATTTGTTTGAGGACATTAGACAAAATGTTCTTAACTTAAGACCCCTAAGAAGCAACATCAAAATTTGGAAGACATCAAGATTTTGGAAAAGTGGAAATTTACTCACTTCTCTAATAATGTTCAGCTTAGGGTCTCCACAGACAGCTCCGATCACTTGGAATCCCCCTCTGGATGGTTCAAACTCAACTTTGATGGTGTCTCCAAGGGGAATCCTTACAAGTCTGGTGGAGGTGGTTGCATCTGCGATGATAAAGGTCACATTATTGTTGCTTACGCTGTTCCTATGGGGGTGAAATCTAATCACTACTCAGAAGCCTTGGCTTCTCTTTGGGGATTGAGACTAGCTAGCTCCCTCAATATTGCTAATATCATCATTGAAGGTGACTCCATGAACATTATTAATTGCCTGAATGGTCTCACCCCCGCCAGCTGGACCATCCACTCTATCATGGTTGAGGCTATCGACGTCTCTAAATCTTTCCCCAAGTGCATTATTCAACACACTTATGGGGAGGGAAACAAGCTCGCTGATATGATGGCTAATATTACGGTGTTGGCTAATAATTATAAGGTTTGGCAATCTGGAGAGATGCTTTTGCCTATCTCACAAGCACTATTATCAATGAGCAAAGTAAATAGATGTTATCCCGTAAGAAAGATTTCCCACGCTTATAAGATTTTGAAGATTTTTAACTTGCTTTTTCCTAGAAAACCTCGCATGGTTTCGGTTGGTCTTCACAAAACTAAGCGCAGTTTCATAGGCATTGTCTGGGTGAAGAGTCCCCTGAACTCCTTTGGCTCTAAGTTCAAAATGGGAGGTGAGATATGCAAGGTTGAGCCCGTTTGCAATGATGAATGGAAACAAGATGAAGAGCTCTAGGGGATCCTTAGCAAGGGTGGTTTCAATTGTTTCATTGATAGAGTCCGCGGCCACGCGTCTCCATCTCTTGCAGGAGTTCGCCAAGAACTAGAAGGACAGAAAGGTCTCCTATAAGGGCAGAGAATTTGAGATCACTGAGGCTCTCATTGCCATTGTCACAGGGCTCCACATGAAAGGTATGAAATTTTACAAAAATAAATTTCATAGAGTGGCTGAAGAGTAGAAATTTCTTGACAATGGTGAGGTGTTTGCTCATACTAAAGGAGGTTTCTTCAGAGATTCGCTGCCCCATCCCTTCAACAAAGTGGGGATTTTGTTGATGAAGTTCATTACTCTGGATGGCAGGTTCAAGGTAATGCATTACTTTCATTGTCTTCCTGAACCACTTTCACAGGCAGGCCCCTGTAAGCTTCCCTTTCTTTATTCTGCAATCCCTTGAACATTCTGTGAACCTTGTCAAATGGGGCAAATGGGTTTATCCTCTGCATCACGTGGTTATCTCGATGATCTATAAATACTTTGACCATTCCATTCTCCACCCAAAGCCCACCCCTCACCCTCCTACCCTTAACCCCACTGCCGTGCTCCTCCCATGTCTCAGTTCCCACCCCCTCCACTCTGCCCCCACTTCCAACAAAAGGGGTTGTGATCGTCCCTCTGACCATGTCATCCGCAGTAAGGCCTCGAAGGGTAGCTGTGGGGTGGATATTACCTCTTCTCCCCCATTCATGGTGAAGGTGAGGCTATTCTGAGCCTTCTTTCCATAGGCAAGAAACATGTCGACCATCCCAAATCTTGATCTCCCAACATTAGAACAGAGGTAGAGCTCCATAACGACATGCTAAATTGGATCCACAAAGAAGTTCGGGAACTCAAAGACAAGATTAGGGGCTGCAGGCTGGCTGTTGATGATGGGGGTAAACTAGACGCTAATCTGCTTGAGGAGATCAACAACAGGGTCTCCAAAATCGAAAAGGAGCAAGACATTATCAGGTCCAAACATTGTGATATCTTGTCTATCTTCAAGAGCACCCTCGATTTTCTTTCCCTTATTACTCACCATATAGAGGAAAGCAAAGGTAATGAAAAAGTAAGAAAGATGTTAGCCTCAAGGACATCAAAAATGGGTTGGAGAGTGTCAAGAAGGCCTTTCTTAAAATTATGAAGTAGTATTTGTATGGTCTTCTCCTTCGCTGAGCATTTGCCAAGTTTTTGTTTAGTATTTGCTGTGGTTTCGCTGAGCTTTTGCTGCAGTCTTGTTTTGATCCTTTTGGTCTTAATTGTATATCCAGGTTATGGCCTTTTTATAACTGGGTAGGGTCTCAGACAAAAAACCTTTACCCTTTGATAAAAAAATGTAATTAATATGATATATCTAAGAAACATTTTCTGTAGACACTGGGAAATGCTGTCTGAGGTTGCCTAAAGTTTGGAGACAACCCCATATGCGTCTTTGAGATGGGGACATGTTTCTAACATGGAAGACGAGTTCCAGCGGTCAGGGTAGGAGTCTCTGGGTAACTATGGTTTATATAAGTGATGATAGGGCTGCAATTTATTGGTCTACTATTGCATTGTTTGACTACTTTTCAGTGTGTCAATTTTTGGGAGTGTAGTATTGAGGAATAAAGGGTTGCAAAGATCCGAGGCCAACCATTGTGTGCATAGGTCAGGCCACCACCACTTTAATAATCCCTCTCCAGGGTTGAAATTGATAAAAACCCAGTCAAACTGTAGAAAGAAGGGTTTCTTCCTTGAACAATCAAAGTCTACCACAAATGATTCCAAAATACTTGAGAGTCATTAGGAGAGCAGGTCACTACTGTATAAATGCAAGTCACTCTTCTAATGTTTGAAATCTTGAAACAAGAAAGTGTGTCAGAGTTTTTTAAAAAGCTACTATTGATGATAAAAGAGGAGAACTAAGGGATGTTTATACAATATATCTGCACAGAATGTCCAAATATGCAAAGCTATCCTACATGTTTGGCTCAACAAGGCCGTGGGAAATATTGGATGATGGTAAATTGTTAAGGTTGGCCTGGAGACTGTCATGAAGATGTACCACAAACGATTTCAAAATACTTGGAAGTCATTAGGAGAGCAGGTCACTACTATATAAATGCAAGTCACTCTTCTAATGTTTGAAATCTTGAAACAAGAAAGTGTGTCAGAGTTTTTAAAAAGCTACTATTGATGATAAAAGAGGAGAACTAAGGGATGTTTATACAATATATTTGCACAGAATGTCCAAATATGCAAGCTATCCTACATGTTTGGCTCAACAAGGCCGTGGGAAATATTGGATGATGGTAAATTGTTAAGGTTGGCCTGGAGACTGTCATGAAGATGTACTGTGGTTAACAATCAATGCAGAAGACTTTAATGGTTCATGCAGCCTCTTATTGTCTCTGTTATAAATCCTTTGCTAGTGATCTTTTCATTGGCTCTTTGTGCATGTTTAGTGAGGCTGTGAAGTCTGACGTTTTGTAGGAAATGTTGCCTATATGTGAAGTCAATCATGGAAGCTTATCAATTCATTTCCTCGAGGTATATACTCTTTAAAGGCCTTAGCAACCTTAGTAACATTAGAGGTATGCTAGCAAAGCAAAACAACAACAGAAGTAAAATAATGTTAGTTTGGGTTATCGGACTATAGCCTTTTGTTGATATATATATTTATATCGTGCGAGTCAACTCTGTCAGTTAATGCAAACGTATCATTATTTTATTGCATGATTAGGCTTATCGAGCATGTGTGAGAGAGAAGGAAATATAGCTCTGTTATAGACAGTATTACTAATGTGGATTATAATGTAATGTGTTAGGTTAGGGTTGGCAGCTTAAATGGCTTTTTTTTATTAATAAAAATAAAACTTTGGTTTGATTCTTACTATTAATACATGATTATATATGATAGCATGGATACATGAACACACCCTTGTATATCACAAATTTAACGCCACTCAGTTTGTGCAATGCAAATTAGTTTGGTTTCCTTGTAAAAATAAGAGAAGGGAAGATGAACCAGATTACAATGTCTATTCTGTGACAATGTGCATGTACCGTTACAAGGAATTTGTGTTCAAAATCACGAGTCCAAATATATGTACTATCATGCACGTATGAATAATAGTATTCCCCAAAAATGTACAAGAATTCATTCTGTGCACACAAAAGCTTCGACTAATTTATCTTTTAAGAAATTCAAAAGAGGCTGTAAACATGCGTCCTATGCATGGCATTGTCCCATTTGAGGTACAACTGAGTGTTTTTTCTTATTGAGTATCACAGCATGATAATCAAACTCTCCTTTTGTCTTTTGAAATTTTATCTTTTATTTGGGCATTTTGAATTTCCATTCTAGAATTCCAGAGTTCTTAAAAACGTAAAATGAGTTTTCAAACTAGAAAAAAATATGGCTTGTTATTTCCTATGTTTGCATATGTATTATGATACCGTGCAAGGGACGTCATACTACTTGGCACCTTATTAGATCACCTAAACATTTGTTTACTGCATGGAAATATCTCAATTTCTCTATGATGTAATTCATTTGGCAGATTCAATATTCATCAATGATGTTTGGATGTTTTTGTCATAACACTTGTATATTAGAAGATTGTATACTTTGTGATAATATAATTTCCTTCTTTCAATTTCCGTAGTTTTAATGTAGTTTTTTCAATGACTCCCTATCAACCATTACCATTATTTATTTTGCATTTAAATGTGCATAAAACACATGGGAAAGAGAGGGTCCTTCAAAACAAATTTATCACCATTTTTGCAACTAATTATACGGTGGGAACATATTTTCACCTCTTCATTATGTTTGGGTGTATGAGCATTTTTAGAGTTGTAGAAGCAATTTCAAGATGCATTGAAGAGGTACATTTGACTTGGTAGTAAAGCATATATATAGAGGCAATTCATTGTTTTTTTGGGTAGATTATCAAGTGAAGAAGGAGAAGTGGAGGAAGTAGGTAAACATAACCAAACAACCATTGTGTTAGTATGAGAACCACTTCCATTGGGAACATATTATACAGTGGGAACATATTTTCACCTCTTCATTATGTTCGGGTGTATGAGCTTTTTTAGAGTTGTAGAAGCAATTTCAAGATGCATTGAAGAGGTACATTTGACTTGGGGTAGTAAAACATATATTTAGAGGCAATTCATTGGTTTTTTGGGTGGATTATCAAGTGAAGAAGGAGAAGTGGAGGGGAAGTGGGTAAACATAACCAAACAACCATTGTGTTAGTATGAGAACCACTTCCATTGGGAACATATTATACAGTGGGAACATATTTTCACCTCTTCATTATGTTCGGGTGTATGAGCTTTTTAGAGTTGTAGAAGCAATTTCAAGATGCATTGAAGAGGTACATTTGACTTGGGGTAGTAAAGCATATATTTAGAGGCAATTCATTGTTTTTTTGGGTGGATTATCAAGTGAAGAAGGAGAAGTGGAGGGGAAGTAGGCAAACATAACCAAACAACCATTGTGTTAGTATGAGAATCACTTCCATTGTGGTCTCACCTCATTAAGTAACATACATAGTTCTTGATCCTCATATCTGTTTCTTTTAAATGTGGAATCAAAAGCACCGATTTAGATTCCTTCATCAACGCAAATCTTATGCTCTTTCCTTTAATGCAGAATTTTCATCGCATCCCTTGATTTAGATATTTTTACATTTTCATTTCAACTCCTTTTTACCCAAATCTTTATAAAAAAGAAATCAATTCAATTGCATGACTGTTATTTTTTGTTCCTTCAATTTGCTATGAAGGAATTAGGAATATTTGTTTGTGCATCCAATGAAACTTTTAAAGATTTAAATTTATCTTTTTAAGGCTTTTGACATCGTCAACATGACACTTCCAAAATTGGGAGATGCAATCTAAAATAAAATTTTGGGCTTTATTTTAAAATATTTTGTTTTCATCCTCGAAACATATTTCTACGTAGACTTTGTCTACGGTCCACTAATCCACCATTATAGAACTATTAATGCTCAATTGCAAACCACACCCCCTTTATTTTTAGTTAGATTAGAGATTCATAAAGCAATTCTCTTGCGACTCTTCGAATCAAGGGTTGGGTAAAAAAACATTAATTCTTCACTACTCTTGGAACATGAAGAATACAAAACATTCATTTGATACCTAGGGTCAATTTGCATTTGACTTGATCTACCACCAAGCAAAGTAGATATGGAAGCTTTCACATCAAATTCCACATTGATTTTTTTCCTAACCCATCTTTAAATGTCTTAATGCTCTTTGGTGCTAGTAGGTCTCACTCGAAATGATTAAAATTATAGGGCAACCCTTATTACACCGATAGACATTTTGTAATGGTAGTCGAGGGTTGTGGTCCAAGATATAATGATTGTGTATGAACTATTAATTATGACATCAAGTTTGACGTCATTATGCTGATTTCAACCTTACATTTAACATCAATTTCATTGTCACTTAGAAACATATCCTTCCCACTTTGAAAAGTCAATTAAAAAATCATAATATCTTGGCCATATGGTGAATTTTAGAAACGAAAATACTATAGACTATTGAAAAAAGGTGGAGAGAGCATCCCATGCTATAATACAAGTCACACTATGCCAAAGAAGGCATAGGAAGGAAGAAAAAAACATCAATTTCAACAAAAAAATTGAAATGGCAACACTCTAAGCAACCAAAGCAACATAACATGGTAAGTGGATTTTTGTCATCCAACCCACCCCAACCACCATTAGGTAACTCATTTCCCCGAGGCATAAGGTCTCAACTTGTGTTGGCATTGTTCACTTGTTGTTGAAGTCAAAAAGTCTTGTCAAAAGAAACCACACTTTCAACACGACAATAAGGTTTCTTATCCAATGTGGGATTGCAGAGTGCAAGAGAATCTCCTGACAAAGTTTTCTCTCATCTAATACCTACTAATGCTAACACTAACTAATCTAAACCAACAACTTATTAGAGAAAAAGGGAAGGGGAAAAGAAAATAAGAAGTCGGTGACACACTAGAAATTTAGGGATCTCTCTCTCTCTCTCTCTCTCTCTCTCTCTCTCTCTCACTCACTCACTCACTCACTCACTCTCATGTCCGAGTTTGACACTAAATATTGGGCACTTGCAAGTATAATTTGCTCACAAGATTGTAGTGAAACCGGAGGTAAGAGATAGAGCAAGAGGAAATCTTGAGGGGTTGAAAAGAGCCACACTCAACTTTATTATTGCCCAAAAGAATACACAATTGTTCACAATGCAAAATGAGGCCTTGAATGTATTACAAATGTCATCATAGAGGTCATAATACCGCTCGGTATTCAAGCAAATCCTAAGGAAGAAAAAAATAGAGAAAGAGGAACTTGTGTCGTAGAGACAATCATGCTACTTTTAGAAGAATGAGAAAGAGAATGCTTGAGTGGTAAGAAATAAGGGTCATAATCAAAGATATGAAAATCTCTCAAATTTGCATTGTCAAATCCATTTGGAGCAAGAATGATCCAAATTTAGTCTCTTCAACAATATGATATTGTGTGGTGTGATAAAAGTGCTCAAAGTCTTTCTTTGTGTGCACGGGGACATTGTATAGACTTGGGACACAAGAAACATTGAATAAGAGTTGCCTAGAAAAGATAAAATCTGATTATGGGCTTTTAGGTTTTGGAAATACATTCTCTACGTTTGCAGGTGCAATGTGACCACTAAAGTTTTAAAACATTAGTAAAGAGCTGCCATTGTAGAGATCCAACCCAATATTTGATTCTTTGGGCTCATTAAGAATGACAGGATACAATTTGGATTGCATAGACACCGTGACTCCTTGAGAGACTAAAAACATAAATGAGAACCACCATGAGCTATTTGAAAAGCATCACAAAACATGCCCACATAAGAAAACAACATGTAGAGACTAGAAATGTAGTTAGTGGGCCTAATGTGCATGTATTTCCTTTGAAAGTGCTCCCAAATGAAAGAGATCTTTGTAAGCATTCAAATCAAACTAAAATCACCAAAGAAGCAGCCCAAAAACATTTGTTATGAGCATTAAAAGTTTTAGGGCTCTGTCATGCATAAATGGCTCTAAGGTCCATATGGTAGATTTAGAGGGTAGACACATGGCCCAATTATGGGCTCGTCGAGTCACATGGACCCCGCCTTTATTTAGTTTTTAGTGGGCTCCAAAAAGCCTTATCCAAGATGTCTCTCTTATATTTTGGGCTGATCTTAATAGTGAAGTAACTTGCAATTACTCCTTGATCACATAATCTTAGGCTCAATTTAACTTTCACAACACTTTGTTCGAGGTGGACCACCTCCAAGCTCACCATGTGTCATCTTTGTAGGGAATCAAACTCGTAGGCTCTTATGAAGGTGTGGGCATTACGATAAATGTATCTTGGGACCCTCTCCGAATGATGACGTGTCATCATCTCATACACTCGAAGTTTCAAGCTCTTGTTGACCTTCGAGAGGCTCTTTGAATATTCCAAGTATGCGGAATTGTGCCATGCTTTCAAATTTTTACGAGTTTTTTTCAAACTTGACTCTAGTGTCCTTACCAAATTTATACATGCTTGAAGCCCTTGAGTCCTTTCCCACTCCTTACTTCACTAAGCATACAAAGTGTTTTTCTATAAAAAAACACTTCGAGCACCCCCTCTTCTCTAGATTGTGGGACTAATCCCTTTGTATATTTCTTTAAGGGCATGACTTGTTTGCCATTGGAGACAAAGTGGACACCTTTGGAGCTCACCTTAAGCCTTCGTGAGCCTAGAAATAGTTTAGCAAAATTCTTTGGAGATATTTGGAACTCTAAGTGACGCAATGAGGTTGTAGGACCTTGTATCGAGGCTAAGGCACCACCATTGGTGTTCTTGTGACACATTGAGATTCATAGTGAGCATTAGATTGCTTGGAGAATTTAGAAAAACATAAGAAATTAGGGAGAAGAGGGGAAGATAATGTATACACCTCATTTTTTATGCTTGCTAACCTTTTCTCTTATGCAGGGGATGTTGATGCATTATCCTCCTGAGCGGGTGCCTCAAGGGGCTGTTAGGATTGGGGTGTGATCGGACTTGGTCACATGGGCTAGACCACAACATTTGAGAGATATCACTATGTTATCCTTTATACCATAGTTACCCTATCCTCACTTTATTTCCTCTCTTGTCCATATGTTGCCATCATTATCTTCACTTGTTCTCATTCATTCTTGGTCTTTTCATTGTTTTCGCTCAACCTGGACCTTCGTCATGCCTTCATTTATTCTTTTGCTTCCATTCCCTATTGTCTTTCACCTCTTGACCTTAGGTTTCCCCAAAGACAACACAATCACCCATGCCCATGGGCGATTGTGTCGGGTTTTTATCTTCCCATAGCCAACAGGTTTGCCCACAAGAGCTCCTATCAAGTATATACTCCTATCTTTTTATCATTTTAATATCAATCAATCATTACTCTAAACATTTCACATTACTTGCACATTGGACATTTGTGCACATATTCACATATAGTTATTAGACTTGAGGTTTTGGAGCTTATCTCTTTACATTTGGGTCACCACAATGAGTAAGGACTAGAAGTCTTCTTCTTGATCTTCTCCCCTCTCCACCTATAGTGTTTCTCTCTCATTGCTTTGTGATCTTTGGGAGGATCAATACATCAACGGTCACATTGTAGGTGAGTATCTTTGACCCTTCTTTATCTTTTTATTTCATGTTTATTGTTGTGTGGATGGTTGATCATTCATTATTATAGATTAGGGTAGATGTATGTTTGCTTTAATTTATTGCTTTGTCTTATTATGTTATGCCCCTTGGCTTTATCCATCTCTTGACCTACTCTTATTTTGAATCCTAGTAGGATACCTCTCTTTATCAGTAAGTATAGGCTTGTGAAACCTATAACTATCTTAGGGCTATGGCTAATATTCTCTAGAATTGTGACACTTGCGCTCCTTAAGCACCTTTGGTATATACATCTTATGTTTAGGCCTATATTTGATCCCCAATCTTGAGAAGATAGGCTTAGATCAATATTAGCCCATCACACATTCTAGTGAACTCGACGTGAATCGTATTACCACTATGATTTATCATCATTTTACCTTTATTTCCTACGCAATCAACCCCTATGTATGTTTTTTTTTCATGACTGATTTTACCTGTGATCCTTTCTATTTAACCTAACACGATTGACCTTTGCGCAAAACCTCGCACGACTAATCCTATCGATAACAACTTTTATTCTTTCCATTGCCATAAACCCTTGTGCATCTCTACACGATGATCCTATCAAGATCAAGACAAGATTTCTTTTCTTGAGTGTCATTTTTAGCTCCTTATCATGTCTCCTCTCGGGACTTTTGTTGACTTGATCGAGATCGACAAGAGGATCTTCCCATTTTTGACATATGTCCAAATGGAGTTTCCGATGACGATCTTCCCATAAATGCCCATACCAATATGAACATACCGATTTTCACCTTGATTCTAACGATGATTTGTCATCTTTTAATAATCTCACCCATCCTTCATTGGAAAATACCAATTGGGTCCTTGAACACATTTTTAATTTTACCACCATGGACAAATCCCAACGTTCTCCTTTTCTTAACATGATCAACTTTAGTTCAAACAAACCTAATCTTGCTCAACTCAACATAGACCTATTCAATACTATGAACCTTGCACATCTCATGGTCGTTCTCGTCTATGTGCATTATTTCAGTGATCTATCTATCCAGATTTCACCCCAACCAACGATATCAACCACAATGTTTCTAAGACGATTGATTTCGTAGAGGAAAATGTCCATTCTATTCTTTTTCACATTTTGGGGCATCTACTGATGTTTCTCCCTCTTTCACTTTAGACTTTGAGGTATTTTTGGATGCTTACATGTGCTTTTCGTAATACTAACAACCTCCTACTTTCATCACATTCTTACTATCGGGGCATCTTACGATGTCCATTCTCACTCATCCTCTAGCTTGGGGGCATCTTACGATGCCTTCCATATCTTATCATGTTACATTCCAATCAAGAACCATATATCCATTGTATCCAAACAAATCCAATTCCAAGAAATCTTCAAAGATTAACTCTCCCACCTAGCACTCCATAGATGACAACATTCTCCAAATCAACTACTTCATCAACTTGCTATTTCACTCTATTCTCATCCCGCTTGGGTCTCTACGACCATTGTATCCTATCCTGGATACTTTGGTAATCTATTTATCTTTACCAACATACTCGCTAACTCCACAACAATATGACTGATTAGTGCATTTATCTCACTTTATCATACTTATAACATCTACCCATTGGTTTTTTGCGCTCTTGACTTTACTACCCAGCGTTGGGTTTTCATCCTCAATTCTCACTACACTCCCTCCATCTCATGGTCTCCTAACTAAGCGATTTATGTCTTATCTTCTAGTGTTTCTTTCTAGTCTTGTCTCTTTAAGGTTACATGTAGCCATTATGCCCACCACATGCAAGCGGAGCGACACTGGAAGGTAAGTATGTGGTATGTATGTTTCATTTGGTGGAGTTCATTATTCTATCTTGCACTTACATTTTTCTTCTTTTCTAGCATTTACTTTTGATTTTAGGTGTTGCATTGGTCTTTTTTTGAAGGCCATCTCGTACTTCACTATTGTGACATGTGACGATATTTGATTGAGACATATGTATACACCTCATTTCTAACGCTTGCTCACTTTTTCTCTTGTGCAAGGGTTGTTGATGCATTATCTTCCCGAGCGAGTGCTTGAGGGCCTACTAAGATTAAGGTGTGATCGAGCTTGGTCATGTGGGCTAGACCACAACATTTGAGAGATATTGGTATGTTGTCCTTTATACCATAGATGCCCTATTCTCTCTTTGTTTCCTCTCGTCCGCATGTTTTCATCATTATGTTTACTTGTTATCACTCATTCTTGGTCTTTTCATTGCTTTCGATCATTCTAGACCTTCGTAACGCCTTTGTTTATCCTTTGACTCCCATTTTGCATTGTCTTTCACCCCATGACCATACGTTTCTCCCATGACAGATACAAGATTGTCCACAGTGATTGTGTTGGGTATATACACCTCCCTTTTTGTCATTTTAGTTTGAATCAATCATTGCTCCTAACATTTGCACATTGTACATTTGTGCACATATTCACATCTAGTCATTAAACTTGAGGTTTTGGAGCTTATCTCTTTGCATTTGGGTCACCATAGTGAGCTAGGATTGAAGGTCTTCTTCTTGAGCTTTTCCCTTTTCCACCCATAGCGATTCTCTCTCGGTGTTGTTATCTTTGGGGAGGATCAATGCATTAATGGTCACACCGAAGGTAAGTATCTCTAACCCTTATTTGTCCCTTTTTTCATTTTTATTGTTTTGTGGATGTTAGTAGAGGTTCTTGGATTACAACATCGAACTTGCTACAAGTTGTAGTGGATTATAACTAAGAGATCAATTCGTGAATAGAAAATGTGCAAAGATTTAAGAACAAAAGAACCATATCACATGAAATCCATAAGGTAAATAGAATAAACAAAGCTATAACAAAACATAGATGGAAAAAGGAACTATACTGAAGTATTTTCTGTTAGGATCCAAGATCAACCTTCTTTCAGATAACATTACATAGCTTTATATAAAATGCGATGATTGTTGAGTTATTAGTCCTTTAATCTTCTTCTCATAGATTCAGAGGCTTTTCATATTCCTTACCTATGCGCAGAGAAAATATACATTATAGCTTTTGTCCTATACTACTATATACATATAAAAGGATTGTAGAATCGTTAACTATATCCATGTCGACTTACTATTACATTTTATTATCAAACACTTTCCCAGGACTTAATAGTTGTTTCGCTTGAGACAAAAGTTACTTTGATCTGCTTTGGGACTTTTGTGTTTGCTTTTGTCCAAAGCTTAGAATGGTGATTGTATTGCATAAATTACTCTATTCGTAGTTGACACAAAGGACATCGTTTACAAGTTTTCATCCTATGTGTACTACTTAACCGCTATTGTGGGTTTTTCAATTAAGTAGACTCCTCATTAGACAACCCTTCCGAGTTTTCAATCTAAAGGAACTCTCTCATAGACCGACCTTACAAGTTTTCGGACTATGCGGGTATGCTTACAAATACAACAAAATTTGCACATTTAATTTTTTTACCTAATTACCTTTCACAAAATTGTGATGCTCTTTGTTTATTGTTGTTGCCCGGTTTGCTTTTGTTGTTACATCTTCTCGGTTTGATTGCGAGGGTGAATGGTGTTGGTGGCATTATGAGTGTGGCATTGTCTCTTTGAAGAAGTATATGCAACAAAATGAACCTTGGTGTGTTCTTCATTGTTTGCACAGTTGGGAGAATTACCTCTAGGTTTGCCTTATATGTATTCTAATGTGCAAATTTAGTCTCCGGTAGTACATCTGTAATTGCGTTAGTCCCCGCATAATTTCATACAATTGATCATCCTTGGCCTATTGGGTAGCTTGGTCATGAATCGAGATAGTGGTCTGGATATCCTGAATGAGTGTCTTTAGTCAGTCTTTCATTCACTGTGCTTGAACCCTTGTGAAAGTATTCCTTGTTGCATTTTATTCCCATTCTGCAATCATTCACTAACATTATCCCTAACTTGTAATGATGACTGCAAATCTGTTTCAAGATTTTGATCATCTGCCTCTGTCATCATCTGTTGGTGTAGTTTTGTCCCTACTTCAATATCATTCTTATTATCTCTCACAAGAGTATGCAAGTGTGTATTCCAATCCATGAGCTCAAATATTAGCTACTTTGCTCGAGCTTCAACTCCGCTTCAACATTGTGATATACTCCTTGAGTATCATAATTGCCTCTTTTTCTTCTTGCTTGACATTCGTTACTTGAGTTGCAAGTTTTTTTCACTTCGTTGTCATTCTAATTATCTCTGCACAACTTGTCAACGAGAAGCATTATCTACATCACTTCACTCATGACTTGGTTGCCTATGATATTTGTGACCAACTTGGGACAATGTTGTCCGACATATGACCTCAAATTGTGTAATGTCTTCTCCAAGTTCTCCTTTTGCCGGGCCATGTGCAATGTGGTAACTCCTATATTGGCTTTCAATGTGTGTACTCATTCAATCTATGTTTGCAATGAAAATTTCTCCAAATCTACTTCCATTGTGTTGGTTGTAGCTCGCACACTTGTTCGAGTTATTTGTGGGAGTACACTATAAACATGGGATGAAGGGAGAATTAGCTTACCATTTTTGTGTTGGCGCCATTGATTGTGTTGTCCACCTAAAAATTTGTGCACCCCCATTTTCCGCTTCTTCTACCTCTTGTTGGTGTTGTCTTTGGATGTCATGGCCTTTGATTTTTCATGTGCTTCCTTTGCTTCCACAACTATTTGTTCTTGTAGCTTTTGTTCTTCTGCCACTCTTTTCCCTTCTTCTTACTTTCTTCTTTTCTCTAAATTTCTTCTCGCTTCCTTTTCTCTTTTCTACTTCTACCGTAGCTCATGCTTCCTTTTCTTCTCTTTGTTTTTCCTCTCTCAACTTTATTTCTTCTTCTTCTTGCTTCCTTTTCATGTTCATGACCTTCTGTGTTTTGGCTTGCACAATTTTTATCTTATGTTGCTCTTCTTTATGTTCCTTGCGCATTCTATCTTCCTCTTGTCTTTGTTTCTCTTTAGCTTGTTGTTTGCACAACTTCTCTTGTTGCCTTTTTCTTCACTCGTAGTTGTTTGGTTGCATCCTCTTTTTGACTAGTTGTTTATGTTGGTTTTGTCCTTTCGCTATGCACTAGTCTCATGTGATGCCTTCTTGTTCTCGCATCACATGGGCACTTAGCATTTCCTTTGCACCATTTCGGATGTATTGCTCATCTCTTGTGGAGATAGCGGAGGAGAATGTGTGCCTGTATTTGAATTGTAGCTTTGGGGACTGTGCTTTTGATTCTTCTTTCCTTGACTTCCCTTTGCTCCTATGTTCTTAGCTCTCTCATCAACAAGTTTTTCTTGCACTTGATGCTCAATTATCTTCTCTTTGTTGTATTTCTTCCTATGTAAGCGAGGCTCTTCTACGTGTGTTGACACCCCCAAATAACATAATTGGTTCTTTGATCAGTGCTGGTAGTCGCACCACTCTGAAAGGGCTTGTTTCACTTCTCTTCTTCTTAGGTGGAGAAACTAGGAATTATTCCTCTAGTGTGGCTACATCAAGCCCCTAGTCCTTTAGACCCTCATTTATGTTGTGCAACAACTATTTTTGTGTCACATCCTCCCGTCCTACAAAGGTGATCATGAGAGACTTTGGCATTGGCGAGTTCGACCCTTTCTTCCGCCTTAACTTTTTGTTTGCGGAGTGCTCCATTACAATAACTTTCGAGTGTACCATTGTTGTTCCTATGGCGTATACATTTTGGTGTCGATTTATGTAATTATGATCGCACATGTTCTATCTTTGTCAATTTACATTTGTTGAATGTCCAAATTGGCAAACCAACTAGGGTAATTTGGGGTCTATTTTCGCCCTTGGTGATTGTCTTTATGTTGTTGCAATGATTGGTTGTTTACCTCTTTTCCATTTTGTCTCTGTTGATGACTCTTCTCCTTCAAATTGTGGTAAGGGTTGATTTGGCTCAACTACTCTCATTTGTGGCTCTCTCCACCGGTTGTTCTGGTCTTTGTGTGCGTAATGGTCATAAACTTGTTGGGATCATGCCATGTTGTCTGTGAGTTCGGCCTTGGATATCTCCATGTTGATGAAAAATGGCAGTGAATTTGAATGTTTTGCACCGGCGACCTTTGATCGTGGTATGAACCCATCATGTTACAATGTGATATTGGCATATATGGTGTTGGTGAAATAATTTGTCGCAGTGCAAATTATTGGTTTCCACCAACAGTCACGGGGCTAAGCCCCTCCTTCTTTGATATGGGGAGGCTCCCATTATTGAATGTAAACTAACTAAAGATGTGGGTGGCCGTTAGGCCAAGGATCACACATGAATACTCCAATAAACCTGTGACAAAGTTCTTGTAAAAAGTACAAGGGATGAATTTTTTGTGAAGGGAGGTAAAGGGGAGTTAGAGAAATAAGGAGAGAGAGGGTTAATGTTGTGAGTAGGCTTACATAATTCACATACATCAACCAGAGTAGGTCCACATTTAATTAGAAGAACACAACAATGCAAGCAATCAACGAGACCAACAAACTAGAGACATAGTTCTGCAGATTCATCAATCGAGGACACAAGTTTCCTTCTTGCTATGCAAGATCACCATGTAGACTAATCGATGATGAGGAAGCCTTTAGATGGACCTTTGAGAAAATGCTTCATGAATGAGAGTCTTGACCTCTGACCACCTGTTGCATGAGAAAAGCGTGATTGCATATTCTTCCTCCTTTTGTGAGATGTAAGAACACTCTAGAGTATGAAATGAGTGTTTAGAAACACTGTTGTGAGACATTGCAATGTGAACTTGAGATGATTGTTGGCATCACTCATGATGATCCTCTCATGTCATGTTTCTCATGACCATTTCCTTAATGACTTGAATTTTGATGTTTCAACACCCTCGTAGGCTTCATGATGTTCTTGATTGCATGTGTTTCCTAAGTGAACATTTGTTGAATCGAGAATGCCACGATTATAAATTCCCCTTTGATGAGATGGAGAAAGATTCCAAGGCATTGAATAAGTGTTGAAGAACATTGTTATGATATCAACACTATGATAGGAGCATGATAATCTCTTCTGATTACAAGGGAGGAGTCAAGATGTAAGGATCACTTTCTTACTTTGCTAGGACATTGCAATTCACCCTAGTGATCACAAATCAATTCTATGATGTTCAAACTTCTTGATGCTTGTCTTTCACTCACTGAAATGGATCCTTACTTTGTAGATAGAGGATTACTCCTTGAATGAGATTCATGTCCTATGGTCATCCATTGAACCGAAATGAGTTGATTACACATGCTTTTTCCTTTGAGGCATTATCACTCTACTAGGTGATGAATATGTGTTTAAGAACACTACCAAGTGAATGTCATCGAGTGAAATTGAGATGAGTGCCCATTCTTGCAAACATGGTGTTCAAATGAAGATCATCACCTTACCCCTTTATGGGTCCAAAATACTCACCTTCTTTCTCATATACCTCCCTAGGGAATACATGAATCTTTGATTCTCCACATATGATGGTCCCGAGTATCTCGGTGGCTTGATTAGCTCATTTTCAATTCACTTTCCTTACTAAGAGGTCATATGAGTGGAAACCTACTTACGATATATGAACACCTTTTTGCTTCAATGTTACTCATGGACATGGGTTTCCTCCTCAAGATAACAAGATGAATCCTTGAATGGAACTTGAAGGAATGCTCGAGGATGAGTTTCATGTTTCTAATATCCATACTACATTGAAACACTACAAATGCTACTCCTATGACTTGCAAGATGTGACCTCCTCACCAAGCTTTGATTAAGTGTTTAGAAACACTCGCAAGAGGTATGTATTGTTTGTGATTTAATAAAATAGAAATTTACTTGAACCCTAATTATAGAGTAACTGAATGTACAATATGATATGCAATTGCTAAATACTATATGACACAAGCAATAAGCAAGTAAAGTACAAAACCTAAGAAAGAGATATAAGAAATATGACTTAGTTGATTTGTGTTTGATCTTGAAGTGTTCTGAACTGGGAAAACTACTTTGAACATGAGGTGAACTATGTCGTCAATGCTTAGGATAAATTTTGGAGCTCACAGATGATGTCGGACATGGGCGGCCCACGGCTAGACAGGGGCGTCTGGCACTTTGAAGACTACTACTAGGCGCTAGTGATTGTGTAAATGGTCAGAATTTGGTTTTTACAATGTCGCACAAGTGTCACAAATATTCCATGTTGATCGCTTGTGTGTCATTATTTGATCGTCGAGGATACATAACTTGTAAAACATATATTCACATGCAATACCCACAAAACCACATCAAATCCAAAAGGAAATATGCAATGGGGAGTCGGAATGACCACGAAGGTCACCTCGAGAGTGAGCTTACAACCAAGCGTTACACTACATCTCAGACTCCATGTAGTTTTGGTGAGTGTGTGTAAGAATCGTGCCCTAGGATTCCCTTGTGTAAGTGCACTTGATAGCGGGCTAGATCTAGAATGTAACAATGTATAACATGTGTGGATGGAATAAAGAACTTCCCCTTCCTATGTAGTGTATGCAGAAAATGTAGTCCCTTGTCCCTTGATTGAATGCCAAATGGATGCTTTGAAGTGCTTTAGGTGCCTTTTGAGTGCAAGCTTAGGTGATAGTAATAATGCTTAGAGCTTGGTCCTTGATTTTGAACACATAACTATGTATTTATATGATTCCCTTCTTTAAATTTCAGTAATTGACAATTAGAAGGTGACCCATAAGTAGAAAAGATGCCCAAAAGATAAAAGAGACCCAAAAGAAGTGAGTAAGGTGGAAAAGGGTCGGGGCGCCCAGAGGGGACATGGGCATTTAGGTGCTCCTATCCTGGCTGGCACTAGTGTCTTGATCCATAAAATATAAATAAGTAAAATATTGACTGGGTTGTAGGGTGTAAAAGACCAAATAGAAAACAAGAAGCAAAGGAAAGATGCCAAAGACAATCATCAATTACTAGTTTTCTTTCTTAGGAATCATATGAATGCTAGTATGTGTTTAGGACCTAGAAATGTACCCAAGTGCATGATTTTGTGTCTACATTTTCCCCACTTTATGTTGTTGAGTGAATACTTGATAACATAAAGTAGATAAGAGATGTGTACTTGATAACCATGTAGAGTGCGATGAAAAGCGTGTCCGAGTGGACAAGTGAAGCATGGAATGATGCAAAAAAGTGGAAACTAGGAAGAGAAAGTGACCCTAGGGGTGAAGCATATGCATTGTACCATGTTGTACCTTGTTGTTTTTTGCTTGTTGTGTTGTTGTTTGCTTCTTGTAAGGATGGACCTACAAAAAGAAGAGCAAGAATGTAGTCAAAGTTATGTATATGATAAATCAGAGAAAAATGTGCATGTGCATAAGTATGTAAAAGTGTGTAAAATGAAAGTGTGCACCTAATGTAGAAGAGTGTAAAAGATAGAAAAGTGTCCTGAAAATGTATGCGAAGAGCAAGTTTTTTTACCGATCTCATGCCAAGTGAGTTTTTTGGGCGATCTCACACCAAGACGTGAGTTTTTGGGTGATCTCACAACAAGTGCAAGTTTTTTTGGCAATCTCACGCCAAAGAGAAAGTGTTGGGGAGAGAGGTCTAGTGTTACTCTCCTTCCATGACTCTACTCGATAAACACCACTGCAGATGGTGTGTCCCTGTTTTTTTCATTCCCTATTTTTCCTTCCATTTGTTTAGAATTGTTCCAATTGAAAATGTAGGATATAAATTGTATTATGTTTGCTGGAGGATTGTGCCTGATATCTGTGAAAACTATCTAAAGGCTTATGAACTGATGTGTGTTGATATGAGAAATTGATAGTATGTGTGCCCCAAGGACATTAACACCTAGGGGAGGACATAAGCGCCTGGCACGCTTTTTGAGCCTAGCCTACGTTTTTGTGTTTGTGTTGTGTTGAGGACCCAAGTCGATTCTGGGTCATTCTATAACTATTTTTCATGTTCGATTTTGTGTTGTAGCTCGAGCTGTTTTAGGGGTGATTTTTCACCCAATGTATGCCCCCTCATTTGGGGTGCATGCGACGTCGATAGGAGTGTGCATCCCAAAAGAGGTATGTGATGTTGATTTGAAACTGTATCCCCGTAGGGGAGGGGATGTGCATGGTAGAAACCAAGGCACATGTAAACAAAGTGGCTAGATAGATGTGTTAGTAGAAAAAAGTAGCAAACATGTCATAGAAAAACAATGTAACAAGCAAGTGTGCATACAAGATAGACCGTGAAAAGAGGGTTTTAAACATGGGACATCACTCATAATGTCACAAGATAATCAAGGTCGAAGTGGCCAAAAGCATACAAGCAGTGATCAAACAAGACATAGGGCATAGCCCGCAAAACAATGGCATACAATAACAATCAATGGCAAATGATGTCAAGCAAAGTATCAAATAACCATGGTGGAAAATAGTCTTGCAAGGAAAATGTTGCACATGAAGCACCCATTAGTTATCATGTTAGAAAGATAAAAATAATGTCAAGGCATGTATGTGTCAATGGAATAAGTAGTGTGTTAGAAGTAGGAGTAGTAAATAATAATGAAACAATAACACCTATAATGTGTGAGAAAGTAGATGCCCCAGAGCCTCAATGGGACTAGTAAGAGGTACAATGCCAAACATCATTACAACATGTAAGAACCTATAAGAGATATGCATTCACTCCAAAAGACCAAGTGAACGCGCATGTGTATATAGAAAAGATATTGACATACTAAGTATCCGTCTAGCATGGGAAACAAAGTGTACATGTAAGTATAAGAAAGCAAGAGTAAGTGCAACCAAGATATGCAATATGTTGTGTATGAGTGTGATGGAATGGTATGCAATGTGAATGTGATAGGAGTAGTGTTCCCCAAATGGATGTGGATGAGTATGAGATGAGGTTCATTTATAAAAGACCCTCAACAATCAAGAATGAACCATAGAACAAGAGTGCATCATCGGGAAATGGTTTTGAAAATGTGTGCTAGAAAGATAGATCATGAAGCATAGAGCGTGAAAGAGTGAATGTGGTGAGGTTTATTTCATATTTATACCCTCAATAGTCAAGTATGAATCATGGAACTAGAGTTCGTCATAGGGTATGATGATGCAAAGTGTGTATCAAGATGTGAAAGAGAGACTAGATACAAAGCACGGAGCGTAATGTGTATGTGTAGAGACTAGAAAGAATTGGTAATGATTGAAGGGGGAGGATAAAGCATGATTTCCCCCAAGTGTGTGATGAAAAGTAAGCTATCCAATGAGAGTGAAGGGAAAGGGTCCTCCACCTGATGTCCGAGGAGATAAAGGTGTGTGAAAATGCTCTAAGATCGGTGGTGTATGAGAAGGATGATGTATATGTGAAGGAAGCCTATGTGGTGAAAGAGGTGGTGAACACCTATGTGAAGTAGACCTATGAGGTGAAGGAGGTGATGAGCCTATGTGAAGAAGACCTATGAGGTGAAGGAGGTGATGAGCACCTATGTGAAGAAGACCTATGAGGTGAAGGAGGTGGTGAAACCTATGTGAAGGGGTTTCCTGAGTAGGGGACTTATGCTGATGAGATGGACTAGTGGACCTATGAGGACAACAACGTCGTGAAGTAGGATGTGTGCAATAGGAGAACTAGGTGTAGAATATGCCTTATATTTGAGAGGTCTAGGAGACCTAAAGTTGAAACTGGTGGAAGAATGTCATCAAGAGGAGGTAGAGGTAATGGTGTGCATGGTGGAACACCTTTAATAGTGACAACTTGTTTATTGTAAATGAACTTAAGACACATATGATTCATGGAGGGAATAGCTTGAGTAACACGGAGCCAATGGATACCTAAGAACATGTCACAACCTTTGATTGAAGATGCCACAACAAATGACACAAGCATGGTAAGAGGCCCAATTGTAATGGGCAGCCTAATGTAGCCAAAAGAATTAGGAACTAGATATGAAATAGTAGAAAATTGGACATTTGATAGCCATAAGAAGTGCAATAGAGCACACACTAATAGGAGCCTTTGGATAGATCATGGTGTTATTAATAGTGTATGAACCAATAGAATCATTGATGTGTAATGAATTAGAAGAAAATGTTACATGATAATCGTGATTGGAAAATGTAATGATTGGTGGTGATGCATCAACAAAAGCAACAAGAAAATCAAGGGGCCCCGATGAAGGAGGGGGCACAACATGATATGTATGATTAGCAAAAGAATCAGAAGCTTGTGTATCATGCTTAGGCAAAGGGTCATTAAAGATTTTTAGCTTTTTGTTATCATTGACTGACTTAGAAGAAGATGATGCTGGGGAGGAGCTCAATTGAATTATTATCAATTAGATCTTGAATTAGATGCTTGAGTTTGAAACAACGATCGTGGAATGCCCAATACATTGATGATAATCACATTTAGCATTTTCATCATAATTGCAGCCACGAGGCAAGATGGATCAAGATTGAGAGGTGGTGGAAGAGTGATGAGATTGCTTTTGAGAAGTTGAGGGAGTAGAAATCGAGGCACATATGGTAATTTAGTGAAAGTACACTTTGGAGGTTGCCATTGAAGCTTTTCAGGAGGAGAGACGACATTGATAGTTGCCTTTGCTTCAATGGGCTTAGGAGAAGGCTTGAATGTTGATTTAGATTGAAATCTATTAGAAGATGATGAAGAAGAATCATGATATTTGATTTTCCCATAGAGAGTAATTTGACTTCACATTTTAAGAATATGACATAACTAGATCAAATGAAGGAGATGTCTCAAAGATAACACTCTCTTGAAGTGGTGGTAATAGAATTTGAACAAATAGATCTTGTAGTTCCGAATCAGCAAGCACATTGGTCATCTTAGCTAAATTGTTCTTATAACATAATACATAGTCCACTAGATGTTCATTAGATCTTTGTTTGATTTGTGCCAGTTGAGAATAATAAGAGATCTTAGTGTCGATATTGATTGAAAAATGAGCAAGAAAAACATCGGCTAAATGTGTGAAAGAAGTTACCGAATGACAAGTAGATCAGTAAAACCAACACATGGCGTAATCTTGAAGACTCCTAGGAAATAACTTAGCAAGCAATGTATGATCATCCACATAATCTAGACATGCCACATGAAAAGCTCGAGATTCTCTTGAGGGTCACCATGGCCATTGAAAATGGGCAACTTAGGGGTGAAAAAGTTTAGAGGAAGTGAATAAGTATAAATAATGCGGGTGTAAAAGGAGTGTGAAGAAGTAAGGAGGAATCAAGAGATGGAGAGGAGTGTGAAGTAGCTTGCTCTGTTGAAAAATTTGAACTTTTAAGTCCTGATAGAGAGAAGCTAGGTCTTGTGTGCCAAAGAAGAGACTTGCCAAGTGTGAGAAATAAGAGGTAGAGTGAAATGGTTGGTAGGAGTAGGAACAAACATGGGAACAATAGAATTAGGTGGAAGGGTAAAAGAAGGAGGTTGTGTTGCAATAGGAATAAAAGCAATGTTAGAGATTGGAGGGTTAAGTTCAACTAGATTGGTGGCCTCCTCACGACCAAAAAAATAAAAGTAAATCTAAATGTTGTGGATGTTCAACAATATGAGCATTGAGATCACGAAGTTCTTCATCAAAAAAGGGTGGATAAATTTCAACCATGTTAAGAAGATGATAATATGCCTAGAAGATAGGTTGGGTTCGAGCGATGGGTTCACCAAATGATTTAATAAAAATAGAAATTTAATTAAACCCTAATTACAAAGTAACTAAATGTACAATATGATATGCAACTGCTAAATACAATATGACACAAACAATAAGCAAGTAAAGTACAAAACCCTAAGTAAGAGATATAAGAAGGATGACTTAGCTGATTTGCGTTTGATCCTGAAGTGTTCTAAACCGGGAAAATTGTTGAACATGAGGTGAACTATGTCGTCAATGCTCATGATAAATTTTGGAGCTCACGGATGATGTCGGACATGGGCGACCATGGCTGGACAGGGGCGTCTAGGAAATAGAGACTATTATTGGGCACCTGGATGTGTGTAAATCGTCAAATATGGTTTTTACAAAGGTCGTATAAAGTGTCATGAAATATTCCCTAATGATAGCATCTGTGTTTCTCTTTGATCACCGAGGATACCTGTAACCTCGCAAAAATATATTCACCTACAAAACCCACAAAACCAAATCAAATTCAAAAAAGAATGATGCAATATGGGGAGTCAGAATGACCTCGACGGTCACCTCGAGAGTGAACTTACGACTTTGCGCTGCACTACATCTCAAACTCCATGTAGTTCTAGTGAGTGTGTGTAAGAATTGCGCCCTTGTGCAAGTGCATTCGATAGCGGGCTAGATCTAGAATGTAACAATGTATAACATGTGTGGATGGAATAAAGAACTTCCGCTTCTTATGCAATTTATGTAGAAAATGCGAGTCCCTTGTCCTTTTATTGAATGCCAAATGGATGCTTTGAAGTTCTTTAGGCGCCTTTTGAGTGCAAGCTTAGGTGATAGGAATAATGCTGAGAGCTTAGTCCTTGATTTTGAACACACAACTATGTATTTATATGATTCCTTTGTTTGAATTTCGTAATTAACAATTGGAAGGCTAATCCATACTTAGAAAAGATGCCTAAAAGATAAAAGAGACCGAAAAGAAGTGAGTTAGGTGGAAAAGGGTCGGGTGCGCCAGGGGACAGGGGTGCCTGGGCACTCCTGTCCTGGATGGGCGCTAGTGTCTGGAGCCATAAAAGATAAATAAGTAAAATATCGACTGGGCCATTTGTAAGGTGTAAAAGACCAAATAGGAAACAAGAAGCAAAGGAAAGAGGCCAACTACAATCTTCAATTACTAGTTTTCTTTCTTCAGAATCATATGAATGCTAGTGTGTGTTTAGAACCTAGAAATGTACCCAAGTGTGTGATTTTGTGTCTATAGTTTGCGACTCTTAGATGACTGTCATCATTCACTCATGGCGAGCTTCCTTTATCATGCTCATGGTGACCACTTCCTTGATGGCTTGAATTATGATGTTCTTGGTATTTAATTTTCTTCACATACCTCATGATGGTCTTGATTTTACCTACTATCCAAGTGACTACCTTTCACACAAACTCAATGACTCACTCGATTCGTTTATCATCTTGATGTGATTCATATGATGATCCTCACCTTTAGGGAGAGGGTTAGTGAAAATGATGTCTCCTTCATGATGGAAACATACTTAGGATGACTCTCTTCGCCACAATTAGGATGATCTAGACCATCCAACCCCTTTGCATCAAATCGTGCCTTGCAGAAATCACCTCTAGACTAATGCTTAGACATCCTATAGAGATTTTATTTCTTGTTTGGACCACGAGACACCTTCCGGATTTGCGATGATGGAAAAAAGCAATGAGATAAAAAAATGGGAGTTGTCAAAACTTTTTGCGCTAAATTCCAAGACTTACTATTTTTAGCGAACCCCGTGGTAATTTTGATAACATGCTTCAAATTACTTAGTCCCGGAAAATAAATTGATTCAAGGCCAAAAATCATGTTTTAGGGTCCCCTCGCAAATTTTTCTAACTCTCCTATCCAGTTGAAAAGAGCAAGTTCTCGAGAAAAGGTGAAAAGGCTGCAAAAACAAGCTTGGGCAGAAAATCACGAAAATGGCTAAGTCCTAGTCCTCGTAATAATGGGACATGAGGGACATCTCGGCGCGAATCGGCCGAAAGGCCGCCAGCAACGGCAGGCAAAGGAACATCTGGGCCGCCGGGACGGACGCGGGATGCGGAAAGCCGGTTCGGCCGAAGGAGAAGAAAATCGACTAACTGCTCTGGGACATTTGGGACGCGAAGACGCGAAGGACGCGAACCGCTCGGATCGGCCGAAAAGGAGAACTTTCGCACTAAGTAGTTCGGGACATGTGGGACAAAGGTACGCGAATCGGCCAATCGGGCGAATCGAAGAATTTGTCCCAGATGCATACCAGACATGTGGGACAAAGGGACGCGTGGGACGCGGATAGCCGAAGGAGCCGAAAGCCAATCAAGCAACGCCACGTGTCATCGGCCGAATGAGGGACGAGGAAGCCCATTTCGGGCGGATCGAAGTTTTTGTCCCAGACAGTCTGGGACATCCGGACAAATGGACGCGCTGGACGCGAAAGAGCCGGCAGACCCGCGGACCAACCAAATCATGACACGTGTCACAAGGAGAAAAGTCCAAAAAGTTCAAAGGGCGAGGTTTCAAGCACTAACCCGAGCCAATAAAAGGAGGACACGTGTCCAATGAGGAAGGGAAGCTCGGAGCTCGGGAAGGAGTTAGAGAGTTTAGCAAGAGTTTTGGCCGAAAAGCTAAAAGCAAAGGTCTGCCCCGCGCCCCTGTCGACCAATCAATGCATGCCACGTGTCCCAAGTGGCGGGGGCGCGGAAGGAAAGTGGAAAATGTTCCAAAATCACAAAAGGAAAAACTTTCAAGGAAAAACCCGCGGGACAGCAGAGGAGAGAGAATTACGTATCCAATCAGCGCTTGACACGTGTCGTCCAGGTGGCAGAGCGCGGGAAAGATCTTCAAAACACATTTTCACCTGTTTTGTGCCCTAAATCTTCAGATCTCCATATCTTTTGATCCAGAGCTCGATTTGCACGTTCTTTATATCAACGGAAAGCTTATGAAATTCTCTACATGATTCCGGGTTAATCTCGAATTTTGGTGTAGTCTAGAGAGAGAAAGTTGAGAAACGGCTCTGACGCGTGTTCATGGCCAGAAGTGACATTTTAGCGACCAAATTAATGCAGAATGGGTCGCATTCTCCTCCAAATCGGTCAAAGATGGCAGGGTATGGGTTTGTAAGGTTCCCCATGCCGTTTTAATGCATCTGCAGTCAATGAGGAATGGGCTTGCACGTTTTCCCATGTTTCTCTCTCCTGGGCTCGACCCATGCAATGTAAAAGCCGATTTGGCTCATTTTAAAAATAATAATTACAAGTTGTTCATCTTTCGGCTCTCTCCCCTCCCTTCTTTCCTTCTCCAGGGTTAAAAATGGAGTTCGAACCTCCTCCCCGCTCAGTAATGGCGTTTTTGCCTTTTACTAATGAAATGATGTTCTCAGGCAAACTTCAAGCAACAAAAACGTGTTTTGTGATGCATCCGTCCATCCTTGCTCGCTTTTTCGCTTGTTTTCCTCTTGCCTCTCTTCATTGCAGTATTTGTGCATGTTTGAATGTTCATTGCAGGTTTGAGCCGTGTTCATGGAGTTTTGGGACATTTTCTGTGTGAAATCTATCCTTGGGCCTGTGATGCATCTGTCCATCCTTCCCATTGCTCACCTCTCTTTGTTACATGGCAGTTTTGATAGATGTCCAACATTCTCCTTCTCTGGTGTATCACCGTTTTAGTGTAGGCTTTTGTTCTTTTCCTTTCTCTCTCTCTCTCTCTCTTTGGCATGGTTAGATTAGGATTAGATTAGCTTGCCTGCACTGGAATAGCTTGTGGCAGGTGGTTTAGGAGCAGGAACCAGCCTTCTCTGGAGATTCCTTTCTCATTTCTGCAAGTCCCACACTTGGAGAAAGGTTTCAATGTTGTGCAATCACACTGGATGCCTGAAGATCAACTTAGAAACCTGATCAGCATCCAGGGGTGCTGTGATTTTGCATCAACAGTTCTGGCACGCCCGGTGGGACCTTAGAGGTCTTCCATTTCATCTTTTGCAGGTTGGTGTGTTCCCGTGAAGATTTCAGCCTTTGAGGCACTTCGCAAACACATCCGGCGACTCCATCCGATCAAAGAACTCATTTCTCAAGTCAGCACTCCTTTTCCATCCATTTCCTTCCATATTTCTTTCCATCTCTTTCATTCTTTTCCATTCCATGAGGTTGTGCAATCATGACTTCATTTCCATCATGGAATTCACATCAACAACAACAGTATATTCCACCTCCAACATGTTTTACAAATCCTCCAAATCAGCCTTTTGAGCAAATTCAAGATCAAGATGCATACCCATATGAGCAAAGCAATGCCAAAGTCAGTTTGGCATGGAGCTTTCCAAGAGCAAGAGTATGCATATAATAAAGACCATCGATCTAAGACGCTGGTTTGTTGGAGAAAATCCAAAAGATGGAGGTAGAGATGGTGCACCCAGCAACACTCAAATGAGAGCTTTAATTGGTCATAGGACTCATTGTCCATGGGGAGGCCCTTTTCCAAGACACTTCAGCCCTCAAGAGAAGCTGGACTTCATGATAAAGATGCTGCCCCAACTTGCACAATGGACAAAGAAATAGAGGCCTATACATTCGGTGTCAACAACCTTGTCAATGGGTAAGTTCTACACCATCATCCGGTTTTTCTCTTCCCATTACTCAAGCAAAGATCATCTCATTTGGACTCGCAAATTTTAAACTCTCCATCTCGCTGTCCCAAATGTTGATCCCATGTCTCCACCTCTCGCCTTCCACCACACCTCAATTCTTCTTTCCTTTTTCCTTCCAAACAGTCATCCTCTCCACAAGAGCTAAAAAAAATCCCCCTCCTCTAAAGAAACAAGAGATTTCATCTCCTTTACCACCACAAAAATTTCCAAATCAATTGAGTTAAACCACCCTCCTCTTGCATTCCCAATTCCATGTGGGGAAGAAGAAATTGCAAAAATCAGTCATCAAGGACAGCAAGAGGAAGAGCCAAGAAAAGAAGAAATGATTAAGAGCTTAGTAAGTTTGGCTGCCAAGTTTGGTATGACAAAGATCCCCTTGATGGTCAAACCTACAGAAGAGGCTAAGGTTGAACAAATAGTGGTCAGGGCTGATTTTGTTGCAGCAGAAGAAGAAGTTCTTGCAGTCCCAACTTGTCCTCTAGAGCAGCAGATTGAAGAGTTTGACTTGACAAACTTCATGCTGGAGGAGGAGCTCATTCAAGAGCAAGATTGTCTTCGAACATTGGAGGAAGGAGAAGCTGCTCCAGATCCAGCAGCAGAGGAGCACATTCTAGCTGTGGAGGAGAAAGTTGCAGATCCAAGAGCTCTGAGCACAAAGCAGGCTACAGGAGAACCTTCAGTTCTTCTTTCTACTTCACCTCTCTCAAGTTCCAATGCTGAAGAGGAGTTTGACCTCTCAAACTCAATGTTGGAGGGAGAAAGAAACCATGGTGGTCAAGTTACAGATCAAGAGGACACCATGGAGGAAGTTGAACATTTGCAGCAGGACAGCCATGAGGCAGTTTATCTGTTAGATTTGGAGGACTGTTTTGATGGAGAAGAGCCGGTTGAGTTTCCACCATTCTCTCTTTCATCATCCACATTCCAAACACAAGAGTCTGCTGTCATGAAGGAGAACATTCATTTGCAGCAGCACCTACATCTTATAACAACTCTTCGGAATCAAGATCGAAGATTTTAATCTTTCATGTTCTTCATCGGAGGAAGAGAAAGGACAAAGGAATTTCACCATTGCTTCCACACCATCCATTGAGGGTCTACAAGAAGACTCCACTTTTGGAGTTGAGAATCGAGCTATGGGCATATCAAATGGATCGACCTTGCCCAATCGTGGTATTTGGCTTCATTGAGCCAAAGGAGAAGTCACAACCACCATGCTTGCTTCGAGCATGAGGGTGAGCTACAAAGTACCAAGGATCAGCTGTCATACCCCTTCAATCCAAATGCAGAGCAACTAAAAGAGGTATTGAATTTGCCTTCAGCTGATACCTTGATGATTTGGGTGGAATACCAGCTTCTTGTTGATTTTCCACTCATCCTAACAGCCATGATCAGCTCCAAATCAATTGCATGGCTGCCACTTTTGAGAAAGGGAAGCTATTTCTCACAACCAATCGCAGGTTTGTTTAGCTTGCCTTTGCTCCCGCCATGATGAGAGTAGGTAGGTTTGCTTTCGCAGAAGAAGTGCTTGTGCACACTCGCATGTTCCATTTGGAGCATGTATGATTTTCGCCTGTACATAGTTTTGGTGTTGCTTGGTTCTGCTCTTGCACAGTTCGTTTCAGTGGCATTTTGGTGAGAACAACTCCATGTCCGGTGGGTTTCAAGTGGCTCAGAGGGAGGTTTTCAAAGTTCAGATCAGTTGCAGTTACAACTCATGACTCCATGCCCAATGGATGCTTCAGTCAACTGGTAACTTCATCTAGCAGGCAGATGACCCCGCTGAGTCGCCAAATTGTTATCCAAAATTCACCCCCCAGGGTAAATTTTGATAACATGCATCAAATTACTTAGTCCCAGGAAAATAAATTGATTCAGGGCCAAAAATCATGTTTCTAGGGTCCCCTCAATTTTTCTAACTCTCCTGTCCAGTTGAAAAGAGCAAGTTCTGAGAAAAGGTGAAAAGGCTGCAAAACAAGCTTGGGCCAGGAAAAATCACGAAAATGGCTAAGTCCTAGTCCTCGCAATGCACGGGGACGTGAGGGACATCTGGGCGCGAATCGGCCGAAAGGCCGCCAGCGAGTCTGGCAGGCAAAGGAACATCCGGCCGCGGACGCGCGGATGCGCGAAAGCCGGTTCGGCCGAAGGAGAAGAAAATCAACTAACTGCTCTGGGACATTTGGGACAAGAAGACGCGAAGGACGCGAACCGCCCGGATCGGCCGAAAAGGAGAACTTTCGCACTAAGCAGTTCGGGACATGTGGGACAAAGGTACGCGAACCGGCCGAATCGGCGAACGGAAGAATTTGTCCCAGACAGTCCGGGACATGTGGGACAAAGGGACGCGTGGGATGCGGATAGCCAAAGGAGCCGAAAGCCAATCAAGCAACGCCACGTGTCATCGGCCGAATGAGGGACGAGGAAGCCCATTTCGGGCGGATCGGAAGTTTTTGTCCCAGACATACTGGGACATCCGGGACAAATGGACGCGCTGGACGCGAAAGAGCCGGCAGACCCGCGGACCAACCAAATCATGACACGTGTCACAAGGAGAAAAGTCCAAAAAGTTCAAAGGGCGAGGTTTCAAGCACTAACCCGAGCCAATAAAAGGAGGACACGTGTCCAATGAGGAAGGGAAGCTCGGAGCTCGGGAAGGAGTTAGAGAGTTTAGCAAGAGTTTTGGCCGAAAAGCTAAAAGCAAAGGTCTGCCCCGCGCCCCTGTCGACCAATCAATGCATGCCACGTGTCCCAAGTGGCGGGGGCGTGGAAGGAAAATGTTCCAAAATCACAAAAGGCAAAAATTTCAAGGAAAAACCCGTGGGACAAGAGAGAGAGAGAATTACGTATCCAATCAGCCACACACGTGTCGTCCAGGTGGCAGAGCGCGGGAAAGATCTTCAAAACACATTTTCACTGCTTTGTGCCCTAAATCTTCAGATCTCCATATCTTTTGATCCAGAGCTCAGATTTGCATGTTCTTTATATCAACGGAAAGCTTATGAAATTCTCTACATGATTCCGAGGTTAATCTCAAATTTTGGTGTAGTCTAGAGAGAAAAGTTGAGAAACGGCTCGACGCGTGTTCATGGCCGAAGTGACATTTTAACGACCAAATTAATGCGTAATGGGTCACATTCTCCTCCAAATCGGTCAAAGATGGCAGGGGTATGGGTTTGTAAGGTTCCCCATGCCGCTTTTAATGCATCTGCAATCAATGAGGAATGGGCTTGCACGTTTTCCCACGCTTTCTCTCACCCGGCTCGACCCATGCAATGTAAAAGCCGATTTGGCTCATTTTAAAAATAATAATTACAAGTTGTTCATCCGTTTCACTCTCGCCTCCCTTCTTTTCCTTCTCCAGGGTTAAAAATGGAGTTCGAACCTCCTCCCTGCTCTGTAATGGCATTTTTTGCCTTTTACTAATGAAATGATGTTCTGTGCAAACTTCTGAAGCAACAAAAACGTGTTTTGTGATGCATTTGTCCATCCTTGCTCGTTTTTCGCTTGTTTTCCTCTTGCCTCTCTTCATTGCAGGTATTTGTGCATGTTTGAATGTTCATTGCAGTTTGAGCCGTGTTCATGGAGTTTTGGGACATTTTCTCGTGGTGAAATCTATCCTTAGGCTCGTGATGCATCCGTCCATCCTTCCCATTGCTCACCTCTCTTTGTTACATGGCGCTTTGATAGATGTCCAACATTCTCCTTCTCTCGTGTATCACCGCTTTTAGTGTAGGCTTTTGTTCTTTTCCTTTCTCTCTCTCTCTCTCTCTTTGGCATGGTTAGATTAGGATTAGATTAGCTTGCCTGTCGCACCGGAATAGCTTGTGGCAGTGGTTTAGGAGCAGAATCAGCCTTCTCTCGAGATTCCTTTCTCATTTCTCGCAAGTCCCACACTTGGAGAAAGGTTTCAATGTTGTGCAATCACACTGGATGCCCGAAGATCAACTTAGAAACCCGATCGGCATCTAGGGTGCTTTGTGATTTTGCATTATTTTATAAAGTTACTTGGTTTAGGCACTCATGGCTCTAAGTACTTGTTATTTTAGAAAGGAGACTTGCATGTGTTAGATTGAGATGAAATTTGTCTTGAAATTATGGGTTTTGTTCCAAAATTCTATGCTCCAGCTTTTCGATGATTCCTTGTCTCGGATTGCTTTGGTAAAATGAGAATGTTTTGAGGGTAGAATGTTGATCGAAAACTTAGTCCTCCATATCTCCAAAAATCAACCACCTCATCATGCAAAAATGGCTTAGATGAAAGTGGATTTTTCGAGGGACATTTGCTCCAAGTTTCACTTGTGGGATCATCATAGGATCAAAAATTAAATTCTTGTTATTTTGCTTTATTGTGGAATGTCATCCATTAATGGAGGTCGGAGAGGTTTTAACAATAATTTACCGGAAAAATCACTAACTTTTGTGAGGGGAATATTTGGTGAAGTTTTCATGTGTTTTTTTTTTTTTTTGTAATTTTTAAGCATATTTTTATCTTGACTATTGTATCTAAGACTTGGTTCACACTTTTTGTCCTTTCTATCCCTTGGGGGATGAGAGGGGATACCAAGGTGTCCAAATCATGCGACTTAGGAGTGTGCGGAAATTGAAAGTGAGGTCCTATGGTTGGAAAGTGACACTGAGAGGGGTTTGGTTAGGTCACATGGTGTCCGGGGCTACATGCATGCCTTGGTCATATTTTTGTGCCCCACTTGTCCCTTAGGGGACAGAGGGGACACTAAAGTGTGACCTGGGAGGATGGAGGTCGCGCTTTGGTGTCCCCTTATCCCCTTAAACCGTAGGGGGCGGAGGGGACACTTGGGAAAGTTGGGGAGCCAAAGTGTGACTTGGGAAGGAGGTTGAGGTCACACTTTTGTGTCCCCCTTTAGGGATAGAGGGGACACAAAATTTTCCAAAGTGCAACTTTTCTATTCTTGAAAAGCCACTTTTTCCCTGAATTTCTAAATTTGGACACTAGACTTGAGTTTTTCGCCACGGAGCCTTGGAAAATTGTTTGGGGTCAAATTTTATATGACATTGACTCTTAATCATATTTTAAGATCAATGGAAGAATTCCTAAGAGATAATTCTTATTGCGACTCAAAATTTAGGTCCTATCTCACTTTGAAATTAAAGGGGTGGATACAAAGTTTTGAAATACCTCAGAAGTACTTGAGCTTAGGATCAAATTTGATGCTTTGACCTTGTAGAGGATTCTCATAGTTGTCCGATTCTATTTTATTTCCTTTTAACTCCTTTCTAACTCCCAGGATCATCTAGAGAAGCCGTGTTTCATCGTGGAGCCTTCGCTTTCCCACCCCCTTAAACCCCGGTCTTGAACAAATTGTCCCTGAATGAGATTTTCCTTCCTAAATCTTCCTAAATTTCTTCAAACACCTTCAATAGTCTCTAATGCCACCCCGATATACTTTGGATCTTCCCCGTACATTCCCAGCAGTATGTATATTGGCTATAGAATGACCAAAAATGGCCTTTTTAGGCCTAAAGGAGGACTTGTCTTTCATACAACTTCACTAAATTCATCCATCCATTTAATTAGCCATCCCTTCACATTGAAAAAACTTGAAAAACTTGTTAGGAATTTTCTTTGAGTCGGGGTGATGGTGGGACCGAGGGCGGGCCGGCGGAGGAAGGATGCATAATGACTAGGAAGCCTAATTTTCAATTAGGGGCTTAGTTGTCATGCTTCAAAATTTTCAATTTTCATGCTAGCTATTTTGCATGACAACACATGGTTGTATAAGTTCTTACCTCCTAGTGCACAGAGGGGGTTTGCATGGCCGAGTTGTTCTCGATTTTTATCAAGAAGCTTCCAAATAGTTGCGTGTCTTCAAAAGTTATGTATAGCTTGGCTAGAATAAACTATGAAAACCTCTCCTATGGAAAGTAGTCATTATTTACTTCTATGATGCCCTTGGGGGCCTTCCAATGTGTGAAACACAACAAGATAATCAACCATTGATACTAAAAAACTTTACCTCCTTTATGTGTGATCCTTTGTGCATTTGTGTTGAGTTCGTGTGTGAGAAATTCGATGAGTTAAACTCTATATCGTCGTCCCACATTCTTATGATAATGTCTACCACTCCCAAGGATTCTTATTTACTCTCCCTAGTCGATTGCAATACCATTCAACTATGATTTTTGCTAGAATTTTGACTACATGATTTGCAATGACCCCTAATGGAATGGCTTTTCCTTTTCGTAAATGACCATAAACAATCATAGTTGTTGGTTTTACATGAGGTCCGTGGTTTTGAATGGAAAAATAGACATGCCCCGATTTAGGATCCTTGTAAAGTGGACAACTATGGTTGCGTTGATGAGAATGATGTATTGTGTAGAGAACCGATGGCATCGATGTGTTATCCACCCATGATTGTTTGCATGAGCTCGGGATGGTGTCCCATATACGACATTGTTGTGAGTTTGTGTGTAATCGTTCCTCAAACTAGATCCTTTGGCACAATCTACCCTTGTGCAACTTCTTCTTGGTGTTTTGGCTTGTTTTTCCCACAAATTTTTTAGGTCATGCTCTGCTAGCTTGTGGTGTGGTGGATCACTCCATTTAGCTTATCTGAGCATTACAGAGATTCCCATGTCTTTTTTTCTATGTTTGATAGGGAAAGGAATATAAATCCTTCTTGCATCTTTCTTTGGATTGTTGGGCTAGTAGGTTTGTTAAAAGGATGCATTTCTCTATCTTGGTTAACTTACTTTTTTCCTTGCAATTTCTCTCTATTAACACTTCACTATTGTTTCTTGTTTTCTTTTGCATGAAATAACTTCTTGTTAAGTTGATTCACTTGTTTATAACTTTGGTAATTTATAAGAGGCCATTTTTGAGTCGTTGATCATTTGATTTTCCGTCGTAATTAATTTTATTTGTTAAAGATTTCATTTGCAAGGCTCGATCTTAAGCCTTTAACGCGTTATCATGTCTTCTTCGCTAACTCGGATTGTTTCTTTTTATTTTCAAATTTTTATATTTGGTTTTGCTTCCGTTGCTTTTTAGTTTATTGTGTAAGTTTCCCAGATTTATTTGATTCATCCACTTTTTCAACTTTTTGCTTCACGCACTACTTGATGGTGATGTTGTTTGAATCCTTTTTATCTTATACACACTCACACAACTGATTAATTACACAAACATATAATCTACAAAACTTCAAAATTTGAAAAAATTCCTACTCTAACTACTAGGATGAGGAACTTATTTTCTTCATTGATGCTTTGCACAATCACGCAGTTGTATGCATTCAACCTACATCCATTTATTCTTCTAGGAAATATGTTTCCTTGAGAACCCGTAATACTACAAAGGTGCATTGTTTTGTGATGTGATAGATGATATACGAGCCTTTCCATCTTATGCAAATTTTCCTAGATGTGCTTTAACATTGCTTTCATATACCAAAACTCTTTGTTCTATTTGGAACTCCTTTATGCACAAATTGCGATCATATCGGGTTTCTTTCTCTATTTGTGTGCTTCTTGATTCCATTGCGTTGTTTCCTTGTATTCCTCCATTTTTGTCCAATCTAACAATATGTTTTTAGTAGATTCTATCTCCCAACCGAGTAACTATTGCAATGTGAATTCTTGGTACAATATATTTCATTAACATGATTGTTTTGATTCTATAAACCAACTAGAATGGTGTCTGTCATGTACTTCTCTTGTAGTTGGTTTTTATGCCCATAGAACCGCAAGTATTAGATCTTCCTTGTCATCCCTTTTCACATTACATATTTTTTGTTAAAAAATTTCTAGTACTTTGTAGATTTGTTGTTTCAATTCACTTACAGGTGAAATGTTGTACTTTTGTGGTGTGTAATCATAAATTCTTCTATGAGGATTTTGATGGTATTGTTAAAAATGTGTGCCCCTATCACTTACTAGTTTCTGTGGACATCCAAATCTAGTTATTATGTTTTCATATAGAAATTTAGTTGTATCCCTTCTTTACGCGATTTAGTGTGGTTGCAACTTCTACCCATTTTGTAAAATAGTCAGTTGTTGTAATTATATATCTTTCTATGGACCTTCGAATGGAGGGTGAATTGGCCCAATGAAGTCTATTCCTATTGCTCAAATGGTTTCATTTCTAACACGAGATTAAGAGGCATTTCATCCTTCTAATTTGGTTTCCCCACTCACTGAAAAATGTTGCAATACTTTGTTATATGATGCACATCCTGAAACAAGGTTTACCACCAAATTCTCGCCTGCAATATTTTTTTGACAATGAGTTTCGCTACAAAATTTCCTCCGATAATGCCTTCATGAGCTTCATGCAAGTAATAAATCTCTTTCATGTTTCAATGAAAATTTGTGTGATACTTCGTCCTTGCCTAGTTTTTACATAAATCCATTGATGATAGTATATGGTAGGGACTTTGTAATTAATCACTTCTTTTATTTTTTCGTATAGTGTTGTGGAAAAACTCCTTGTTGTAGAAACTATGCAATCTCTTCCAATTGTTATGGTATTGCAACGACTTGAATTAAATGTGCATCTGGAGCATCTTCATCTAATTCCTCCGATTCTTCTCTTGTGTTTATACAACTCAAGTGATTTGGTCCTACATTTTCTCTTCCTTGTTTCACATTTATTTTAATCTTGTACTCTTGAAATATCATCAACAATCTTGATATCCTAGCTTCCAAGAGCGACATTTTCAACAGATATCACAATGCCTCGTGATTTTTGAAATTTTTAGAACTCAGTTGCTAACTAATATTGCTTAAATTTTTGAGTGCGAAAATCATAGCCAAAGCTTCCCGTTTTGTAGTTGTGTAGTTTCTCTTTGTGGGTGACAATTTCCTACTTGTAAAGTGGATTGGATAGTTTATACCTCCTTCCTCTAGTTGAGATAGAATTGCACCAATTACACTACCTAACACATCAACATGCACATGGAATATATTTGATCAGTTTGGAAATACTAGTATCAACTCACTAACCAGTTTCTTTTTTAACTACTTGAATGCATTTTGACAAAGTGAGTTTTCCATTCAAAAATTTCACCCTTAAGTAACAAATTCTCCATTGGTTGTACTATGCTTTCATATCCCTTGATAAATTTCATGTAATACCCTATGTGTCCCAAGAATGCACAAAGCTCTGAGGGTGTTGTTGGTGGTTTGAGTCCAATTATGACAATTGTTTTTACTTGATCAACTTGAATTCATTCTCAGACATACTATGTGCCCAAGTAGCACTCCAAATGGTGTAAAGAAAAATATTTCTTCAAATTTAATACAATTCGCAAAGGTTTGCATCTTTCCAACATTAACCGTACATTGGATACATTTTCTTTAAATAAGGAGAATATAACCCAATCATGCAAGTATACGTCTAGGAAGTCATGATTGAAATCTTTGAACACAATGAAAATATCTTAAGAAAAGATCGCATGTGCGTTTTTTAGTCTAAATGGCATGACCCTATATGTAAAACTTCCCTACTCGGCTACAAAAATAGTTTTAGCTAGATCTTTTTATGCAACCATGATTTGATGGTAGCCACTGATTCCATTTGTAAAAGAGTATACTTCATGTTCCGTATCGCTTTAATATTTCATTTGTGAATAGAGTTAGGAAGGGGTCCTTAACACATGCATCATTTAAAGCCCTACAATCTCCACAAATTCTGATTTCTCCCATTTTCTTAGGTGTCTACAATATTTAAATATTAGGCTATAAATTATACTACTATTGTGTTTTCCATTGTGAAGGACCTTCTAGGAATAAAATTTCAATGTGGGTTGAGTTTCCATAAATAAATCTTGTTTTTTGACCATTTTTGAAAGAAATAACATATTTGCTTCGACATGTTATTTGGTTTGATGATAACAACGACAAGTTTTCCAAATTTGAGTTCACTTTAGTGTTAGAACAATAATATTAAGTAGGGTTTATTCCCTTAAATTTTTCTTATAAAAATTATATTTTAATTATATATTAAATATAATTTATAAACCTTAGTTTATAATTAATAAATTAAAATATTTTTATTTATTAAATATAAACTTTATTTTATGTGTAATTGATTTTAATCAATTAAATAAAGAGGTGTTTTCATGTTTAAAAAGTGAACATGAGATCAAAAAAATGTGGAGAAAATTTGTGTGTGGAAAAGTGAAAGAAGTAAGGTAAAGGGGAAGTTATTGGACATGTAAAAATTGTGTTTATCATATTTAATGGAAATTCTATGGTTTTGGGTTTTTTTACCTCATGTGAGATTTTCCCACATAAAATTGTGCCTTAGGTGTTTTTGCTATTTTTATTTTAATGTAATTTATATTACATGTACAAATTACTTAAGTTAAATTAACTTTGTTTATACTTAACCTCGTCTTCCAATATGGTATCGAGAGGAGGAGGTAATAAAAATTAATTTATTAAAGGTATGTCAATAGTTTATGTTATTAAATATTTACAGCTTAAGTGGTTGGGTAGTTAAAAATATACCATGTTATATAAATGGGACCCCTTATTTGATTAAATTTACTCCTCTCTCAAAGAAATTCTACCTCTTTCATCATTTATTATTCTCTTCAAAGGTTTTTTGGAGCGGACCCATGATATGTTAGTATTCCTATAGTAATTTATTTTTATTGTAGGATATGTTGAATGGTTATTTCTTGAAAAAAATTACATATGCAATTAATAATTGGCTTTTTATGTAATTTTTTGAAATGAGTAAATATATTTCCCCATTCTTGAATTAAATGTTGTAACATTTAAGTATTAGTAATTGGTCTTAAGACCACTTTGCATGTATGAGACTGATATAACCACTTATCCACATATATTAGTTAGTCAAGTTTGGTGAGTTGTTTGATTGGCTTGGCCATTGGTAATGTTCCACGCTAATCGGTCAAAGGACCACCTTGCCTTGAATTTGTTGTGGCTGCTTATATTTTCATTAGTTAATATGAATGTGTGGCATTTCTTTGTTTGGTGGACGGTCCACCATTTTTCATGTAGAAACATCTTTTTTTAAACACGGACTTTTTAGTTTCACCACCCTTAAAATAATTACCATGCTCTTTGGCATTCATTAATATGTTCATTAAAAAATAGATAACTTTTGAGGTCTATATATATATATATATATATATATATATATATATATATATATATATATATATATATATCACTTTCATTTAAAATCTCTCTATGTCATTTTATTTGATATAGAAATTACTTTGGTTACAAAACACCTATGTATAATACGAATACATTGCTTGTAAAAATACAAAGATATTTATGAAAAAGTTGGTCGCTCCACCTTAGCAAATTTATGGGCATAATATTAATGTGTGGTTTTCATTTAACTTTACAACCTTAAATTAATATTTTGTTGAATATTTGTGTGTATTAAGGTGTATGATTTTATCTAAATTGAATTAAATCTTATTTTAGAGTAGAAATTGTAACAAATGATATTATGATAATTATGTACATTATGCACAAGCAATAAGCATTTAATAATATAAAACCCTAAGAAAATGAGAGGAGAAGATGACTTAGCTGATTTTACGCACCACCGGGAGTGATTTGGGTGAGTATCTTTTGAATATGGTGAAAAAAGTGCCAACCGGAGGCTTGATGAGGCTTTAGAACCCTAGAAATGTCGGGGACATAAGCACTGTAGGAGGACATGAGTGCCTCAGCGTTAGTGACTAAATTGGTTGTGTTCGCTCGGATGTTCAGGTTTTGGTGGGCTAGAGGAGCTTTTTTGTTAGTCTTTATTTGTCGCTCTATTTTTTATATGATGTCGCGATCATACATATAACCTAAAAATAAATGGCTACTGCAGATGCCCATAAACCACGTCAAATCTAATAAAGAAGATGCATAATGAGGAGTCAAACTGATCACAGCGGTCACCCAAAGAGTGAACTTACGACCAAGCACTGCACTACATCTCAAACTTCATGTAGTTCTTTGTGTTTGTGTGTGTAATGATGCCCTAGGTTTCCCTTGTGCAAGTTACAAAATGATAACGGGTCAGATATAGATTGTACCAAGTATGCAATATGTGAATGATGAAATAGAATGAACTCCCCTCCTATGTTGTGTATGTAGAATAATGTAGCCCTTGTCCCTTGTATAGATGTGTTATATGTATGTCTTGTAATGCTCTTGTGCCTTTGTGTAAGCTTAGGTGATGATAGATAATGCTTATAGTGCTTGGCCCCTTTATTTGAGAGAAGTAACTAAGTATATATATGATTTCCATATTTGAATTTCACAATTGACAATTGAAAGGTCGACCCAAATTTTTAAAAGGTGACCAAAAGTGTCACATCCCACATTTTCATTGTATGACTTGCTGCAAGATAGGGTGATTAGCCTAAAGTGAATGATGAAGGTTTGGGTACAAGAAGTGTTACCTTGAAAGTATCATAGCTAGGTGCACGTGCGTTTACCCTAAAAAGGATAAACATGCTTACGTGTAGTTGTGAAGCTAATCTGCAGTAACGTTGTTTGTCACCAAGCACTCACGAGACACCTCACATTAATACCATGTTTTATTGTATGTTAGCCGAGTTTTGTTACATTGCTTTGAGTTTGATGATTCCATGTTGGATGTTTTGTTGTTGTTATACCATTATTGATATTGTGACTTACTTTTCTTACTGTAAGTAATAACTTGCAAAGTATGGTTGAAATTATTCATGGTTTCAATATATAATATCATTGTGTTGATTTAATGATGATTGTTAAATGTAATAACTCTTTTGATATTAACAATCATTGATCGAACAACATGAAAGGACCTTCAATCGGACATGTAAAAATGTTGGTTTCATATGGTACAGTATAAGTATCTTAATTATGATGAAATTTTATAACATTTTATTAATTAAGATTACTCATTAAACTACTTTTTATCATGATTGTAAAGTGTTTTATCTTTATTGTCTTTTAAAAGGATTTAACATATTGAGTCGATTAAATTTCTTGGACCGATTGATACTCCACTTGCAATAATTATATTGACCGTTTTACGTAAAGGCATTATTGGTTTATAATGGTTTGTTAAGACACCCTTGGTTGGGCATGCATAAGTATGGTTGGTTAATGATAATTGTGCTTGATCTATTTAAAATTATTATGATCTTATACCATGTTTATTTGTAAATTGTTTGTTATTAAATAAGACTCATTCTCCTTATGTCAAAACTTTGCTTTGTTTATATATATATCATACCAACCCGACTATAGTTGAATGATCTTTGGTATGGATTGTTTAATAAATGATTCGGTTGATCTCGACCCATGCAAAGTAATTGTTTTAAATTAAATTTCTTCGATTGCTCATATCCATCAAGTTGGCATTGGAGGAAACTGGAAGTTGGCGGTGGAGGTAGATGGGAAAGGCCGCTATGTGGCACCTACAAATAATAAATGCATTCCCAAATATTTCAGGGAATGGGAGAAGCTTCCTCCGAAGATACCATGCAAAACTTAGTTTTCCATTTTTATTCCTTTTCGCATGCAAAGCGAGCTATTCCCTCTCCCTCTCGAGTTATTGCATGCATTTTTCATCCTGTTAGTTGTTAATCTATTCTTGGAAGGTAATGATGGAGGATATATCTATAATAGTCATATATTGGCTTTGTATCCGGAGATATCTTTGATTTGCATTGGTGTTATTCTTTTGGGTTTCGAAAGGATTAATTTGCAGACCTTGCTTGGAGTTAAAAGGATTTTCACCGATTTTATCAAGCATGGAATACCTCACCCTATCTGGATATTTTATTATGAAATGATGGAGTATATAATCTTCTTATTTAATGCTCTATTGTTAAATCTTGTGTGTTAAGTTTATTTTTAAATTTGGTTATTATTTGGTAGCTGGGTTGATATATCCTTATGGGTGTTCAATTTTATACTTGGAAATATCATTATGCTTTTCTTTCCTTTGTGCAGTTGAGTGATGGTTACCAGTATACCTGGTTTCAAATCCGTTAAATGCCGATTTGAATCTTGTAATTTCTTGAGGTATACTACAAATTTGTAGGTATTTTGATGATGGTTTGTGTGGAGCTTAACAAGCTTAAGCCACCTTATTAATGGTGGAGATAAGTAACCATCCTCTAAATGAGTTGTTAAGTCCTCTACTCAGTTATATTGGGATGATTCGACCCTATCACCTTATGGGTATCCATTATTTTAAGGATTTGTTCTCTGTTGGTTATTTGTATTTCATTGATTGTACCTGTATGGGTATATCATATATCATATAACAATGGTTATTGACTTGGGTATGTTTATAATGAGATGGTTTCTGGTTAGTAACTATGACTAAGGAGTCATAGTGATTAAGGAAATAGGCGAGCTTGATTCAAGCCCAACCACCTATTGGTAAGTCATTGTGATAGAACATAATTGTGTGTGTGTTCGAGTTTGTAAGGGTTTTTTGTTTAAGAGTTGTTACTTTTCCTAAATGATTGTAGTTGAAAAATATCTTGGGAGTGGATGTTTTATTTACTTTGTTTATGTATATTGAATTTTGCTAGAAGTTAACCTTAGCCTCTCAGTGGGCTCGAGTTAGGATATAAGCCTTGAACAAGACTCCATTCTAAATAGAACTTTGTCAAAATTTTATTGAAATTTTTATGAAGACTGACTTGGAAATCAAACTTGGTTTTGGTTGTAATGGTTGGGTATAGATAGAACCACTCCTTTGTGCTCTTCCCTCGATCAATTCAATTTCAAGGATGGATGATTCGAACCATTATAATAGATTGTAAAAAATATAAGTCGGACTTATTTAGGGCCAATAATATGTATATTTCATTGAATAAATTAAAGTATAGTATATCAACATTATTATTGATCAAATTTTAAGTTATTAAGGGGTTTATCTTTGATATATTCTAGTTTGAAACTTTGCAAAGATATTAGTAAGGATCTTAATTGGTTGAAAATTAATATTACTTTTGATTGTTCCGTATTCATCATGACATTTAACGATGATGATTTTTGAACTTGAACGGTTGGATTTTTATTATGTTCTCTTGCTTAATATTATTAAGGTAAGAATGGTTTAGGATCATTCTCGATAGATCATATTAGCATTCTCTTGTAAATGAAAAGGAAATGCTTATGGAATGGAATTTTGTACTTGGATTTAAGTATTATGGGTAAACTAAATTACAATGCTATCATGCAAGGGAGATATTGTAATTTGTTGTTTCCTTACACATCATAATTAAAATTTTATGACTTGTCTAATTGATACTAGTTCGGTATGCATTAAATCAATCAGTATAAATTTAATTATTTTGTAATTAAACATCTAGACAGAGAGATGTAAATCCATGTCAGTTCTTTAAAATGACCATGTAAATCTATCATTTTTATCTTTCATATTTTAGGAAGGATTAAGTATTACGAGGAGATAATTGGATTGTTTAAGCATGCTCAACATGCAATATATTGATTATCTGATTTGTAAACATTGATTTAATGTATATATTAAACTCATATTATGTAATTCTTATTGATCGAAGAGTTATTTCGTGATGTTGTAAATGATTGTTGGCCAATTATATCATTCTGAAAATAAATTTTGTACTTTTAAAACATGAAATTGTCATAAAAGAGTTCATGATATACCTTTTTATTCTTATGAGATGAAATGATGATGAACGTTGGTTTTCAGCTGTTGTACTTAAAAATATCATGAAATAAATTAGTCTTGACTAATTAATTGTACTTATGATATCATTTAATCTGATTTATTAAGTGATAATTATAGTATTAATAATCATGACGATATTATTTAATGATTAATTAATCAAGTATGCAAACAATGTTGTTTTGGGGTAATACAAAAGTGAGGAAATAAATGTATATTTCCAAACTCGATAGTAAGCGGACAAACTTAATAACCACTTCATTATCTAGTACAACTAAATAATAATTGATTGTTTAATCGTACTAATTATGATAACTAGCTAAGTAACATAATTTTGACAACGTACAATAGTACAACTTATGTAAATCAATAACAAATGATTTAATAAGAATTAATCATTGCGGAACAACGCTGAAATCAAACTTATATAAATTATTAAATGGTTAATTTGTCTCTTGTGGAGAGATGTTTCTTGTAGCCATTGTTATGATAAACATGACATTGATTAGTAAGGATTAAGATGATTACCTAATCCTAATAAGATGATTAATCTGAAATGATACCTTATGACGGAAGTTGTAAAGTGACACTTCTTAACATAGAAAGACAAGAATGAATGTGTTATTAATGATTTTCGTCAATCTTTTAATCTAACTTAAACTCTTGATTTATAATCATATGACATGTTAAGTAGGCATGGACTCTAAGTCTCGCCTTTTGATCTGAATGTGCGCTGACTCTACCATCTTAGGACGGATACGGGAAGGGTAGTGATTACCTTTTGACATAAGTGTAATAATTATCTTTCCCATAGGGATCCTAAGCTGGAACAGTTGGCATACACTCAAATCGAGAGGTGAGACTCAAGCCTTCATAACACGTGAGATTAAAACATTAAGATTGTTTAAATGTGATCCATACAATTGTGTGGTATGAAGATATGGGGAAGGGATAAGTTTTGAGTGACTTATGTGTGGTCACAAAAATAAGCATGCAAAGCATAGCTTGAAAACTTTGGCCTAAGTATTGTACCAGCTAGTTACACTGTCAGTTCACCGAGTTCCAATAAAATGGTGTAGAATACCAGACGAAACACGGTAAATTGATTTTCAGGTATACACTTGGAACTGCATCAGTTCACAGACCTAAATAGAAAGGTTAACCAATTACATACAAGTTATGTACACTTGGAATAAGTGAAGATTAATGAGATCGGGTAGATCTATTAATCATGTACACTCAAAAGAGTGATAAAAGGGATTGGGTAGATCTAATGGACCTTTACAATTGCACATGGTTATGATGTTATCAGATGGATTATAAAACTATATTACTTATTGGATTTTTATTATTGAATTATAAATCATTGAAGGCATGTATTTTGAATTAATGGGTTTGTATTAAAAAACCCTTAATCTAGGGTTGATGTAACATTGGGTGTTACATTTTGGTATCAGAGCTAAAAGTTAAAACATCTCGTGGAAACAATGGGTTCTTTACGCTAACACTGAACTTATTTCTTGTCTAACAAAACAATATGGTTAGTACAAGAGGAAATGTTGCAAACAATCAACGAGAATGGGGTTGAGGAAGTCATAGCCCAAAAATTGGATGAGATACTTGTTGTAATGCAAGAAACTCGTAATCGAATTATTGTTTTGGGACAATGTATATTGATTGAAGATGAAGACATTAAGAATGATGAGAATGAGAAACATGAGGGTTCCACAATCAATAACTTTGCAAACAACAATGAAAACACATCGAATCACAATTTTGTAAACCATGATGCACATGATGTAAATAATAATGTTGGAAATAACCATGTTGATAACTGCAAGAATACCGAGATCCAAAAACTGCAGATCGAACCAACCTCAAAATAAGAAGGCATGCTTGGCATTAGAAATATAAAACAATATCAAGTGAATCATTCCCCTAAAATTTAATGGGACAACACTTGGGGATGGAGCTGAGAATTGACTCAATGAGATGGAGAAATATTTCACCATCAGAAACTTTTCGAGGAAAAAGGCGGTTTGGGGAGTGTATCAACTCTCTAATGAGGATTCCTCATGGTGGGACATCCGGAAGGTAGAACTAGGGGTTGATGTAACCAACATCACATGGAACTAGTTCAAGTTTTATTTCGGCAACGTTGGTTGCCACAACTCTATTATGATCATAAGATGTCTAAATTTCAGACATTGACTCGGGAAAACTAATTGTAATGTAGTACCCGGGAGAGGTTCACTAAGTTGCTGAAATATGTACCTTAGTACTAAGCTGATGAAAAATTTAGAATAAATAAACTCATCATGGGACTCAACCTTATTATAGGAGGAGGAAGTGGATGTGCATGGTCCTTCAACTATGGAGACAGTTTTTAAAAAATCCATCCGTCAAGAGTAGAAATTGCAGGTTATATTTGCTCACCGTGATGAGAAAAGAAAGAAAAAATTCAGCTCACCATCACCTTTGGAACCAAATAAAACTTGGTGGAAGAAGGTGGGTAATAAAAATAAAAATAAAAATAAAAGTACATAAAAAAAAACCTACTACAAATTATAAGAAAAATGGACAAAACAACACAACATCAAATGAGAATAAAATAGAGAGGAAAGGGCATGTAGGAGGATGTTTCAAGTGTGGTGGTGATCACTACGTGAACAATTATCCTCAGTGTAACAAAGATAACAACTAACAGCATAAGATACATGTTGCAATGGAAAATAGGAAAGCTGAAAAGCAATCCACACCAATTGAAGTACCGGGTAAGCTATATGGTTTACATGTAACTATTACTATTACTTTTGATATTGGTGCTTTCTTCAATATTTTATTTCCAATAATTTAGCTAAAAAATTAAAAAGAAAAGTTGGATATATGAAGAACTCATGGACTGTGCAATACGGGAACAATGTTGTTCACACGGTGAACAAATTCCTCTTTGGTGCAACATTAGAGTTGCCCATTTTTACAACTCAATAGGCTCATATGATGTCATCATAGGTGTAAATTGGTCTTCTTAACATAAATCAATGGTTGATTTCTATGAAAAACAAATCAAGTGCTTGGATGACCTGCAAAAAGCAACAGTCATTTAGGGCATAAAAAGAGACATAGTAGTGAGACAAATCTCTGTTATATGCAACTTAAAAAGGCCAAAAACAAAGGATGCATGCTTTATGCAGTCAAAGATAGTACTTCTTTGGTTGATTACTAATGATGTATTTCCAAAGGAGTTACCTGGACTCCCTCCAAGATGTGAATTTGACTTCCTAATAGACATCAAACCTGAAACATAACTTATCTACAAATCTTCGTATCGCATGACTAAAACGAAATTTGTAGAAATTAGGTGCGACTAAATGAATTGTTTTCCAAATGACTAATTAGACCAAGTGTATCTCCTTGGGGAGCACCGCTAATTTTTGTCAAAAATAAATATGGCACACTAGATTTTGTATTGATTATTGCATGCTTAAAAAAAAGCCACAATAAAGAATAGGTATCTTTTGCCAAGGATAAATGATCTTTTTGATCAGATGTGTGATGCATCAATTTATTTTAAAATCTATCTAAGATCAGGATACCATCAATTGAGAATCAAAGATGAATACATACATAAAACAACCTTTAGGACAAGGTATGGCCACTATGAGTTCACGGTTTTACCATTTGGACTTATGAATTCACTGGTTACATTCATGAATTTAATGAACAACATATTCCAAGAATACTTAAACAATTTTGTGTTGGTTTTCTTGGATGACATTTGATCTGCTTCAAAAAATATTGATGAGCATAATGAAAACTTAAGAATAGTGTTGGAAATACTAAGAAAAATGAAATTATATGGAAAATATTCCAAGTGTTCTTTTTATCAAAATGAGGTACAATACCTCAAATACATCATAAATAAAGAAGGAATATTTGTAGATCCATAAAAAATCAAGGCAATAATAGAATGGCCAACACCAAAGAATGTACATGAAGTTAGAAGCTTCATGGGGTTGGCTGGTTATTATAGAAAATTCGTAAAAGACTTTTCTAGAGTTATTGCTCCAATTACATCTCTACAGAAAAAGGATAAGAAATTCATAAGTTCTGAAAAATGTGAAAATGCATTTAATTTGCTAAAAGAGAAAATAACTGTAGCACTAATCTTGAAGGTTCTTAACCCCATGGAAACTTCACCGTGGTAATGATACCTCTGGTGAAGGTTTGGGTGGAATTCTTCTCCAAAATGACCATGTGATAGCATATGAAAGTATAAAATTAAATTTACATGAGCTGAATTATGCTCCCGCGATTTAAAACTTGTTGTCATAATGCCTCTAATTTTGGAGACATTACTTGTTGGGAAAGTCCTTTGAACTCGAAAACATACAACTTGGGGCTGAAGTATATCTTCACGCAACCCAACTTAAATGTAAGAAACTGAAGATGGCTTGAATTCTTATCACAATATGATTTTGATATAAGCTACATAAAAGGTAAGGAAAATAGAGTGGTAGATGTGCTAAGTTGTCGAAAGAATGTTTCTACGATTATTACCCTTGGAACCCAATTTAGAGATGAGGTAAAGAAGAAAATGATGGTTAATACTTATAATCACCATGTTATGGTTGCTTTAACAGAGGATCCTAATGAAAAAGATATGAAGGATTCATATTTGACATTGAGGGAATTTTGAAATACAAAGGTAGAGTCTATGTACCTTCGAAAATGACTTAAGAGTCAAGGTTATGAAATAATTTCACTATTCATCATACTCTAGACATCTAAGAGTAACTAAAATGTTTGTTGATGTAAAACAACAATATTTTTGGAAGGGAATGAGAAAAGGACGTGATAAACTATGTTTCTCATTGTTTGGAATGTCAATGTGTAAAAGTTGAGCACTGCACCTCGTTGGTCTCATTGCATCCGCACAACATTCTGCATTATAAATGGAAGGTTATAAGCATGGATTTTGTGCAGGGGCTGCCTATGTCAAAAATAAACATGAAATGATACTTGTAGTTGTGGATGACTTAGCAAAATTAGCTCATTTTATACCAAGAAATCTAAAAGATGATTCTCCCATGCTTGCAGAAGATTTGTACATGAGATTTTCGATTGCACGAGTTTGAGTTAATAATTTCAGATAGGGATCCACAGGTGAAATCTAGATTCTGGCAGACTTTGAATTCAGCCTTGGGGATGAAGATAAATTTCAGTTCAACATATCATCTAGAAATAGATGGTCAAATTGAACGTGTAAACCAAGTTATGGAGGATATGCTCAGGATGTACTACATGGATCGACAGTAAAAATGGGAAGAATACCTTCCATTGGTTGAGTTTGCGTACAATAACGCCTACCATGCATCACTCAAAATGGCTTCTTTTGAAGCATTATATGGAAGAAGGTGTAGAAACTCATTAGTTCGGATAATATGGAAGATAGGGTGCTTAGTGAGCCCCTGAATGTTAACGGAAATGGAAAAGCAAGTGAATCTCATCCGTGAGTGATTGAAAGAAGTTGTTGATAGGTAGAAGAGCTACATAGATCTGAAATGAATAAACAGGAAATTTGAAATAGGAGACAAATTATTCTTAAGGGTTAAGCCCAAAAAGAGTTCTATAACATTTGGCAAGGTTGTCAAGTTATCACCAAGATATGTTGGACCTTTTGAAATTATGGAAATCATAAGTTCGGTAGCATATTGTTTGGAATTACCTCCCACATTGTCTAAGATGCGTGATGTTTTTCATATTTCCTTGCTTAAGAAGTATGTTTCAGATGTATCACATGTGCTTAATTAGGAACGCTTGATCTCGAATTTGTGGTAATTGAAGCAATCGAGTTACGAAACTCACAAATTACACTTTAGAAATAGAGAAATTACGCAATTCAAGGTCCAATGGGACCAATATTATAAAGAAAGTACAACTTGGGAGGACCTTGAAGAGATGAAGACAACATTTCTTTATCTTTTTAGTCATAAAAATTGATATTTTTCAATTTATTAAGTTAAACATGATACAATTTCATAAATTTGAAAGTGCTGAAATGACGAAATGTTATTATATTTCGATGAATGGAAATAACTAATGTTTTATAAGGCTCTATCATCTATTAAATAAATGACAGATAAACTGATAATCTACAAAAAAACTTCAAATTTGGATGAGAATATATGATTGTTTCCCCTTTTCTGTATGATATGAATATGTTGTGGTTTATTCTGTTGTTATTATTGAGTGAAATCATCGGGATGATGATTCATTAAAGAGGGAATTATGTCACATCCCATATTTTCATCTTATGATTGTTGTAATATAGGGTTATTAGACTAAAGTGAATCACGAAGGTTTGGGTGCAAAAAGCATTACAAACTAGTACCATAGCTAGGCGTACACATGTTTACCATGAAAAGGATAAACATGCTTACGTGTAGTTATGAAGCTAACCGCGTAACATTTCTTGCCACCAAGCACTCACGAGACACCTCACATTAGTACCATGTTTTGTTGTATGTTGGCTGAGTTTCGTTACATTACTGAGTTTGATGATTCCGTGTTGGATGTTTTGTTGTTGCTATACATGTTATTGATATTGTGACTTGATTTTCTTACTAGAAGTAATAACTTGCAAAGCACGGTTGAAATTATTCATGGTTTCAATATATAATTTCATTTTGTGGAAACAATGATAATTGTTAAATGTGCTAACTCGTTTGATATTAACGATCATTGATCGAACAACATGAAAGGAATTTTAATCGGGACATGTAAAAATGTTGGTTTCGATAAGGTACATGTACAAGTATCTTAATTACGGTGAAATGTAATAACAATTTATTGATTAATATTACTCATTAAAATTATTTTTATCATGATCATAAATTGTTTTATCTTGATCATATTTTAAATGGATTTAACATGCTGAGTCGATTAAATTTCTTGGACTGATCGATACTCCACTTGCAACAATTATATTGACCGTTTTACGTAAAGGCATTATTGGCTTATAATGGTTTGTTAAGACACGCTTGGCTAGGCATGCATAAGTATGTTGGTTAATGGTAATTTTTCTTAGTCTATTTAAAAACACTATGGTTTTAGACCATGTTTATCTGCAAATTGTTTTTGATTAAATAAGGCTCATTCAACTTATGTCAAAACTTTGCTTTGTTAATATATATATCATACGAACCCAACTATAATTGATTGGTTATTGTAATTGATTATTTAATGGATATTAAATTCAACTATAGTCGAATGATCTTTGATATGGATTGTTTAATAAACAATTCGGTCAAATCTCGACCCATGCAAAGTTATTGTTTAAATTAAATTTCTTCGACCGCTCGTATCCACCGAGTTGACATTGAAGGGAAATAAAAAGTTGGAAGTGGAGGTAGATGGGAAAGGCCACTATGTGGCACCTATAAATAATAAATACATTTAATGCATTCCTATGGATTTCGGGGAATGGGAGAAGTTTCCTCTAGAAGCTACCATGCAAAACCTAGTTTTTCATTTTTATTCCTTTTCGCATGCAAGTAGCTGCCATCTCCATCTCTCTCTCTCTCTCTCTCTCTCTCTCTCAAGTTGTTGCATGCATTTTTCATTTTTTTAGTTGTTGAGCTATTCTTAGAAGGAAATAATGGATGATATATGTGTAATAGTCATATATTTTCTTTGTATCTAGAGATATCTTTGATTTGCATTGGTGTTATTCTTTTGGGTTTTGGAAGGAAGAATTTGCATACCTTTCTTGGAGTTAAAGTATTTTCATAGAGTTTATCGGGCATGGAACACCTCACCATGTCCTGGGATTTCATTATGAAATGATGGAGAATTTAATTTGGTTTTTTAATGTTCTATTGTAAAATCTTTTGTGCAAAAAGTTTCTTGTTAAATCTGGTTATTATTTGGTAGTTGAGTTGATATATCGTTACGGGTGTTCGATTTTATACTTGGAAATATCATTGTGCATTTCTTGCCTTTGTGCATAGATTTCAGTTGGGTGATGGTTACCCATATACCTAGTTTCAAAATTGTTAAAGGCCAATTTGAATATTGTAATTCTTTAGAGGTATAATACAAATCGCTCCTTGGCGTTCTTCCGATCAATTCGATTTCAAGGATGGATGATTATGAACCATTATAATAGATTGTAAAAAAATATAAGTTGGACTTACTTAGGGCCAATTATATGTATATTTCATTTAATAAATTTATGTATAATATATCAACATTATCATTGATTAGCTTTTAAGTTATTATGGGGTTTATCTTTGATATAGTCTTGTTTAAAACTTTGCAATTTATTAGTAAGGATCTTGATTGGTTGACAATTAATATTACTCTTGACTGTTGGGTATTCATCATGACATTTAATGATGATTGTTTTGAACTTGAACGGTTGGATTATTATTATGTTATCTTGCTTAATATTATTAAGATAAGAATGTTGTAGGATCATTCTAATAGACTGTATTAGAATTGTCTTGTAAATGAAAAGGAAATACTTACAGAATGAAATTTTGTACTTAGATTTCATTATTATGGGGAAACTAAATTATAATGTTATCATGCAATGGAGTTATTGTAATTTATTGTTTCCTTAGACATTATAATTAAAATTTTATAACTTTTCTAATTTTTTATTATTATTGATAAATGGTTTTAAAGGGGACCATACCTCATGGAACAAAAGGGCTCAAAAGCTAGGATATACAAAGAAAGTGCAGTGATTTTTATATGTGGGGACCACACCCTAGAAACAAAATCCAAAGAAAGCTAGATAAAAAAGAAGATCAAGGTAGGGGAAAACTGCCAACAAGAATCCCAACAACCAAAAAACAACAATATAATAGTTATATAACCGCATAATAACAACATCGAGGAAAAAGATCACAGAGGACACAAGACTACTATTTGAGAAACTTATTGAAAACCTTCTGAGCATCCTCCAAGGCCTTGTAGAGGTTGAGGGTGGTTTGTTGGTTAGGATCTTGGTTGCTCAATGCTAAAGCCTTCTTCTTGGCCTTACCTTCCTTCCATATGTCCTCGAGATGTCGCTAATGTCGCAGATCTGTTTAACTTGAATTTGATTGAAATCAAGCAATGCTTTATGCATGGAGAGTTGATTAATCTGTTTATTAACTATTTGGTGCATTCTATCCTCCATGGCTTGCTACTTCTTAGCAAGAATGTCAATTTTCTCCTCAAGTTTAGAGTAAGCTATAGAGTCCAAGTCATCCTTGTTGCCTTCATTGAGAAGGAAATCAACATTATCTTCAATGCCCTTGATATTTTCTTCCTACAACTTCAGTTGGGCTCTCAAATCAATGCTTTCTTGGGGGTCAAGGGTAGATTGGCTAATATGAAGGAGAATTTCAGCCACAACCAGGTATTTACCCTTCGAATTACTATGTAGTGTCATTTTAGTAGGAGGAGGGATAACGGAGAAAGAATGGAGGCTAGGGATTCTTAGTTCGACCACAGGCTACTATGGAGGGGAGGTACTAAGGGGTGGGGAGGATTATTAGCAACAACATCATGGAAGTATTGATGCAAGAGGAAAATAACCCCTTGGTGAAGGGGAAGGCCTCTCAGATGGGCTTGGACATCCAAAATGGAATTTTTCTAAGGAATGGAGGATGTAATAGGAGAGGCTTACCTTTAGAGTGCACCTGAAATGGTTCAATAAGACTAGATGGTGGAGAGGAAGAGTAGAAAAGTGGCCCTCCAAGGTAATATACCTGACCACCATCTTAGCAACATCAACATATGGAGGTGGGATAAAAGAACAAAGCAGACCCATTTTTCCAATCTTTAGGGTTTCATCCCCTTCCACAAACCTTTTCTCTTATGCGTCCTTGTCGAATTTGTTCCTATAGAATTTTATTCCATCCATTCCTAAACCAAGTGATAAAATAAATCAAACTTTCGGTGATGGTGAACTCCTTACCTTTAAAGGTAATTACCCTATCCTTCCATTTGCAAGAAAAGGTCAGATAAATATGCATGTCATGCCCTTTAATCCTCTACATGAAGTTCATGAATCCATCCACGTCGAGGGCCTTCCATAATTCTTCATTCTATTTCCATGATGGGTCACGAGATAGGCTCAACACGAAAAGGGGGACCACCCATTATGGAGAGAATTGTCACACGCAGAGCCTTTGCAAACTGAACACAACTAAAATTTGGCTTCCCAACATCACGTCTACTAAAGTATAAATGAAAAAGAAGATAGAAAGGAACCGTTTGAGAGAGATAATTCTCATATGTGCGGGGTACACATTGTAATTTCTCCTCACATGTATTTTCTGCTGCAGTACTATTGAAATGGACATGTGGCCTTAGAATCCTTAGTAATGATAGCCTTAGTTGTGTGAGATATTTCATTATAATCATGCCATAATTTAAATTGTTTAATGATGACACCTTCATTAGCTAAAGCATCAGCAACACTATTCCCTTCCCGATACGTATGGAAAATATTAACATTGTTAAACTCTTTGCAAATGTTCTTGGCCTCATTGATAAATTCTTTGATGGTCCAACTAGGGGGATGGGTGCCTTGATATTATTTATAATGTTAAGAGAATCACCCTCAACAATTAAATTATTAACCTTGTGTTCTTTACGATTCGATACCCCGAGAAGCGTGAGGACCTCGATGTAATGATTTGATTGAGTACCCATGGGGCCTGAGAATGTAACAAGGGGATGACCTAGATGATTTTTGATTAATCCTCCACCACCTATAGCTCTAGGGTTTCCCTTAGAGGCACCATCAAAATTTAACTTGTGTCAACCTTCAGGTGGAGGAATCCATTGGACAAGAGATCTGATCAATGCTTGGGAGTTTTAACTTGAACCTTCTCAATATCAATATTCCATGCAATCAAGAATCTTTCCTCTTCCTTGGGATATTTTGAATTCTTAGGGGATTGAATTTCATAATATTCTCCTTAGCTTCAACAATAATCTCACTTAGAAGCCTCTTGTTGGATTTCTTAATATTTATGAAAATGATGGAGTTTTTAGCCTTCCAGATTCTCCAAATGGCATGAAGGAAAATGAGTCTCCAAAGCTTCCTAAGCATTCCATGCTTGAAATGAGGTTTCCATTGTTCCCAAGATTGAACTATATCATTCGGGAATGACCAGTCAATGCCAAATCTAGCAAAAATGAGTTCCCACAGAGCAACAACAACAAGGACAATGCAAGAAAAGGTGATGTATAGTCTCAGCCTCCTTCTTACAATGACAACACATATTAGGCATGGTAGAGCCTCTCTTGATGAGGTTTTCAATGGTGAGTATGCTCTTGTTCAAAACCAACCAGAGGAAATGATTGATTTTAGGAGTAAGTTCTTTATACCATATTTTTCTCCAGTCAAAGTCACATGGAATTTCACCAACAAACAATTGGTACCTAATTTTAACCAAATATTCTCCATCAAAGGAATGAGTCCAGATGAACTCATCTTTGGATTGAATTTGACTTATTGGGATGTGGTTGAGAATTCTTTGGATGTCCTCAATAAGATCTCCATAATAGGAAAGATCAGTATTTAGAATCTTCCATTGAAACCTCCATTAACACAACATATGTAGTCATTGACTTTCTGTCCAACTGTTGTTGTGAGGCTGTTATTTAGCTATTCCCAGGATTTATTATTCTTAAGGCTTTAAAAATTAGTAAACTATATTACCAAAATAGAATGTCTTCCCCATTTTCCATTTGTAGCATGTCTTTGTGACCCTTCTAGTCTTGACCAGATTATTCCAAAAGATGGATCCATAGGGGAGAGTTTCAAACTTTAAGAAATTCTGAGATTTTCCTTGATCAAGATATTTAGATCTGATAAGATCAGTCTAGGGGTGATCTTCTTTGAGGAGCCTCCAGCTCATTTTGGAGATGAGGGTAGTGTTCATTGTCCTGATATTTTTAATCCCTAAGCCACCCACTCTTTTGTTTGTGCAAGCCTTGTCCCAAGCCACTAAATGGAACCTATTTTTCTCCTCAATTCCTGTCCATAGGAAGTGCTTTTGGATTCTCTCAATCCTTTCAATAACAATAAGAGAGCAGGAATGAAGAATAAAGACATGATATAGATAGGGAGATTTTGCAACGTGCTCTTGATTAGAAGACATTTTTCTAGCATTGGAGAGAATAGCTCCCTTCCATCTAGCCAGTTTCTTTTAGAACCTATCAAGAAGAGAATTCCAAACATTCATAGACACTTTGTTAGTACCCAAGGAAGACCAAGGTAAGTAGTGGGGAGAGATTTTATCTCACAACCCAAGATGTGAGCAATTTTTCTTTATCTGGGTGGGGTATTGAAGAAATAGAGGGAGATTTTGTCAAAATTAATATGCTGACCCAAAGCCTCCTCATAAGTTTTTAGAATGATCTTCATCATCTTAGCTTCAAGAAGAGAAGCTAGAAGAAGTACAATAACATCTGTAAATTGCTTTGGTGGAAAGCAAGATCTCTAGAGAAGTGGGTTTACAACCTTTGAGATATCCTAAAGTAATTTCTCTGGTTATGGTACGATTAAGACTATCTACCATTATGATGAAAATGAGGGGAGAAATAGGGTCTCCTTACCTTATACCTCTATTGCTAGAAAAGAAACCCATCGGAGTGCCATTGACAATGACTAAGAATCTGGGAGTAGAAATGCAAGAGTTAATGATCTTCCTGAAGTGAGCAAAGTGAACCCAAATTTCTCTAGCACTCTGTCAAGGAAAAACCAAGAGACTCTATCAAAGGCTTTATTCATGTCTAACTTAATGACCATACCAGCTTTTTAACTTTTTCCATCGAATGGATGGTTTCATGAACCATCACACTACCGTCATGGATGAGCCTACCTTTGAAAAAAACCCCATTGTTTTGAAATAATATTAGGAAGGAGCGGATGAATTCTGATAGTCAAATTTTTGTAAAGATCTTGTATAAAACATTTGCAAGGCTTATGGGCCTGAAATGTTTGAAATCCTTAGCTCCAAGTTTCTTAGGAACTAAAAAAATGAAAGTGTTATTAATCTCCTTGAGAAGTTTTCTAGTTCTAAAAAATTCATTGGCTGCTTTTAGGAGATCCTCAGAGAAAATATCCCAAAAAATTTTATAAAAGTTGGTTGAAAACCCATCAATCCCAGGATTTATCCCCTTCAAGAGAGAAGACAACTTTTTGTAATTCTTCTATGGTAACAAGTTTGCTGAGATTGTTAAAGTCTCCTTGATCAACTAGATTGTTAGGAATGGAATCAAGTAGAGTGTCAGCTACCTCTATAGAAAAATAAGTATTATCATTTAGGAGGTTTTTATAAAAATTGAAAGCTTCATCCTTGATAATGTTCGATCGAAGTAATTGTTCCATCATCCAAAGAGACTTCGAGATCCTGTTATGAGATCTATGCTTAAGGGTAGTCATATGAAAGAACTTAGTATTCTTGTCACCTTCCTTAAGCCATAAAGCCCTAGATTTTTGCCTCCAGAAAGACTCTTCTCTAGCACAAAGATTATGAAATTCAGACAAGAGATATTTCTCAAGGATATAATCCTCATGTGACATAACAACAACCGAAACCCTTTTTTCTAACGAGGCAAGCTCCTCCTTTTCCCTATTTCTTTTGGATAAAAAAATTTCCAAATACTTTTCTATTCCAAATCTTAACTTTCTTTTTGACATTTTAAAGCTTCAACTATGTTGTGCCTTCAACTTCTAAGCCCCACCATTCCTTGATTTTTTCCTTGATGTCTAGGTGGTCAAACCACATTTTTTCAAACTTAAAAGAGGAATGGGAAGGTTTATCAGTGTTAAGCATGCTAAGCACAATAGGATTATGATCTGAACCAATTCTAGGAAGAGAAGAAAGGTGAAAGCCTTGGGTCAAAATCCAATCAGCAGAAATAATGACATGGTCAAGCCTCACTTGAATGTGCTCATCCCCTAATATTTTATTAGACCAAGTATAAGGATTACCATGGAGATCTAGGTCATAGAGGTTAGAAGATGAAATGAAATCAGCTAGATCATCCATCCCAGTAGTAAAGTTAGAAGAACCACCTTTTTTTCGTTGGAGTAAGAGGAGTGTTGAAATCTCCCATGACCATCCAATGTAAGTGACCACAATTAGCATGAATTTTTTTAGATCTTTCCAAAGTTTCCTTCTACCATGGAGAGTATTAGGAGCATATATAATAGAAAGGATCCAAAATATTGAACTATCGAAAGTTTGAAATGCAACAACAAGGTGATACGATGAGGAGAAGATCACTTTACCAGAAATTAAAGCAAGGTCCAAGAGAATAACAATGCCTCATGATGTGTACCTCTAGAATCGAAAGATGTCCACTCAATTTTTTTCCAAATATTTTTGCTACATGTACTCATTTCTTCAGAGTTCATCTTGGTTTCTTGGATTACCATAATGGTGGGTCTGTAATTTTTCTTAATTCCTTAAGAGTGCATTGTTTTCCACTCCCATTAAGGCCTCTAATGTTCCAAGAGATAAATTTCATTGAAAAGGGTGGGGGAGATGTTTTTGGATGGTCCAAGGGGTTTTGGTTCTAACTACAATAGCTTTATCTATTTCCTTTTTCCTCTAATCATTGTTTTTGGTCTTCCGTTTATGGTATTATCCCATGTGTTAGCTTGTATCTTAGAGGATCTAGTAACCATGTAATAGGTAGCTACCTAATTTCCAGTTGACTTCTTTTTGTCAAAGAACAAGGAATCTGGGATACCTTCAAAGCCTTTAGATTTTCGGGTTTTGGCTTTGACTAGAGTAAACGCAGGGGACTAAGTATTGGTGTTATCATTCAAACACTACTTTTAATAGGAGTAAGTTCTTCTCCTTTTTCATTCTCCTCTTGGATAGGAGTTTTCAGCATGCCTCCATTGTTTATTTCCGACAAAATCATAGGAGAAGAAACAACCTTGCCATTTGTATGTTGATAAGGAGTTGTTGTAAGGTTTTTTGATTCAATGAATCTCCTTTCAGCTCCAAATGAGGGATATCCATATGTATCTTATCGAGGTTCTTCCAAAGAAACATCCGAGGATGGTTCTTTGTATAGAATTTTCAATCATTAGATCAACATCCTCGTTGTTTATTGGTTGATCAAGAGTTGTTATAGAGCTGCTCATACCCACCGATTTTCCTTGCAAATTCTTTGAAGGGACATCCTCTTGCACATTGTCCGAGTCTTCAAGAATGACTTCAAAGGATGATTTTTGGGTAGAATATTTAAACATATGAGGGATTAAGATAGTTGTGTCCTACATGTACCCTCCTATGTTATCTGTTCTTTGAGTTAAATGAATCTCGAATAATTTATTTTCTTCATCAATATTAAGAATGAGATCCACTAGTTTTTCTTCTTTGGACTCATCCTCATTGATTAGCACATAATTTTTATCCATCTTATGACGTGGGGCCTTTCGTCTCGTGAGTGTCCTACGATAGGGAGGTTTTTTAATCGAGTTTTAAGCTTCCTCCATGTTGTTGCTTTCGATTAGGGCCTGGAATTCTAATAACTTGTTCATTACTACCTTTGGAATTTTTTGTTCCTCTTGTCGGACTCCTTGAAGTCATATATCTTAACTTTTTGTGGATCTAAGGTAGAATCCACCTTTTCTTTCCTTTTCTCGTTGATTTTGGAGTTAGGGCACTTTCTTGTGAAGTGACACAACTTATGGCATTTTGAGCATATCATTTGAAAATATTTGTAGACAATCGATTGTTTCCATATTCCCATCCTTGTTTGCAGCATAACATGATTTGGTAACTTCTTCTCCATGTTCGTTGAAACACATAACCTGGTAAAAGCCAACCTGGATCTATTTCTAGTAGAGTTGTCTAGTCTTATTGGAGATCCAATAGATCTAGCAATATTCACCAAGATCTCATCATCCTAGAATTGTAAAGGTAAGCTTGGAAGTCTACACCATATGGGGATGGTGTTATGTTCTCAATATTAGGGTCAAATTCAAGGTACCTTTTTTATGAAAAGCCCCATGTTTCCCATACACCATGGTCCCCTAGTAAAACAACATCTATGTCTTCTTGAAGATTGAACTTGATAAAAAAGAAACCATTAGCCATAGATGAGATATTCATTTCTCCCAGAGGGTTCCATTTTCTTATTGCCCATTTCCTAACATTATCTATATTAGGATGAGGACCAAGAAACTTACCCACTAATGTCATATGGTTTTTTTGAATCAATCAGTGGAGACTGGCCTTAGGTATTTGAATATGAAATATTCCTTGCTCATCTTTTGATCTTGAAAAAATAGAGTAAGCATGGGGTACCATAGAATTATTGATGTCCACATTTTTACCTTGCGACCTCTTGAAAAGCCTCGACCACGTACCTGGATTTTTCATCCTTGACCCTTTATTCAAAAAGGGTTAGTATATTTATGAATCTCAATAACTTTGTCGTTAGTGGTATTGACCTTGAAAACTCTATGGGATTCCGTAGGCATGAAAACTTCTCCAAAGCAATCCGTAGACGCGACTCAAGTAGCCATTGACCTCGATAGCTCCAAGAGAACCCATAGGTGCAACAACCGCTTTAGAGTAGCCCAAAGGCATGGCGGGACAACGTCATTGTAGAAAAAAATTCAAATTTTCACCGTTAGCGAGTGTAGTGACAACGCTCTCCATTCAAATAATTCTATTTTCCTTTATTATCAACATTAAATCTAGTCTAATTAATACTAGTTTAGTATGCATTAAATCAATCAAGATATAAATTCAATTATTTCGTAATTAAACATCTAAACAGAAAGATGTATATTCATGCCATTTTTTTGAACTAACCATGTAAATCGATTATTTTTATCTTTCAAATTTCAAGAAGGATTAAGTATTACGAGGACATAATTAGATTGTTTCAAGCATGCGCGACATGTGATATATTGATTATCTGATTTGTAAACATTGATTTAATGTATATATCAAAATTGATTGTGTAATCTTTATTGAGCGAAGAGTTATTTTGTGATGTTGTAAATGGTCGTTGGCCAATTATATCATTTTGAGAATAAATGTTGCATTTTTAAAACATGAAAGTGTCATAAAAGAGTTCATAATATACCTTATTATTCTTATTAGATGAAATAATGATGAACTTTGGTTTTCAGCTGTTGTACTTAAAAATATTATGAAATAAATTAGTCTTGAATAATTAATTGTACTTATGATGTCATTTAATCTAATTTATTAAGTGATAATTATAGTATTAATAATCATGACAACATTAATTAATGAATTATGTAAACAACGTTGTTTTGGGGCAGCAGTACAAAAGTGAGGAAATAAATGTATATTTCCAAACTCGATAGTAAGCAGAAAAACTTAATAACTGCTCCATTATCTAGTAAAAATAAATAATAATTGATTGTTTAATCGTACTTTTGTTATGTTAACTAAGTAACATAATGAAGAAAAAGTACAATAGTCTTGTAGACACCAAAATTAGGTCACACTCCCCTTTGGTCCCTCGTCAAATAAATACCTTGAACACATCCACCTAGCCATGGCCCCCTTCACCCTACTATAATATTAATTTAATTATTTAAATTAAATTAATTCATTATTCTCACAATATTTATTATTTAAATATCCTAATTTAGATAATGCCCACATATCCACCTCACCTAGACACCTTATCAAGCCACCTCACCCTAAGACCTATTCTTAGTAAGTTGCCATAATTAACTAAGACTTACCCCAAACCCTAAAAATCAATGCTTACATTCCCTCTAACCACATTCCCACATGCTTAAAAGAAGCTTCCATCCTAATCTACGGGCCAACACACAAGATCCTAGAAAATCAAAGGGATCCATCCAGATTTAGTAAACTTAGGAAATCCCGCCATAATCGATGTTGGTTACCCTTAACCGCCATCGGTTAAGTTGGAACTGCCGTCGGTCACCTTTTAACCCCCAAAACAACCTTATTTTCGAGGTTGGAAGATTCTTGAGAGATATCACATCTTTTGAGAACAATTTTCAGGGAGAATACACATGCAAAGATGAAGATGACGTATTTTCTCTTACACAGACATCCAACATTCATTCAGCAACCATCTGACACTCACCCCAACACAAATTTTATCCAATCCAGAAAGAAGGAGAGAACATGTAGCCCATGCAAGAGCTCCCCAATGTTTTGTGAACCTCTGCAACATTCAACCTCTTATCAACACCTTCATTCCTCACTCACGGACATCTAGAACCAAATTCTAAGTAAGTAAAACATTTTACTCCTCTACTTCACTCATTTCATCATTGTATTTTCATCCTTTGTTCTCCCACCACCCATTGACCTCCATTAATACTCACCCCTCCATATCCCTATTAAAATCTCACCAAATCCCATCCAAACAACTTAATACCCCATTCGACAAGCCTAGTCCTCGGTGCAATAATAATGGAGACCTAAAGCTCATTCTCCGACATTCCCAAAGATCCCACGAAAGAATCGCACCTGTTCTCCTAAATTGGCATCGATCACCCTTAACCGCAGATCGATATCTGTATTTACCAATACATCCTAGAAAAATAACCTACCTACCTATTCTCGTATCACCCTTAATCACCTGTGACCTTCCTAAGACTTATGTCAAACTTGCAAAGACCCAGAACCAGTCACTTGACCTTCGGATCTTATTCTAACCTATCCTGTTAGATTAGATATTTCTTATTGTGTTTTAAATGAGATACCTAAATCATTTTAACTACAATAAGATTTACTTTATTACTAGCATTAAATTGTTTTAAACAAAGTGGGTCGACAGCCGTGCTCAGAAGTATCACACTTCCCAGATCTAGCACATGCTAGGCAGTTCACTGCATATACTATTTAACTCTTTCTGGTGGTCTTGTGATCCATTTCAGGTAGTTCCTCCTAGCCAAAAGGAAGTTCTCACGATCGATTGTGGATTCGAAGTCATTCACACGCAACAACCTATCAACTAGCATTTTAACGGTATTTGTTAGAATATGCAGAGAGAGAAAGAATAGAGAAAAGGTGGATTGCACACATTTGAGACTGTGTGTCCGTCTATTTATTATAAAAGAAATAGTTACAAAACGGTTGATGTAGTTACAACCGGTTACAACCAACTTGTAATGAGACACCTTATAAATATGCCTTATATTCTTATACCCCCTCTTAAGGCTTATTCTACATAAAGCAAAAAAACAAACAATCTAACAAAACTAGAACAAAAATAGAACTACGCAATCTTCAAACACTTTCACTTTGAAAGCAATGCTATGATAAGGTAGGGCTCCATCAAGTTGCTTCGTGACCTTCATAAAGGTGTAGCTCCCAAGCTGAATTCCCGAGTTCCCAAATTCCACCTCCCCAAACTCTCGAATCACAGATCTCTCGAATTATTGGAAAACCATCCATACTAAGCCATCCACAAGCTCCATCAAGTTGCCTCATGACCCTCGTGAGGGTATAATTCCCAAGATCCACAGTCTCTCGAACTATTTGAGCAACAAAACATACCGAGCTTCACCTACTCTGTATCCTTTCTTGCCTTCAAAGTTTAGAGCATCTTTATAATGTGTATTCATCACTATCCTCACTACCTTCTACATCCGGTGGGTCTTCAACCATGGCTATATTGGTTGTATTTGATATGACTTTACCCTTGAGCACATAATTGGCTCAAACATGACAATCCCATGCCGTGTGACTATATGTACTAGAAATTGTAATCGCATCGCACCGCCCGAACGATGTTACACATGCCCTAATGATGATATGGGTCTCCTTGCAAGGTGTTCGGAATCTAGAAAGGCTCGCCAAGTATACACTTGTATCCCGCATGCCCCGCTCGGCCTCCACATGCTTTGTTTTTCTTCTTGCATTTTTCTTTCGAAGGAAACCGCCGCCTGCGCCTGGCGGCGGTCCCGTGACTGCCACCCAAGACAAGGTGGAGATCCATAACCACCGCCTCCATTGCATGGTGGCGGTGGTCTTGTACGCATTTTCCAGATCCTTCCGATGATCACATCAAATGTAAATCTTGGATTTTACACGCTTTCTTCAACCACTTTGGCTTGCATTAATGTTTTTACTCCTCGGAATAGTGTTTTTCCTTTGTTTATAGTAAAAGAGATCAAATGGGAGTTACCCTCTGGTAAATGCATTGGTTATAAATAGCCAGCTTGTTTTCAAGCAAATGGCCCCTCATCCTCTCAATTCTCTTGTTCAGTTTTTTTCAATTCCTTGCTTAGAATTTTGTTAGTTTCATGTTTTTGCTTCCATTGTTGGCATTTTAGAGGTCATATCATCTTCTTGTTTCAAGTCTTGTTTCATTGTTGCTACATACAATCCAGTTTAAACATAGAATAGCTTCATTTCTAGACTAGAATCCATTAAAGTTGCAGGTTTTGTTTTGTCACAAGGATAATTTCTAAAACTCTCGGTACACTTGTGTTGTATTCCCGCAATAAATCCTGCTAGGAATTGCATAGTCAAGCTCTATTCACTTGCGCTATCCCTCTCCTACTCGCATTATATTCAGTCTATATCCAAAGATGCCATTGTTTGATTGCTATCTTCTTGTTGATACTATCATATACACACTTTCTGGATTCATGAGGACATGAAGGAATGAGGAGATCACACTGAGGGGATGAAATCACACACAACTGGATTTACCACTGTTCTAAATGCCAAGTTTGAGCTATCAAAGTTCTAGTTACAATATATCAAATAGAGTAGTGAATCATTTTATTTCAGTTAAGCTCACTTTCAATATTTCTAGGAAGCTATGGGGAATGATAGTTTCTGAGAAACTATGATTTGTTCCTCACTTTTGAGGTAGGATTGAAGGTTTTCAATTAAGTTAATTAGTTTTCTTTTATCTAGATTCACACATCTGCACAGGTGAATAACCACACCGGTTATCTCGCTTGTTTAGTTTTAGTATAAAAGTAGTTTAATAAGTTGTTTGTAATTATAATATTTCAATCATGTATTTTGTTTAGATTAGTTTCCTTTTCAGCAGTAGTATAAATTGTTATTTTCAGTATAATTTAATTTAGAGTTTTCAAACTAGATTAAACGCTTAAATTCTAGTTAGGAGGATAAACCATAGGGAATTTACTGCTACCCGTTCATAGCCTCTAAATCTCCCCTTTCTCATTCCAGCTACCAGGAGATCACACTACCAGATCTTAGTCACTGATCCTCCCATAGTTAGCTTTAGGAAAGTTTGCTTGCCGATTCTCATCCTCACATGTAGCTTTTCTATCATAGAAAATTGACCATAATCCCAGCTATGACTTCATCTAAGTCACCCACATTTCAAACCACCGGATGTCTCGGCATGACCTCGGGAGGTCGGGTACGGGAAGGTCACTTGCCGATTATCATCCTCGCATGTCACTTTTCCATCATACAAAATTGGTGAACCCAACGTGAAACAAACTAATATTTCTCTTTCTATTTTCATTTCTTCCATCCACCTTCGCTCTTTCCCATTATTCTGTGGGTATTCATATACCCCCAAATATGTCGGGATATGATGCATATGGAAGACCTCTCTCAGGTCTCGAAGTAAACTATAGTCAAACAAATAGACAACCATCACCCTCACTTTTTACGTGGGCTGATAACTATTCGAGTAATTACTTGTCATCTCAAACTCCCCCTCACAGAACTAGTTCTAGTTCTTCATTCCAATTGAGGAGTTTGATCAGTTTGCACAAACACAATAGCCAGAGCCATCAGGCTCTAACAATATGACGTTTACTGGAGAATCCACTTCATCTCCTCGGGTCTTGTTCAGACCACAGATCAGTAGACAATCAGACCCACTCCCCTTTTGGATGAGGAGTACTTGGCACGCTTCGCTAAAAGTGAACAACGCTTCCAAAATATGTATCCACCTATAGGAGTTTACAAATACAGTCTGATACCCTATTCCAGGAGAACACCCCCATTCCTCCACCTATGGGAAATACCCTCGGTGAAGCTTGGTAGGGTAATGACCAATTCATAGCAGGGTATCATACCCCCTTACAACCTCAAGCTATACAACAAATACCCTTAAGGAAAAGCACTACGTCTTCACTGATGGAGGTCATTTCAGCCTTAGCTGAGAAGGTTAGAGGGCTAGAACTTGCTCAAGAAAACCAAAATTCATATTTTGGGCAAGCGGGAATCCCCAACCCTCTGCATCACCCTAGTCAAGTTGACCTCCTTACAGGAATAGGCACGTTAGGCATGCCTCCTCAAAATCCTTATAATTATCCACAACAAACGCCAACTAGGACAACATTTTCAAACGCCGCTCCAATTGAAAACATGACACCTCCGGCTTGGCACCAAACAACCCATACCAAAATGCTCCTCCTTACTTAAACATTTATTCAAAGTCACCACAAGGAGACATGTTCTCTTCTCCCGGGATGTTCATTCAACCACAGGGATTCCCTTATGTTCCTACAAATGCATATACTATGCCATATCAACAACCCATTCCCCTCAACCCCCTCAGCAAGCCCCATCGATGGTTGAGGCCTACGCAGTAGGGACTTACTCAGAATATTTGAAAGAGCCCCTAGACTTCACCATACGAAGCGTTATGCTTCCAAGACCTCTTCCCGATTTTCCCAAATACAAAGGGGAAGGGGACCCAAATGCACACATTAAGGCCTATGCCACAACCATACAGGAGTTACTCCCTTGGGACGGGGTTGTCGCTAAAATATTCCCTAAGACCCTAGAAGGTATTTCCCTTGATTGGTATTACAGAATACCTGAAGCTTCGATACACTCATTTAAACAACTCGTGTCAGAATTCATCAAAGCTTTTGACATGAACAAATTGTTAAGAATGGGAATCAGGGAGTTCTTACATATCAAACAAGAACATAATGAATCCATTGCTCATTTTATCCAAAGATGGTGTACGGTTCTCTACTCATCAGCGAGTGCTCCAAATATGGATCAAATGGAACTATGTGATTTATTCCTTAATTCACTCAATAGAGAGATAAAGGAAGAAGTCCAGAAGTTCCCACTAAGAACTTACGATGAAGTACTCGAGAGTGCTCTCCGAATCGACCAAGCAGTGATTGATAGTGGTCATAAGACATATGGGACAAATGGGAAATTAACCACTCCCAATCAAAACACCACGGCCTATCCTAATGCTGGGAATGCTAATCAAGGACCTAAGATCCTTAACAAGAACCGCGACGTTACAACAGATGGAGTAACTGACCAAGCTAAAAGGGCAAATGTTGTAAACATTTCACCACCTATTAATAATCAGCGAAATAATAATTTTACCCCAACAATCAACACGGTGGATTTTAATCATCCACCATGGCAACAACAACAACAACAACGAAAAGTCCAAACACAAAGTCCAAATCAAAACCCAACTGGATATCAGAGTCAAAACCAAAGGCAACAACCTCAAAATTTTAACTCTAAAAACCAACAACCTTATCATAATTTCAGGCCACAACAGGTTTTAAATCAATAGCCTCAAATTACAATCCCAATCTATATTGTGGCTTCCAAAAATTCAAGGCCACGATACTAGGACTTGTCGTGAATACAATAAATTCATGCAGCATTTTCCTAAGATCAAAAACAACTCTTTATAGATATGTTTTTAGCAAATTCTATAGTACCCACGCCAAATGCTTATGCAGGGGCAGTTTCCCCTCAAAATGCATCCCTCAAGATCTTCAATGACCCACTCCCAAACCATTCTAACAACAATAGGTTAGATCCTAACGGAACAAATAAGGGTGTCATGATAGGAAACAATGATCATGAAGCTTCAACTTCATTAAATCCACCACGCACCCCCCAATTAGGAACTCGACCTCAAACTAAGATAGTTGGTTTAGTGGAGTTAGATGCCGAGCTACCCGTAGAAACCATAACAAGAACATGGGATTATTCTTCTCAACCAACTCCAAGTTATTCATTAGAGCTAGACAACACTCAACAAACATTGGTAAAACCTATAGGTGCCTATGATCTAATTAATGATTTAACTAAAACCTTCTCACACATCTCCTTCTTGGATTTGTTAAAAAACTCTCCCACCCATAGGGCTTCCCTCTTAGAAGCATTAGGCCTTGGCCATTTAATCAACATCACTCCTCCTCGAAAATGCAAGTAAACCATGTGGATTTTGACATTTATCCTCTGGGGCAGCCAGATAGGGATACTGAATTTATATTCGATATAAGCAAAATGCCAATAGACACGCTGAAATTACATGAAGAGGTGACCCAACTTTACATTTACAAGTTTGGGTCTACAATAATTATGTTAAACGTGCAATGGTTGATGATGGGGCAGCAGTCAACATAGTCCCCTTTGCTTTCCTTCAAAAGCTAGGATATGGAGAGACAAATTGTTCCACGACGTGAAATACGCTAAGAGGTTATGATAGCCTCAAAGCCACTTCGATTGGAACCATAGTTTTACCAGTCACTTTAGGACCCAAGATGGTCCTCACCGAATTTTATATTATAGATCGGAAACCAATTATAATATGATCCTTGGTCAGCCATGGATACACCACATGAAGGCAATCCCTTCCACATTATTCCAAGAAATAAGATTTCTACACTTAGGGAAAATATTCGTGGCACAAGGTGACCCAAAACCCTTCGATATACACCTAGCTGATTTGAAGAAAAGACCAGGTGTCCACTCCAGTTTGAACTTCCAACAAATCAGCTTGTCAAACCAACTAATTCACAACCAAAAGAAAAGCTGATACCCACCACTGAGTTGGAAATTTCAAATCCAGCTGAGGACGTTCCAGTACTCAAAAATGAGACCAATGCTATAAAAGTAGTATCACTAGGGACTACCACAAAAATTATTGAGTTGCTAGAGAAAGACTTACCTATTCTCCTACCGTTTGATTCCATGGGTATGGGACACACCCTGGGAATCACTTCTCTTCCATCAGATGAAGTTTTTATGGTAGAGGTAACCAAAGCAAAAGAAATAGATATGAAAAATATCCCAATGTCAATTTTTCCAAACAAATATTGGACTCTCCACTTTGATGGAGCTAGATGTCGCTTTGGAGCTAGGGGGGGATCTTTACTTCACCTGAGGGAAAGATCCTACCTTTCATCCTTTAAATTAAACTTTGAATGTACAAACAACGGGGCTGAGTATGAAGCTCTCCTCCTTGGCCTCATCCTAGCTAAAAGAATGGGTGTCAATAACATTAGAGTGCTAGGAGACTCGCAACTAGTTGTAAACCAAGTCTCCGAGGTATATGAAACTAGGGCTGAACATTTACAACTATACAAAACAGCCATGTTAGATCTAAGCAAGGGATTCAACTTCATATCAATTGAAGCAATCCCACGAGAGTAGAACCTTCTCACAGACTCAATAACAACCTCAGCTTCCCGTTTCACCCCGAACAACGAGTTGGAGGATACAAATTTCACGGTATCACTTCGTACCAAACCATTAGTGTGTAAAATACCAACAAACTCACTCCTAGCTCATGGAGAAGCTGAGGATGATTTTTCTATCATAGGTCACTTTGACGATGATAGAGTCACTCTCAAATATCTGAATGCCTATGCGGAGCTACACCTTGCTCACCGTATAGTTGATCTTTCCCTAATACCTCATTCCTCTTCCTACTTTGGAAATCCCATGGTAGAGTCTCCTCCATAGAAAGATCTCGATATCTACAAGATAGAAAATGGAGAAATCTTGGAACTACCTCCAGCCCCACCTGAATTTGAAGAAGGTAACACTTCTTTGATAGAAGAAACCATTGACATAAACATTGGAATGGAGGAGGAACCAAGAATTTTGAAGTTGGGATCCTCGTTAACTCCAGAGGAGATAGAAATACACACCCAAATCCTTAAAGAACATCAAAAGGCTTTTTGCATTTAACTATAAAGAAATGATGGGCATTGCACCACAAGTCACGGTACATAATCTTGTCACTAAACCAGATGCGAAGCCAATCAAACAAAAGTCAAGACCAATGAAGCCAAAAGTGGCTCTCATGGTAAAAGAGGAAGTAATAAAACTTCTCCAAGTGGGATTCATCAAACCCATTGACTACTCACAATGGGTATCTAATATCATTCCCATCCTAAAAAAAATGGGAAAATACGCATTTGCATAGATTTTCGGATATTAACAAAGCTTGTCCCAAGGATGATTTCCCATTACCATCCATCGACATTATCATTGATGCAACAGCTGGATTTGAACTACTATCCCTCATGGATGGGTTCTCAGGGTACAATCAGATTAAAATATCAAAGCAGGATCAAGCCAAAACCACATTCATAACTCCTTGGGGAACATATTGCTATGTTGTCATGCCATTTGTCTTAAGAACGCCGGCGCTACGTATCAATGGGAAATGACTTATATATTCCACAATCTTATCCATAAAATTGTGGAATCCTATGTGGATGACTTGTTGGCCAAAGCCAAGAAACACTGTGATCATCTAGAAGTGCTCCGTATCATCCTCTCATGACTAATCGAATATGGCATCACATTAAATCCAGAGAAGTGTGTGTTTGGTGTGACAGGAGGTAAACTTATGGATACATTATATCTTCACGAGGGATTGATGTTGATCCAACCAAAATACGGGTTGTTCTCGAAATGATCCCACCATCGAATGAGTCTGGAATCAGGTCATTTCTTGGGAAACTTGGTGCAATCCGAAGGTTCATCCCAGATTTAAGCTTTGCCATTCATCCAATCAACAATCTACTCAAGAAAGATTATAGCGTCGATTGGACTGAAGAATGCAACGAGGCCTTCAAAGCAGTTAAACGCTTCTTGTTGTCACCACCCATGCTAATGCCTCCCAAACTAGACCCCTTTGATCCTATACTCACGAGCCACTCATGTCTCGCTGGCCTGCATGCTGGCTCAAGAAGATGATGACAAGTGAGAACGCATGATCTATTTCATTAGTCGAACATTGCTCGATTATGAAACACGTTACACACAGGCAGAGAGAGAATGCCTTGCCATAATTTTTGCAACAAAATGTTTGAGACATTACATGTTAAACTAGGAAACAAGGGTCATTGTAAAGACAGACCATTTACGAACATTTCTCACACAAGGATCTTTATCTAAAAAGGTTGGCCATTTCATAACCTTAATGGGAGAATTTGAGTTAACGTTCGTGAACCAAAAATCCGTTAAGGGACAAATCATTGTAGACTAGTTAGTTGACAATCCACTAGATGGAGGCGAGCTGGTAAATCTAGACTTTCCCGATGAGTGTGTATACTTCATCAAAACTAGGCCCCCATCTCTACATGTCCCTGGTATACTTGATATCATCAATTTTATCATGGACCATACATACCTGAGAAGGTGCCACGTCACAACAAAGAAGGTGGTTACACATTATTACCACTAAATATGTTGTTTTAGACCAAGTACTCTATCGTAGAGCCTTCGAATGACATGCTTCTAAGATGCATGTCGACATAGAAGAATCCAAGAGGATTCTTCATGAATCCCACAATGGGATATGTGGGGGCCACTTCGGTGGTCACGCCACCACTCACAAAATACATCGGATGGGCTATTTTTGGCCCACTCTCGAGCATGATGCGCAGTGGAATTTGTACGTAAGTGCCACAAATGCCAAGAATTCTCTCACGAGATTCACATGCCAACACAATCCCTGCAACCAATAGTGACTCATGGCCCTTCTCCATGTGGGGTCTAGACTTGATAGGGAAATTCTCTCCCTCATCAACCGATGGCCATAATTTTATAATTACAGCCATGAAATACTTTACCAAATGGGTGGAGGCCATGCCTCTCACCACAGTACCAGGTTCGGTAATTACCAAATTCATTCTGAACCAAATTATTTATAGGTATGGTGTCCCACAAGTCATTATCTCAGATAATGGCACGTCCTTTAAAAATGACAAAGTCCGTGAGTTATGTAGAAAATTCAAGATAAACCATCATACGACCTCTCTTTACTACCCTCAAGCCAATGGATAGGCCAAAGTCACAAACAAAATGTTAAAATCTATTCTCCTCAAAATGGAGAACAAGCGAGATTGGCATTTAAAACTATATCCGGCCTTGTGGGCCCATCAACCTCAATAAGAACACCAACAGAGTAACTCCTTTCTCACTGGTATTCGGAGCAGAAGTGGTTCTCCCACTTGAGGTTGAAATACCTAGTCTCCGTATCTCATTACAAGGGATTCTGGATGAAGAAGCTTACAGGGAGGCATGCCTCTCTCAACTAGAAAGCCTTGACGAGGCTAGGTTAAATGCCAACAACGACATAGAGCCTATGTTGACCGGATGTGCCAGTAGTACAACAAAAAATCTACGAGTGAGAAATATATGAAGGAGATTTAGTTCTAAGACTGACACAGATCGATAAGAAAACTGGTAAAGGAAGGAAGTTCCGGCCCAAATGGTTGGGCCCATACCGAGTCATGAAGGACTACAGAAATGGTGCATATCTCTTGTGCACACTAGAAGGTGAGGAATTCGGTGAAACTATCAATTCCTTGCATCTTAAGCGGTTTTACGCATAAAACACCAAAGTCATTACTAGTACATTATAGCTACTTACATTGCATTAGTCTCTTAGCTACTTCATTCTGTCCATTTCGTAAAAATGGTAGTCCAGGAGCTTACTCTTAAAACAAATATGTTGCAAATTTCTGAAAATATTGGCAAAAGCATTCATATCACATCTCTCCAAACATCATCAACTATTTTCAAATCTTCTCATCAAATTCGATAGACAAACATTGATGGAAACCATACCAAGGCCTGCATACTTGGCTTTTCTCTTTCTTTCTACTAGGTGAAGTTGTCCTTGCCTACGGTTTGTTCTGGAAGCTTCTTGGTGTCACATCTATCCCTCTTAAATCTCTTGGAATGAAAGGATATCCCAAATTCATAGATCAGAAATGTCAAAATCAAATGAAATCAAAAGCACCAAGTAAACAAAATATTTTATTTTACACACTTCTTTGCCCCATCAACCTTCGGTGATAAGCCCACATCTCTTACTGGTGGTGTGAGGTTGGGAAAGGAAAGAAGTGCCCTTACTCACCTATATCTTGCCTTTGGTGACAAACCCATGCTTCTTACTAGTGGCGTGAGGCAGGGTGTAGGGGGTCCAGTCACACAAATGAACAAATCTTGGTATGCTAAAAACACAAATCAAATCTCTATTAAGAAATCAAAATATCCAAATATCCAAATTCCAAAGAGATCAAATCCTCAAAACCATATTTTGTCAACCAGGTTGCCATTTATGAATCTAAGTCTAGATAAACTGAAAAGTAAGTGGCCTTCTAAGCTTGGTAGTAGTTCTGGGTAGGGTGGGTGTGTAGGTCCAAATTTGGTTTTGTTACTAGTTTGTCTCTCTCATCATTCCATTCAGTCAAACTCATACAACTTGTGCCCTTCCTAACTCTTGGTGTTGAGCCCTCACATCTTACTAGTTGCGTGGATTTAGGATTGGGGCAAGTTCATCTCTTTATCACTATGCATTCATCACGTTTTGCCAACATAAGAAGAAATTATACACATTTCCCAAAGAGTTCAAAAGTTCAGTACTACCATATGTTAGTATCATCTCATATCAACACTACAAAAACATACAGAGTAAAATATTCTATCTACTATCATTTGTTATCCATTGCATACATTCTGAAAACATGAAAACAATATTCTAAAAACATCTAAGTACACATGTGGAAATGAGTCACAAAATTCAAGATGCCAAGAGTCTAGATCCAAAGATATATATATATATATATATATATATATATATAATCAAGTTTCATATACAATGCCATCATGCACTAGGCATGGTCAAAACACTCAATGAGCCCGAAAAGTACAAAAACACTCATATAAACATCTAAAAAATACTACAAAAATAGTCTCTCAATCCCTATGGGATCCCTCAGAGGGTGTGCGGCCATGCCTAGGACTCTGGCTACGCCGGTGCTCCGAATGCACTGAGGGCTCGTGGTCACGCCCGGTAGCTGCCATCTCGCTACGAGAATGGCTCCTCCTCATCAGTGCTGCTTGCTATCCTATATCTAGCCACCTCCATGTGGAGAGAAGTCATGATCTTTACCGCATACTAGATAGAGGAAAAACATCGGTGTGCCTACTAGGCTGCTGAGGGCTCCCCACATCCACGAAAAGCTCAACACGAGTCTTCTCAAGGGGAGAAGCAGGGTATTAGTACACACTCGGTGAATCAAGTCTCGCCACTCATCAGTAGTCACTACAAACAAAGGAGAAAACAAGTTAGAAAAGAATCAACGATAGAATCAAGAGTAAATAAAACAAAAAGAAATAACAAACTAAGACGAGTCTAACTAAAACAAATATCAGGAGAAGAGTGACAACTCACTAGGATTGTCAGGCCTCCAAGAAGGATCTCTAGGATCCATGCCTGCCACTGACACCACCACCGACTGGTGCCCCTCTCCCACATGTCTAGGGAAATGTGATGACCTACAATAGACTCACCATCTCCACCTGGGTCCCAAGAGAGTAACTCCTCTGAAACCAGAGTCACCCTCTCTGTGCTCCGCTCCGCCCTCTCGGCCTGTAGGATCTCCTGGTATCATGCCACTCAGATCACTATCATCCCCCCACCACCTATCTCACTGATCTCCATGTCCTCTGTCTCCTCCTCGGTCTCTCCCCCTAGTGAACTCCTCAGACTCGGAGTCCACATCAATGGGCTCATCACTACTATGAGCGGACCGGGCAATCCGAAGTAAGGGTGCCTGAGGAGCACCGGCTCTCCCTCATGCACGTACCACCCTCCTAGCCACAATAGGAGTACCGGGTGTAACAATAGTCCAACCCCAGCCTCTAGGACCTCCCCGAGCCTCACGGATAGATCTATACATTGGCATCGCCGGAGGGAGCATGCCACTATAAGGGAGGCCAAACTATTGTGGAACTCTATCAAAGGGGTGTATCTCTAGCTTCCCCGCCCTATCTATCAACTAGTTGGTGGTCTGGCAGGAAATCAAAGTGACGGTCTCCTCTCCCCATACCCCTGCCATGGCCTAATAAGGAGTGGCCTCCATGTCTGTAGTAGTCAGGGAAGCCACTGGCTAGTGGGGTGCTATGAGAACTATCATCCCCATCCACCTCGCTACCCTGACGGCCCCGGGATCCTCCACCTCTACACCTCTCCCATATGGGATAATGTGCTCATACACCCAACTCATGACAAGAGTCGGGTGGCTCAGTGACTACCCCTATAATCGGACTACCCTGTATAAGTCATGGTAGGTAGTCCTGAGGATATCTGCTCCCCAAGCATAGACATGTCCATGGCCCTCAATCTATGCAATAATAGGAGCCCAGCAATATAAGAGGGTGTCCCCTCCCTTGTCCCCAATCAGTCTGGATGCAAGGATGCCCATAATGGCCTTGCGAAGCAAGGGAATTCTTGACTCAATAATAGAGCGGATCCTCACGCCCTTCTTCGACCCCATCATACGACCGCATCTCTCCCATATAGGTGGCCCACTAAACCACACCGTGATCTAGATATCTGCTTGTCTTAAGAGATAACCCCGCCCAAGGATCGAACCCCCAATATATGGTAAACATCCTCCAGGTGATGGACCACTCACCCTAACTCCTGCAATCAAAAGGTGTTCCAATCGCATCCCATAAGAGAACAAGTCACACAATATGTGATCGCGGGTGTAACATGAGGAACATGTGCAATCCTCCATATACCACCCTCTGAGAGTATCCCGCTCTGCTGGGAGAGTGCCTCAACACTACCGAGAGCCAATCACACTCCTCCCTCCTCCTAGCTCCATCTGATGTACTCCTCCTACATACACCCAAAAACACAAAAGGAGTAAGTTAGTATTGAAATCTAGTTGAAAAAACTAGTAAAAACACGTAAAAATTTTATGCATGCAAAAACAAGTTAAAATTTGCATTTTTTTGTCCTCTGTCACGGATTGCCGCCCTATGCAGCGGTGGTTCCGTAACCACCACCTTCTAAGGTGGCGGTCCCATAACCACCGCCTTCTAAGGTGGCAATCTCGTAACCACCGCCTACGCACGGGCGGCGGTCTATCTCCAAAACCAAATGGGCCATAAGCCCTAAAAAAGATTAAAAACAAGAAAAAACCCTTTTAACAAAAAAAGAAACCTACCCTATGGGCTCCCCCTAAAGACACATTTAAAACTAACATTTTCAAAAATGATCCCCCAAGGAAAGATTTCATCATTTCCACATTTTAGGTTTAAAAGCGATAAATCGAAGAACTAACTCGAGACTTTGTGGGTCGATGTTCCACTCTCGGAGGCATGATCACTATCTCACCACAAACATTTTGACTATACTCTCATCGAAAACCATCATCGTGGGTCCCAGAGCTCAAAATCTATCAAATCAATCCACGCAAATGAATAGTAAAATGACTTCGTTTTATATAAATAGCCCTCTTAATTTGATTTTGAATGTCTTTCATAGGGTCGGAGTGCCATGGAGGTAAGTTCTAAACCTCACATAGATGGTAAGTCCTCTTTTCTTATCAATTCAGCCTTATTTCTCAATTTGTTTTATCTATCTGCACTTGAGTCCCCTTTTTCATTTTGCAGGTAGTGGGATCTTGGATGGTGACTTTCCAACACATGGGCGTGTCAGGTATAGCTCCTAACTCCCCATTTCGGGACCACCATACTCGGATCCACCATTTTATGCCTCTTCATGGCTAAAATGCTTCTCCAGGGGGCAATATGTACGTACCCAAAATTGTAAGGTCTTGCGCACCACCGAACATGTTACACATGCCCCAATGATGATACGGGTCTCCTTGCAAGGTGTTCGAATCCAAAAAGGCTCACCAAGTATACACTTGTATCCCGTATGCCCCGCTCAGCCTCTACATGCTTTGTTTTTCCCTTTTTCCCCTTTCTTCTTGCATTTTATCTTTAGTGATGAAACCGCCACCCTTCTGGCGGCGGTCCATGCATGACCGCCACCTAGGATAGGGCGGTTGTCCATGAACCGCCACCCCATACATATGGCGGCGGTCTTGTACGCATTTTCTAGATCCTTCCGACGATCGCGTCAAATGTAAATCTCAAATTTTACACGCTTTCTTCAACCACTTTGGCTTGCATTAATGTTTTTGCTCCCTGGGAATAGTGTTTTTCCTTTGTTTATAGTAAAAGAGATCAAATGGGAGTTACCCTCTGGTAAATGCATTGGTTATAAATAGCCAGCTTGTTTTCAAACAAATGGCCCCTCATCCTCTCAATTCTCTTGTTTAGTTTTTCAATTCCTTTCTTAGAATTTTGTTAGTTTCAGGTTTTGCTTCCATTGTTGGCATTTTGGAGGTCATATCATCTTCTTGTTTCAAGTCTTGTTTCATTGTTACTACATACAGTTAGTTTAAACATAGAATAACTTCATTTCTAGACTAGAATCCATTAAAGTTGCAAGTTTTGTTTTGTCACAAGGATAATTTCTGAAACTCTCGGTACACTTGTGTTGTATTCCCACAATAAATCCCGCTAGGAATTGCATAGTCAAGCTCTGTTCACTTGCGCTATCCCTCTCCTACTCGCATTATATTCGGTCTATATCCAAAGCTGCCATTGTTCGATTGTATCTTCTATTGATACTATCATATACACACTTTCTAGATTCACGAGGACACAAAGGAATGAGGAGATCACACTTGAGGGGATGAAATCACACACAACTAGATTTACCACTGTTCTGTAAATGCCAGGTTTGAGCTATCAAAGTTCTAGTTACAACATATCAAATAGAGTAGTGAATCATTTTATTTCAGTTAAAGCTCACTTTCAATATTGCCAGGGAAGCTATGGGAATGATAGTTTCTGAGAAACTATGATTTGTTCCTCACTTCTGAGGTAGGATTGAAGGTTTTCAATTAAGTTAATTAGTTGTCTTTTATCTAGATTCACACATCTGCATAGGTGAATAACCACACCGGGTTATCTCGCTTGTTTAGTTTTAGTATAAAAGTAGTTTAATAAGTTGTTTGTAATTATAATATTTCAATCGTGTATTTTGTTTAGATTAGTTTCCTTTCAGCAGTAGTATAAATTGTTATTTTCAGTATAATTTAATTCAAAGTTTTCAAACAATTTAAACGCTTAAATTCTAGTTAGGAGGATAAACCATAGGGAATTTATGCTACTTGTTCATAGCCTCTAAATCTCCCCTTTCTCATTCCAACTACCAGAGATCACACTACCAAATCTTAGTCACTGATCCTCCCATAGTTAGCTTTAGGAAAGTTGCTTGCCGATTCTCATCCTCACCTATAGCTTTTCTATCGTAGAAAACTAACCATAATCCCGGCTATGACTTCATCTAAGTCACCCACATTTCAAACCAATGGCTGTCTCAGCACGACCTTGAGAGGTCGTGTACAGGGAAGGTCACTTTCTGATTATCATCCTCGTATGTCACTTTTCCATCGTATAGTGACCTCTTTTCTTATAATAATGACATTCAATCTTTGATTTATCTTTATCTGATCTTCTACGATATTGTCTAGTTCTAGAATAGAATGCACTTTCTTGTTGGGAATGACCTTCTACATCCTCTGTGGTTCATTTTTCCTCAGCTAGAAGAGCTGCTATCATATCATCCAGAGATTGAGATTGAATTTGACTGAGGGTAAAAACTACATTGCTATATTTGGAAGACAGACTATTTAATAGGATAGCTTTGGCATCCTCATCCTCAATCGCAGCTTTGACTTCTGCTAGTTGTCTAATCAGGGACCTTAAATTATTGATGTGACTTGACATAGAGACTCTTTCATCCATTTGGAACCTATATAACTGAAATTTTAGGGAAATTTTGGCATTTACTACTTTAGCTCCAAATAATTTATTTAGAGTATCCCAAATTTCCTTCGATGATTTGTATAGGTCTACATGATGAAGTTCAGAGTCGAGAGAGCAAGGCCAATAATATCTTTCAATTTATCATCTCGCTTTGTCATTCTAAAAATTTCGATGCATCGGTAGGTTTTGTCTCTTTCCCATTTACAATGCCCCACAAATTTTTATTCATAAGTTGCATTTGTATTTTCACTTTCCGTATGAAAATTTAGACCAAAATATTTTTCTACGGGCATTTCCATTTTATTAAAATATAATAAATACAATCTGCGTATTTTGGTAATGAATAAATAAAATAAAATAAAATACCGATTACAGTTTCATTCCTAGCACAGTAGTCTTTTTTTTACTTCGCGTCTTTCCCGCCTTATGTCTCGTGAAAAATGTTTGTGCCCTAGCAATTCGTGGATCGTAATAATGCACCATATTAGCACAAATCACGATTGTAAAAATTATAAAAATCATGATTTTTCATGGCTATTAAAATCTGACTATTTGTACTCGAAAATACTATTATTTTCTTGAAAAATGTGCCATTTGCGACTATATTTTCGTGCTCGAAAATACTGTTAATTTCTTGAAAAACGTGCCATTCGCGACTGTATTTTTTTGATTTTTTTTTTACAAAAAAATGTGAGTATATTCTTCTGATTCACAATTGTATAGTGTGACTTTTCGTGCCCTAATGGCGTGCCCTTGATTTCCGACTGTGCAACAAATCTTCACGAACAAGACTGTTTACTTCGACCCTCAAAAATCTTCTCGTGATTTCTTTCAAAAACGAAAATGTCTTCCTTCTTCAGCGTGCCCTAATGGGACTCACGAAAATATCTTTCTTCCTCCCTCTCTTTGCTTGCCCCACGCTCTGATACCAATGTTAGAATATGCAGAGAGAGAAAGAATAGAGAAAAGGTGGATTGCACACATTTGAGGCGTGTCCGTCTATTTATTATAAAAGAAATAGTTACAAAACGGTTGATGTAGTTACAACCAACTTGTAATGAGACACCTTATAAATATGCCTTATATTCTTATAGTATTCCTCCTACGCCCATTACCCTATCTGTTTGGTCACTTTCAAAGAAACGTCTAAGAATCAAGTAAAACATTTTGGCATGCCCGGTGGGACCCATCCAGGGTTCCTTGCATTTTATTCATTCCTAGGAAAATTTGTGTGTTTGTTTCCCTTGAAAAGCATACACATTATTTTTCTTCCTTGGTAACCTTCTTTTTATTTATATTTTCTCTAAAATAAACCTTTCTTTTGGTGTACTTAAAAAGAACCATTTCTTCTTGTTTTCTGCATTTTAGTGAAAGAGCATCCCTCTCCCTCTTCATCTATTTGTGTCATCGAATTCTATATTTCAATTTGGGCTTAAAAATAATTACATTTCATTTTGATTTTCTGCACTAGCTCACATTAATTGAGGGAAACCTATACGCTGGAAGTCATTCCCAGCTGATGGTTGACAAATGAATCATAGAAAGCACATATCTCTCTCTCTCTCTGAGTCTTGCCAAATTGCACAAATTCAAAACAAATACATATTCTTAAACAACATCTTTCCTAGGAATGCCTATCAACGATCGCACTGATATGAGGATTGGCAGGTACTCCCCAGCTCGTTGCTCTATTGAGTCATACTTCAAAGCGAAGCCCGCCCCCGCCATAACATACCTAGAAACCTCACCTTTTAGATCTCCTTCTTCATAGGAAGCCATCCTCACCAAAAAATCTATTCTACAGTTCATGAGTCAGTCCTTAAATAGCATAAGCTAAACAAACATAATAGAAAAGGCACTCTTAGGATCGCATTTTTCTTAGTGTTTCTGCTTGGCTTGTGTTTTGAGGTGAGAGGTCACATTCTTCATTTTTATTGTTTCTCCTTGCACGCTCCTCATCATAGTTGGTGTATTCCAGCTTCATCTGAGTGTTCCTGGACCATATTCTCAGAATTCTGGGTCCGATTCCACATAAAATTTTAACTCACAACCATATTTTCTTCATCACTATTGCAATTTCACAGTAACCGGTGTCGGTCCACTGACCGTCATTGGTTACTCCTTGATTGCCATCGGTTATAACCAACCGGCGTTGGTTCACTGTCATTTTGGTTAACCTACCCAAAAGGACACCTGTTCACTTTCTTCGACTATTCAGAGTCCCTGTCACTATTTTCACTCCCATTGACCTGGTAAATCTCATCAATATTTGGCATACCTAGAAAATTTGGCCTTATACCTTATTTTTGACCAACTTTCCACGTTCCAGAGTGACCGACCGTGGTTATCCATGACCGGTGTCGGTTTTCCCTAACCGGTGCATTATCGGTTAGCTTTGTGTCGATTTCAAATGCCATTTTAGCCCCAATTCACCCACCGCCACTTATTTATCCTACCTGTGCTATATTTTTGTGGCACTTACAAAGAGCAATATTACCACGTTAGTACCTGTTCACATGGTACTGATAAGTCGACAAGTAAGCACCCTTGTATTCCATGCTAGTTTTCAACCACTCCCACCTAGCCCTTTGCCACCTTCCATTTTATCACCCGCCATGGAACCTATCCAACCTATCACTATCACTACCGAAGATGAGGAGTTCGCACGACTCCTTGACCAAAACCCTGCCGCCTTATAGTTTTATCTTTCACACTTGTCCACTTGAGATGCCTCGAGTCAGTTGATATACGGCATGCCCAAATCTATACCCCGACTCTTTTTCCCACTCCTACGTCAGCCCCATTTGGCTCCGCGCTGCCCGCATCTACCTTACCCCCAAATCGTTTCGCGAGCTAGGTCCTATACCTCGCTTATGACTGTCATGTCTGCTACATCCATTGCACCCACCACATCCACCATACCTTTGAAAACCACCCAAAACACAACCTCATCCACCCCTATTGTCTCACATATACCCGTAGCTATGCAACCACTTCCGGTGTCGGTGACCACTACCCCTTTTCAAAACGTCATCCTTTCTATTCCACAGATCGTTAGCCCCATTTCCACTAGGTTCATCACAACCCTTCCACCTCCATATACGTATTTATCGGTAGCCTCTGTTTCATCTATTATTCACTCCCGATGCGTACCCCTATTTCATAAGCTTCTTCTCAATCAACCTACACAGCAGCACCATATACTGGAATGCCACCCCCCGTCATATGCCCAACACCAACCCTCTTTCACTATAGGAGGCACCCAATCATCGCAACCTACCAATGACCTAATCAAATTAGTGATGGACAAGATGCAGACATTGGAGGTATCAGTCTCTGGTTCCCAAAATACTCTCACCTACGATGAGATTTGTAATGAGGCTATCCACCCATCCATTCATATCCATCAATATCTCATGCATTGGGAGATGCCTAAATTCAATAGTTTCAATAGCAAGGAAGACCCACAACAACATTTGTGGTCATTGAAACATGGGTGCTACCTAATCACCCACGATGATGCTTTGCTCTTGAGGACCTTTCCCATGTCTCTGATTGGACCTGCGTTAGATTGGTATAGTGGGTTACCTAGACACTCTATATTTTCATTTAATCAGGTAGCCCAAGCCTTCTTGGATCACTTCTCCATCAATATCATTAAGAAGGTTACCATGACTGACCTATACTCCACACGTCAGTATGATGACGAATCTATCGCAGATTTTGTCACTCGTTGGCGTAGCTTGATTAATCAACTCACATTCCAACCGATGTGCGAATAATCAACCAATGATATTAGGTCTCATACTCTGTTATTCATTAAATTTCAACCCAGGGCGTAAGCTTTTCAAAGGGCCTGCAAAATATATGCTACAATACTTTGGAGTGAAGTCTTTGTAGGCTAGAAATTCATCAAAGAGTATAAAGTAATGCTTATGCAAATTGGAAAGTAAACTATGGAGGTTGCTGATCTGCAGATCTAAAACTCAACACACTATGCACTCATTAACTTTTAGAAATGAAATGAATAATTGATAATCAATCCACACAACATAAATAGGAAATGGAGGAATAGGATCTTCCCTGCAATTCCTTCCGAGGGGCCCTTCCTCGTGTAGAAGTGAGTTCTGATCCTACCCTAGAAACTCACGAAATGCTCAAGAAGATAAATGATTCATCTATTGAGCTGTAGCAATTAAATATTACTACAACAAAGAGAGATTACAATGAACTCAAGAGCACAACTCACATTAATATATTCTTTGTCTTCACACATTTACAATTCTACTTCTCTCCTACAACTATCACTTCATTCTTTTATCTATTACTCCCTCTCTATCTCCCCTTTCTTACATTTCTATCTGAATATATATATATATATAGACATATCACTAACTTATTCTATACTAGGAATATGATCAAAAACCACTCAAATAGATTATAGTTGTTCGGTTTCATATTTGTTGAGTGAAGACAACTAATTCCTGTCTTATTTACATGATAGGAACTAATTACAAAACTACTTAACAAAATAACCATATCATTACATATGATGTGTTAGGATAGCTGGCACTTTTTGTCTTATGCTTTGGTGTGAGCTGGATAAGTTCTCTTTGGCTACGGGCAGCTGGAGGTGCATACTACTCTGTTGCTTTGCAGGTAGTTCTAGAAGATGCTACGGGTAGGCCTGGAGCTTGCTACGGGTAAGATAAATCACCCAAAGACTTCTTAGACTTGTCCAAACAATGCTGCCACTTGGTTAACTCGTTCTCCAGCTTCATATGCTCAGCTCCATATACTTCATGATGCCTCATTGTTTGTTGAATGCCATGATTCTCTCTTATCATTTCCCAGCCAGTGGCTATGGGCTGCTTTGTAGGAGCATAACCAGAGTTGCTACGGGTTGGGGCCTACTACTTCAAAAGCTTATGGCATCTTGTATTTTGTTCATGGAGACATTAGAAACATCAGTTTGCACAAGAGACAAGATTCACCAAAGTAAATAAGTATATTAAATCTTAATGAACATATAAAACTAAATATATGCAAAATCATAACTTTATCTCATATCAACCATCAAGAGGAGATCAAAGTCTCAAAATTGTATGTGCAAGAGGCTTCAAAAAGGATTTAGATGGGGCCAAAACATGCCAATATGTGGCCTCATCACACCCCCCAACTTAGCTTCTTGCTCATCCCTGAGCAAGCTGGCTCATCTTGAGGGCACAATATTTTCTATAGTCATAGGGGTCTTGATTACCTATCTGGCCATATCCATAGAGACCTCCCCTTATCCCAAGTTCATGCCATAAGGCTATTTATTTTTTTTTATCCAAAGGTACTATTTCCCTCTAATCTGGAATGGGATACCAGAAGATGGGAGGATGAAACCTCAATCCTATCCATCCTTCCTTTTTCATTCTTACCAGTTCTATGTAATCATGCACCCTTTTTAAGGCCTACTTAAAATTTGTAGGTGAGTTTGGCTCTTTATTTCTCAATATAGTGGGCAACTCATCCCATCTTGATTTGCAGGATACATAAGTTGTTTTACCTTATTTATCCAGAATATCAAATATCGGTTCTAGACAGACTATCCACCTTTGCCTAACCCATGTAGCCAATCTATCCTCTGATACAAACTCTACCCATTCTTCTACAATGTCCTCAGGGTAACCACTTTCTCCCCTTATCATTAAGGTGAAATATTTTTCCATTTCTAGATACTCATCTCGCTCTTTCTTTCCTGCTCTTCACTTTTTTAGGAAAGATGTGAAGGCATCTAGAAGTATGTCACCTAGGTATATGTTAGGATTCCACTTTACATTAGAAGGAACAACAAAGTTATGAATATAAAACTCACTCAGTTTTGCCTGAGTGTCAGGATCATATTCTCTATACATGTTAAAGAATGTTTTGGGGTCATCCACAAAGATAGGAAGGTTATTGTATACCTTCTCATATCTGAAATACAACCATTTCCCCTGTAGATATAGGGCATATACTCATGGTGGAGGTCTGCATTCTAAAATCCTAGTAGAAAGATCATACATATTTTCTACTTTCATCTTGAGTCCCTTTATTTTTGCTTCCTATTTTTCCACCTTCTCCACCAATGTGTCATGTTGCTTCCTTGCTTCAACATGCCCTTTAAATATTTGTACTAGCCTTTGAAAAACATTATAATCTTCAAGAAAAATTTCTTCTAAGAATGTATATAGGTCATCCTTAGGGCCAGCTGAATAGATATTTTCAGAAGTGAGGTCAAAATGTATTACCTCAGGCTCTGCTTGCAGGTTGTTTTTGTGCTTTATATGGGACCATTTGGAGTAAGGACTCATTCTTTCCTCCCTTGTATTTACCTTCATATTTTGGTTCGTGTTCTTCTGACAGGTTCTTCTTCTTTTTCTTCTTCCATGGGAGTCTTTTCCAAAGCTTCTGCTGCTCCTATCAGGGCATCCAATCCTCTTGTTCCCTCTAGGTTTCTTATAATGCTTCTCAAAATGTTGATTTCCTTCACTTGCTTGCTCCAGAGTTTGGAATTCAGGTTCTTGTTTCCCTTCACTTTTCTCCTCTTCAATTTCTGTTTGTGGTATCTCAGGAGGTATTTGTTCTTGCTTCTCCTCTTCTTCGAACTGTCCATCTCTCTTACTATCTCAAAACCTTCTTTTGTGATAAATACTTCTTCCTTTTTCTTCTTTGGAGGTGTTTCTTCACTGATTTCTATGGTCTCTGTTTGTGTTCTTTTCCTCCTTATCCTGTGAGATCTTCTTACAACTGTTATTTTTCTCTTTTGTTCCTTCTTGGGGGTAACTTCCTCTACTACCTTTTCTTTTCCTTTTTTCTTAGGTGCTGAGGTAGTCTCAGTTTCTTCAGGTGCCTCCTCTACTATAGGTGTAGGGGTTTTTCTTCCTTTTCCTACATGTTATGCTCTCTAGCAGGTGATGTTGCCTCTACACCTTTCATCTTCTTGGAGACAGAGCCCTTTGATTCTATAGACAGAGAGGCATTTGTTTCTTTCTGAGGGCTGCTTTTCTTACTCCCTACCTCTTCTGTGGTTTCCTTCTCTGAGGAAATGATGAGCCTCCTTCTTCTTCTACCCGTAGCAGCAGAGCTCCTAGTATTTCTTGCTATGGGTATGCTAGAATCCTCTTCTCTCTCCCTAGGGACCCTTATGATATGCTTTCTTTTTTCCTCCTTTCTTGTTGTGGTTGTTTCTCAGGGGTTTCTTCTTTTTCCACTCTTTCTTCAACTTTTTCTTGACTCTTCTCTTCTTCTGATGCTACAGGTGGCTGTCTGGATTCCCTATTACCTGGTTTAAATCAATCCTAGGTTGGATGTTTTGGAGGCCTTGCTTGGTGATTAGCCAGATCAGACAGTGATGAGACAAGGCATTCTTCACCCCTTTCTGATATTATTTTTCCATTTTCTTTAGGCTACTCAACAAGTGGTTTGGGACATTTATTACTATTCCATGCCTCAAGTGATTTAAGTATTTAAATTGCATTGTATAGAGTAGGGAATACCTTCCTTCGCATGTGAAGTATTTGATGATGAATGTAACAATTTCTCTCCAAGCCTTAGGTAGGCTTCTTGTCTCAATACCCCCTTTTGTCTGATTGTATTGCTCCCCTTGGAAGAATTGTTGTCTAATTTGTTGTGCATTGGGTTTCTCCTCCCAATTTTCTCCATTTTGAGGGAGTCCTGTCACTTGCCCAATCAAGTCTTCTGTTACTGGAAATGATATGCCAGCTATCGTGGCTTGTTGTCCATCGAATGTGCTTGCAAATTTCTCTATCTCTCTCATTTGAGTACTTGGTTAGCAGCTAGAAGTAATTTTTCCATCTAACCCATTCAAATATATCCCAACAATGAGGGTTATTTCTCAAGGGTGTGACATCGGTGGGCTCTCTGCGAACAATTGTTCCTCCCATAGCTTCTGCAGACAAGTTTTTCTTTCTTCTCTCTGTGTTGATTGTCACCCTTTTATTTTACATCTCAGGGGCAATCTTTAATTGTCCCCTGCACTCGAGGCGTGCGTCATTATTCCCTCGGTTCTTGTGCTATGGTTAATTAAATCTACCCGTAGCGAGATCCAATCCTACCTCCTCCCAGACAGGTTGTCACTCGTCCCGAGTGAAAAAAATGTTTCACGCATGCCATATATTTATTGGCTGAAGGAACTTATTAATGTCCCCTCATGATGGTGATAGAAAAAAAAAAGTAAATGATTAAGGCGTATATTTAATTTTAACATGTCTTTTCAAGAAATAAATACTTACTACTTGTAGATATTACCTTTTTACCTTAGTGTCACCTATTTGTCCTCCACGTGACACCTATTTATGGGAATATGCTTTGTCCAAGGGTTTGGCATGTAACACTTCTTCCAATGAGTAATTTGATTGCAAGGATCATCTGAAAAATGATTGCTCTTCTAGAATTTGTTTATGCAATTTTTATGCTTAGGTAGATCGACATGAGGTTCCTCTTGGACTCGGTTGGAGGTCCTTGTTTCTATTTGTGCATCTGCAGCATGTGAAAACCTGTAAAAATGATACCTCCTTGTATGATGCTTGTGATTTTTAGAAACTTACATGCCTTCTTCTTTTGTATGATGCCTACAAGTTCTGGAGTGGATTTGTGCATCCCTTGTCTTGACTACCCGTAGAACCTCTGAAATTGTGCCCGTAGTGATCATGAGGTGGCCTGTAGCACTGAATATGTAGCCTAATTTAACCAAGGGGTTGCCCGTAGTAAGCAAGGAATGTTTGCAGGAAGGGAAAGAGTACCTGTAGCATGAATTTTGCTTTATGCAATTGTTTGTGACTCAACTTTTTCCTGACCTCCTTCTGAATATGCCTGTGGCTGTCCAAACTCTACCCATAGTACTTTTAGAAAGTGCCCGCAGCAATTGTTTGAGGAGCTGCAGCAACTGGAAGGTTTCCCACATCAACTGGAAGGTTTCTCATAGCAACTGGTTGAGGAGCCTGCAACAACTGGAAGTGGAAAAAGCAACGTGTTAAGAAATTTTGGCTGAGGTGTTTTTCTTCCCATCTTTCTTGAAAACTACACACTTTCTCCTTTTTTCTTTTTTCTTTTAGTTTTTTCCCCTGAATGGCTAGCGAGCTGGTTTTCCATTCAGGCCCTTTTCTACAGTTCTAAGCAGCCAGCAAGCTAGTTTTCTACCCAGAATCTTCCAACAACGCCCAAAAAGGGTTTTCATTGTTGGTTTTTTCATTATTCACAACAAATCGGACAACAATTCTTCCAAGGGGAGAAATATAATTAGAAAAAGGGGGTATTGAGACAAGAAGCCTACCTAAGGCCTAGAGGGAAATTGTTACATTGATCATCAAATACTTCACATGTGAAGGAAGGTATTCCATTCAAGCCCTTTTCTACACTTCTAGAGCAGCCAACAAGTTGGTTTTCTACCTAGAATCTACCAACAATGCCCAAAAAGGGTTTTCATTGTTGGTTTTTTTTTTTAAAATCCTGCTACTACCTATAGTAGGATGTTTATTATGGCCCTATTAAGGTCCATATACAACATTTCAATCTTCTTCCCATGGAAGGTAGAGATCATCCTCCCTTCCTTCCTCATCAATCTCCTTTTCCTTTGAACTTGGTGGGTCAATATGAGGGTTTGTCTACATGGACTGTTGCACTTGCTATGAAAATTGCTCCTTTGATAAGGGTTTCTTGTATACTTTGAGTCTGTGACCATTAACCAGAGTTTGAATCTTACTGGATCAATTGTTCGTAGTTGGACTGCACCATTTTCATAGACATGTTCGATCTCATATGGCCCAAGCCATCTTGTTTGCAATTTTCCTTTGTGGTCTTTATATTTTGAATCGAATAGTAGGGCCCAATATCCATGTGTGAACTACCTAGGCTTGATGTATCTATCATGCCATCCTATTCATTGCTGCTTGTATCAATTCTGTGTTCTGAAGTGCTTGTTTTGTACTCATCCAAAGCATTGAGCTGCATCAATATTTGCTTGTGTGCTTCAAATATCAATTCCCAGCTCTACTATAGTCCTCAGAGTTTTGTGTTCAAATTCTATTGGCAGCATTGGTTTCTTCCCATACACCAGCTCATATGGTGTGAAGCCAATAGTTGTTTTCCATGTGATTTTGTATGCCCATACAGCCTTGTGGAGTCTAGACTCCCAATCCTTTCTTGATAGATTGATTGTTTTGGTCAGGATATTTTCTAATTCTCTATTCGTGACTTCAACCTGGCCATTGGACTGTGGATGGTATGGTGTGGAATTCTTGTGTCTTATCATATATTCTTCCACTAGGTCAGTAATGAGATCAGCAGTAAACTATGGCCCTTGATCTGTAACTATTTCCCTTGGTACATCGTATCTTGTGAATATCTCTTCATATAAGAAAGTTGCTTTACTTTCTCATCTCGAGCATGTGTCAATGCTTTTACTTCAGCCCATTTGGTGACATAATCTGTACATACAAGGATGTACTCTTTGTTATTTGATTTGGGGTCTATGGGCCCAACAAATTCCAGCCCCCATTTGTCAAAAGGTTCCAGTTGTAGCTGAGGCTGTAAAGGCATCTCATCTGACCTTATAGGCCTCCCCATATGTTGGCATTTATCATAGTGGGTTGTATATCTATTTGCATCCTTATGCAACGTAGGCCAGTAGTATCTTGCAGTCAGGATTTTGACTATTGTTCTTTTGGCTGCAAAGTGTCCTCCACATGGCTCGTCATGGCATGCTTTGAGAATGTCAACTACTTCATCTTCTTGTAGACATATTCTTATTACACAATCAGGTCCAGTATAGAAGAGAAAACTAGAAATCCAAGAGTACTTACCACTTTTCCGTATCAAGGCACACTTCTCTTTTGAGGAAAAGTGCAGTGGCAGTTGTCCGAGAAACAAGGTAGTTTGCTATATCAGAAAACTAGGGTGTAGAGATAGCGAGGGCGAAGAGGTGCTCATCGGGAAATGAGTCATCCACTATGCCATCCTCTTGATTGCTTTGTAATCTTGAAAGGAAGTCAGCTACAATGTTGTCCTTCCCTGGTTTATCTAGTATAGTAATGTCAAATTCTTGCAATAAGAGAAGCCATCTTACCACTCTTCTAGATACCGATGGTTTATTCATGAGGTACCTGATGGCAGCATGATCTGTGTGTATGAAAGTTTGATAGCCTTTGTGATGTAATGTTTGAACTTGTTGATTGCATATACAACCGCCAAGAATTCTTTCTCCGTCACCGTGTAGTTTAGCTCTGTTGCTTGCATATTTTTGCTTACAAAGTAGATAGCATAGCTGAGATGGCCTTCTTTCTATCCTAGTACTGCACCTAGGGCAATATCAGAGGCATCTGTATGTATGTGAAAAGCAATGCCCAGTCTGGTCCACGTAATATGGGGGTTGATATGAGCAACTACTTCAGTAGATTGAATGCTTCATTATAGGCGGGAGTCCATACAAACTCAACATCTTTGTTTAGCAAGGTGAACAATGGGGCTGCTATTTTGCTGAAATTGTTGATGAACCTCCGGTAGTAACCAACATGACCCAAGAAGCTGCGTACATCTTTTTGTTTTTACAGTCGACAGGTCCTTGATGATAGCAATCTTGGCTGGGTCCACTCTGATCCCCTTTTCAGAGACATGGTGTCCTAGCACTATCCCTTCCTCCATGAGCATGAAACATTTCTTATGACTTAGGGATAGATGATTTTCTTGACAACGTATTAATACTTTTTCCAAGTTATTCAGACATACCTCAAATGTGTCTCCATAGACGGTGAAGTCATCCATATATATCTCTACATAGTCATGTGAGAGATCTAAAAATATGCTAAGGACTGCTCACTTTGAAATGTGGCAGTGCATTGCATAATCCAAATGGTAGGAAAACATATGTGAATGTTCCCCATGGGCATGTGAATGTGGTCTTCTCTTGATCCTCAAGCAATGCGGATCTGATTGTATCCGCTGAAACCATCTAAGAATGCAAAGTATTTCTTTCCTACAAGTGTATCTAGCACTTGATCAATAAATGGCAACGGAAATGGTCCTTCCTTATAGCTGCATTCAATTCTCTATAGTCTATACATATACGCCACTCACCTCCTTTCTTGGGTACAATGACTAACAGAGAAACCCAATGGCTATCAGAGATTGGATAAATGAATCCTACATCTAAGAGTTTTTGTATTTCAGCCTTGACTATTTCTTTTACTATTGGGTTCATCCGCCTTTGTGGTTGGTGTATGGGTTTGCATTCTTCTTTGATGTAAATGTGGTGTGTACACTTTTCTGGGCTGATGCCTTGCATGTCTTCATAGTCCCATGCAAAGGCTCCTTTGTTTGCATGTAATATGGCTGTCAATTTTCTTTCTTCTTCCATACTTAATTTGTTATTTATGCGGAGTGTCTTACCTAACATTATTTCTATGGCTTTTGTGGCTTCTGTCATTTTCTCTATGTTGTTTGATTGATTGCATCGCCGCAGTGTGTGTGCGATAGCTAATGGAAGATCCTTTGATCACTTTCAGCTTGGTTCTTCTTTTGACCATAGATTAGAAAAAGGACAATGAATACAAGGCAATTCTTCAGGAGTGGATTGTTCTACCTGATAGTTGTTTTGCAGTATGTTGGAGATGATGGTATCCTCTTCTAGATCTACCAATGTGCATGCATGATCTATTGTTAAAGTAGGGCAGATGGGTACCTCTTCTTCTTCTTCAATCCGACAGATGGTACAAAACCAGTTGCTTGGTGATGTTCCCATTTGAAATCTGCATGTTGCCAGATCTACAACTGATTAATGCATCTGTAGTGGCCAACCATGGCCTTCCCAAGATCAGAGGATATCCTCCAAGTTTTGTTTTTGGCTGCAATACAATAAAATCTGTAGGGTACTCCCATGAATCTACTGATATGACCAGATCTTCTATGATTCCTTCTGGTCGTACTGTGGATCTGTCTGCCATTTGCAGCATTGTAGATGTGGGATGAATATGCTACAAGTCTAATTTATGCATTGTTTCCATTGTTATGACATTGATGGCAGCTCCCAGATCGATCAAGGTATTATGGACTTGTTGTCCATTGATCTGAACAGTGACAACTAGACAGCCTGGGTCTGCATATTTCTATGGTAGCATTCCTCCCAGCATGATTTCCGCCAATTGTCCAATGACATGGACTGTATTAGGATCCTTCTTCTTCCTTCCAGGTTTCTGAAGGCACAAATCTCTGACTACCTTGGAATAAATGGGGACATCTTTAATGGCCTGAAATAAAGGGATCTTTACACAAACATTCTTCAGCTGCCCTAGGATATCAAACTCAGGTTCAGCAGGAGTGCGTTGAAGGTTCAGACATTCTGGGAAGGGTGGTGATATTGTTTCTGCATTCTCTTTATTGGCTGGTTCAGGATCCTCCTGTGGTTGTGGTGTAGACTATGGAATGGATATTGTGGGGTTTTTCATTATGGGTGGACTTGGAGGTGGTAGAGTTCTTCCTAAATGTAGGTGGACTTCATTGATGTCCACTGTATAAGTGGGGTACTGTGTTATTTCAGCAGTACATGTTGGTTGAGCCAACTTATTGGTAGGATTTGGCACAGGTTGAGCAGGTATTTGAGCCGGTCTTGTTGGTTGTGTGTTCGACATTATTGTAGGATGTTGTGGTTGTTGTGGGAACCCACCTTGCTAATTTCCCCAAGGTTTTTTCCCTCTCCATGGTTGTTGCCATGGGTTTGCAAGATTTTGTGGACCTTGGGTTGGCTGATTTTTCCATTGATTGTGTGGTGGCTGCCATGGTTGATTTTTCTAGGGTGGAGTGGGATATTGCTGCCATTGATTGGGATTATATGGTTGTTGCATAGGCCAATGTGGGTTGGGAGGGGCTGGGGGCATCCAAGGATTACTCCAGCTGGGCATGTTATTTACATTTTGATTGAAAAATGATGATTGTGAAAATGGTGAATTCGATCCCATACCTGGATAGTTTGTCCTTGGCTACCAAGGTTTCCTTTGTGCCACGTAGAATACTTGATCTTCATCTCCTCCTATGGCATGCAACACTATGGAATTTGGTTCTTCAGATGTAATGCTTGCTACCTTTGTCTTTATGACTTGACACTTGTAATCAGCTTGCTTCTTCCGACAATCTAGGCAGTAGACCGTAAGGGCTTGGTCCATTGCTTGTTGTTTTTGTCTAGTGTGCAGTGTATCCAACTGTGTGGCCATGTGGCTGATTATATCCATCTTCATGTCCCGTAGCAGATTACTTACATCAGCTTTAGAGATCCCATTGGTTGATGTTGGCAACATCTTGTTATTCTGAAGTTTACCCAACGTTGATCTCAAATAATTCTTCCCCAGTTGTTGTATCTCTTCAAAGGTTAGCTGAGATGCATCTCCTCCACTCATGAGGTCTAAGGCTTCCAAGCAGTCATCTCGGATTCCTTTTAGAAATACTAGCTTGAGTGTGTCTAGGCTGAGATTATTTTTCTTATGCTTCTACAGAGTGAAGGTGAACCTCTCCGTGTAGTCTTCCAAAGATTCATCCTCATCTTGAGTCATGCGGAATATATCATTTCTTCTAAAGTTTCTACCTTTTCCATATTCCTGATATTTGGTTAGAAAATTTTTCTTCATCTCGTCCCAACTACTAACTGTGTTCCCCTAGTCCCATAAACCATCTTAGTGTTGCATCCTTCAGGGTGGCTAGAAAGAGCTTGAGCTTTTGTTCATCCATTCGGTAGTCGTAGCTTCGGCATAACACATCATACTCAAATAGGAATGTATCTGGATCCTCATTGGACATCCCCCTGAAGTGTGGGAGGGATGAGGGTGGAATATTATTCATAGGAGTATCTTCTATGGTTTTTGCAATTGGGAATTCAAAAGTGGGGGCAACATGTTCTCTACCTTCAACTTCATTTCCTGATGCTCGATCCATGGCGTATTTCCTTGTTATACGGATCCCAAGAGATTTCAGAATAATGTCCTCAAATTCCTGATCAACTTCCCCTTGGTATGATAATGTACAGATACTTGAGGTGTTGTACGGTGGGCGGTAGTAGTTGCAACAGAACTTGCTGAATTGAGTAGGTATTCTGGTGTTCTTTCTCCTCGTGGAGTATGGGATTCGTTCGAATCCTCCTCTTGTCTTTCTTTCACTAGCACGACCAAGGTCTTCTCTGCTTCTTGTTCTTCTTCTTGAATATGTTGCAGCTCCTCTAGCCACTCTTCTTCTTTGTGTGGAAGTATACTCCTTGTCTTGGGAGATAAGTGGCTCCTCTGCTGCAGTAGTTTGTTTTTACTTTGGCAAAAATCTTCCGAACGAGTCTCGTTCTCTATGCATAAATTTTCCAATTTTTTTTTGTTTTTTTTTCAAATATATGAGGGGGTTGGTTCTTAATGCTACTTTCAGAAATTGAGCAATGCGGTAATGACAATTTTATCCTAGAAAGCAGGAATTCTAGCTCCTAGAAAGCTTTTGAAATGACAGGAAGGAAAGCTGATCTAAAAATAGGATGGCTATTCTAGAAAGCATGAATGGTTATTCTAAAGAAAGGGGAGTGAAAGCATGAATGGTTATTCTAGAAGAAAGGGGAGTGAAAGCATGAATTGACTAAAAACGGGAAATTGAATCACTTCTATGGTACTGTCTGGACACCTTCCATTCTATCACAGCCTCTCTCTCTCCCCTTTCTGCTATCATTTCATTATTTTATCTATTACTCCCTCTCTCTCTCCCCTTTCTTACATTTCTATCTCGAATATATATATAGACAAATCACTAACTTATTCTATACTATGAATATGATCAAAAACCACTCAAACATATTACAGTTGTTTGGTTTCATATTTTTTGAGTGAAGACGGCTAATTCCTATCTTATTTACATGATAGGAACCAATTACAAAACTACTTAACAAAATAACCATATCATTACATGTGATATGTTAGGATAGCTGGAACTTTTTGTCTTATGCTCCGTTGTGAGTTGGATGAGTTCTCTTTGGCTACGGATAGCTGGAGGTGCATATTGCTCTGTTGTTGTAGGTAGTTCTGGAAGATGCTACGGGTAGGCCTGGAGCTTGCTACGAGTAAGATAAATCACCCAAAGACTTCTTAGACTTGTCCAAACAATGCTGCCACTTGGTTAACTCGTTCTCTAGCTTCATATGCTCAACTCCATATACTTCATGATGCCTCATTGTTTGTTGAATGCCATGATTATCTCTTATCATTTCTCATCCAAAGGCTATGGGCTTATGTAGGAACACAAAGCCCGGAGTTACTACGGGTTGGAGCCTACTACTTCAAAAGCTTATGGAATCTTGTATTTTGTTCATGGAGACATAAGAAACATCAGTTTTCACAAGAGACAAGATTCACCAAAGTAAATAAGTATATTAAATCTTAATGAACATATAAAACTAAATATATGCAAAATCATAACTTTATCTCATATCAACCATCAAGAGGAGATCAAAGTCTCAAAATTGTATGTGCAAGAGGCTTTAAAAGGATTTAGATGGGGCCAAACATGCCAATATGTGGCCTCATCACCAACTACCGCAAACCAAACTCATCAAACTCTTCACGCGGGCTTGTGCTAGACATATCTCGTTGACCTGCGCAGTCCAAACTTTGTGAACATTCGATGAAGCATTCACCATGGCATGAAAGTTAGAGATTCGGGCCATCGAAGAGAAGAAAATCCAATTACGCAATAAGAATTTGGTATTCAAGTCGAATGATACCTCTTCTTCTTCTAAACCACAGAACAATTATTCAAAAGCTAAGGGCACCGCTAACGCAGTGGTACTCGAAGCCACCCCCTACTCATTTGTCAAATCAAGCTAGCCCCTCATCTAATCTCTCACTCATCCGGACTTTTCAATTCGATGAGAACAACAAATACAACCCAATTGGGGATCCTTACTCTTATGTCTTAGAAAAGCTCATAAAAGCTAGGGCCATCACCCTACCGCCTATAAAACCACACACTAGTTTTGACCCTTCTCGCCTCACACCCACATGGTATAAAGAACGTGACTTCAGAACTATCATTGAGTAAAGGGTCATAAATGTGAAATTACATCACTTTCAAAAACATTGTCCAATAAATGCTCGAGAAAGGTGAGTTAACCATGGATAATCCTAACGCACTCTTTCTAATCAAAACCTAAATATCTTCAAAAACACTTTCCCAATCATGCCCCTTCCTCTCCGATCAAACCGATGAGACCTCAACTCATGATAGCCATACCCACGAGGTCCATGTTATTTTCAACAACATACCCATTTCTTCCCAATTACCTCATATTCCTTCCATAGAGGAAATTTTAGCTCGAAATCCTCCTTCTGCATTGGAACCTACCTCACCTATTCCTCCACCCACAGAGGAACACCTTTCACCTCCTTCCTCACCTGTGGAGGATCCTTCCACTAATATCGAGACCATTTCACCTTTGGCTTCTCCACCTAGGGAACTGTCACCCACGGTACTTCTTCAGTCCATGGAGGATACTTGTTTATCTCCTCTACCCACAGAGGAGCACCTATCATCTCCTTCACCCACAGAGGAGCACATACCATCTCCTCCACCCATAGAGGAACACCCATTTTCTCCACCTATCATGGATCTAGTAGAGATACATTTTCCTCTAGGTGAACATTCTCCATCAGCTACCCAAGATCCCGCAGACCTACTTTCGACTCTCTTACCCACGGAAGCTGAAGCCAGCAAATTCCCTGTCTCTAAGACACATTTTATGGGAATAGCCATTAGGTCCTCATCAACTTCACCTACAGATATGTTGTTCTCACACTTGGCCGATCGCTTAGATTATGTGGACAGAGCCTTACTTTGGGGGTGCCTTCTGCTTCCTATCTCAACACAAATGTAGATGTCACTTGTTGATACTTCCACCATCTACCCAAAAATATTTCGACCAATCGAACCAAACACAACCACCTCTATCACAACTTCTTCCACCATACCTATCATAGCTCAACATACACCCTCACCCATAACCCAACATACATCTAAATCCAAACCCGCACCTACATCATCTTCATCGACTAACCCTATCACTCCCTTAGGGTCACCCCAACCACCAGCCTTACTCATCCACCTATCAAACTAGATTTAGCTACATCCTCCAAAGTCAACACCAAACCTACTCGACACCCAAACAGAAGAACCAAACCCATAGAACTCATACCCTGGCTATGCCAATCATACCTACATCACCTTCACCCTTTCCATCTATTTTAGGACCTCAACCTCCCAACACGGTCAAGAAACCTCCACCCGTCAATAAACAAAAATACAACAGCCCATTCCTTCCTCGCAAACCTCTAACATACCCAAACACCCGCACGACTTACACCCACACCTGCAACATCTTTACCACCCATACCTCCAATACCCTCAGCAACTTCTTCACTACCTACTACACTTTATTCTCTATCCCTCACACCCCCGCATGACCCACGTCATCCACCTTCACAAAGACCTTTGTTATCTCCCCGAGTAATTCGCCCTCTTCCCTCATCTGCTTTCCTCTAGATCTCGTACACCCATATCACCTTTACCCAAGAAGGTACAACCCAAAGAAAAAATACGCTACCCTCCAATAAGGTAGTCAAAAAAACCATAAATCCTCCCGCCCATTCATCTACCATACCCCTACCCAAGCAAACAAGACCAACACTCGAGACCACTCCAAAGACTCCAAAACCATGGCTCGACCCACTCCCCCCCGCAAAGACCGTTCCTACCCAATCGACGCGCCTACACCCAAACCCACTTTCACTTCCCATTGCGATCCACTAGCAAGGTCCTATATCAAAATCTTAACCAACCTCCTTGAGACTTGTGTCATCACATTACTGTCACGGTCGGACCTTATGGCCCCCTCAAACCCAAGCCAAAAGAGTTTGATGACACGAAAATTTGTGCCTACCATCGTGTGCCGGGTATGATGTGGAGAACTCCAAGGCTTTGAAAACTATCCTTATCTAGTTGTGTCCTCCTGAAGCCAACTTTGATGATGAATACCTTCTTAATTAGAACCCTGCTTCACCAACATCCATTTCCATAATCCTTCCCTCACTACCTACTCAATAACCATGACCTCCACCCCTACAGCTCCTAGAACCACCCCCGAGATTTGAAATTAACATGGTTCACATCGAGAGCTTGCAACACCATCACCCAAATGTCGTTGCACCCAACTCACTTCACAAGACTTTTCTCCTCCGGTAGGTTTTGTTTTTCATGTCATTATAACACTCATCCTACACCTTCTCAATTTACTAACTCCCCTCAAATCAACATGATCCACGTTACTACCCATGCTCAGAAGGACAAAGGAAAGGAAAAGGAAACTGACCCATCAACCAATCCTATACCCAACATACCATCTGCACCCACACCTAAAATCACTATTTGTGGCCCCACATACCCTATTTCTAATGGGGTCACACATCGCACCATGCTCAAACAATTACACCAATCTCCCCTCAAAATGTCTCTATATGACCTCATCCAAACCTCAAAATCTCATCGTCAAGCTCTCATGGAAGTCCTGTAATATATTGAGGTTTTACCCAATGACCCTACACCCATAGCCTCCATTATCACACCCCATCATGTAGCCTCTCTCACCAAATTGCCACCTTTATCCACACCGCACCCTACTCACCAAGTAGCCTCCCTTAGCTTCTCAGAGGAAGAGATCGCACGACACCAAAAAGATGACCCAGACCCAACCCTCTTCATCTTTATCCCCATCTATGATATACATGTATGACATGTAATGATAAATGGGGGTGCTAGCATTAGTATCATTTCATCCCATGCATTTTCTCAATTGTGCATACTGACAATTACATGCATAAACATCCTATCATGTTGCATTCATTCAATGACGCTATCACCTCTACACTAGGCATCGTCATCCTCCACATTCATGTGGGCCCCGCACTATTCCGAGTTATTTTATGTCCCGAAGGGGGAATTTCAATATAAGTTGTTGTGGCAGACCACTTCGAATTCATTTCATGGGTTGTGTGCCTTCCACTTTGCATCATTGTGTAAAGTTTGAGCATGAAGTGCACACCTATACTATTCCAGCTGATCCATCACCTTTTAAAACATGCAACATGCTTTACCAACCCAATGATGTGCTCATACCCATTAAGGAATCTACCTCTATAACCACTACCTTTTCACCTACACCTCCACTCACCAGTGCCGCCACTACCTCGACCGCACCTACATCCTCCATTCCTACCGCTGCCACAACCTCCACGATGACCCATCACCTCCCAACTGCACATAGCTACCCACATACCAACCACTGATCCCTTGGAAGGCATTTTTCAACGCCTCACTCTAGGAGAATATCGCTTATATAGTGTCAACACATTCCTTACTCCACAAGAGTATGAAAGTATTCACCAACATCCTCGCTATGATCACCGCATAGGATAATGCCTCCTTTATGGTCCTCCCCACCTTCGTACCAATCTCACCTATGGGGGACTTGATACTACCACTTACACACTTGAACCACTCACACAAACCCGCCCATTTTCTCGCTAACTTCCAAATAATCACGATTCATCGTTTCACCCACACCTTTACTGCACCGATGTGCGTGGAAGCATTTTGGCTTTGGATTTTATGAGCAAGGCTACCATACTTTCATTCCATGTACCACCCATAAACATAACGAACGTAGTGGTATCAGCTTTGTTGAACCACCTACTAAGTAAGCCCGCATTGAACCCATCAATAACATCAACCCTTCTCCGCCTTCATCACCACCTTCACCGATGGAGTCGATGGATCTTGAATCTATCCCTCCTAACTTTTTTTTCATAAACACCGTTTCCTTGGGGCCTTTGACTTATCAACGTGAGGGCAAGGCTCCTTCCTCTCTTCCCTTCCTATATCCTGAAATGATCAATGATGATACACCTTCAATTAACGTCATTCAATGTCAGGATGATGAATCTATACTCACCTACCTTAGTGTAGAAGACTCATATATTCACCGGCTGTTACCTTCTTAGACACAAACCATGTTGAATGAATCGACTATCGAGATCAACATTCATACTCAGGACGACCCACACATCCTAAAGATCGGTCAATCTTTAGACGATCTGAACAGAAGCCATCACTTCTTTTCTCAAAGATCATAACCACACTTTTTCTTGGTCTTATGCAGACATGCCTAGTATTGACCCCACCATAGTGGTCCACAATATCGTAACCATTCCCGATGCCAAACCCATCAAAAAAAAACTAAGGAAAATGCACCCTCGCATTTCCCTTCTCAAAAAGATGAACTCTAGCACCTTCTTTCTGTTTCCTTCATATTACCCATTGATTATCCTTGTTGGATTTCTAACATTGTCCCTATCACTAAGGTGACAGGGGGACTCGCATTTACATGGACTTCCGTGACCTCAACCTTTCCTGCCCAAAAGATGACTTCCCTCTACCTGGTATTGACCACCGGTGGTTGACCTTACCGTTGTTCAGGAGATGCTATCACTCATGGATGTCTTCTTGGGTTATAACCAAATCTTGCTTACCCCAGAGGATCAACACAAAACCTTGTTCATCACCCCTTGGGGGACCTTTTGCTATCGATTCATGCCTTTTGGCCTTAAAAAATTTGGTTCCACATATCAACGGGATATGACTTATATGTTCCATGACATCATGCATCGTATATTGGAAGATTATGTGGATGATCTCCTCGTCCAAATATAAACTCTACTACGAGCACCTTGTCGTCCTTAAAACCATTTTTGACCACCTCATTAAATATTGTGTTCACCTTCAGCCAAATAAGTGTGTCTTTACGGTTCTCTCGAAAGCTCCCAGGATCTATCATTTTCCTATGTGGTATATAAGTTGACCCTACTAAAGTCAAGGCCGTTTTGGAAATGTCTCTTCCCACTAACCTTAGACAACTCTATAGCCTACAAGGTAAGTTACTGATCTATTCGCCGTTTCATTTCACAAATATCTTATCGTTGTCAACCATTTCATCAATCGCTCAAGAAGGATGTCTCCTTTAAATGGGATGATGACTGCCACAAAGCTTTTGAGGCCTTAAAAAATTATCTTCTCCAACCACCCATACTTATTCCACCTAAAGACGATCAACCTTTCTACCTATACATCTCATCTACTGATCATTCCTTGGGAGCCATGCTCACTCATCGCGATGAACAAAGATAGAGAGCAGGCGGTTTATTACATAAGCCATACTCTTTTGGACTATGAAACTCGATACACCCATCCTAAAAGACTTTACTTAGCCTTAGTTTTCGTTGCCACAAAACTCTGCCATTACCTACTCAACCAAAAAACCTATGTTGTGACCAACACTGACCCCTTACACTTCATGTATGCTAAACCTTATCAAAATCAGCGTGCCACGCAATGGCTTATGCTTTTAGCTGACCTTGACCTCAAATTCATTCATAAAAATTCCATCAAGGGCCAAGCCATCACCGACCAATTTGCCAACGCACTTATTTCTAGGGATCAACCCTCTAATTTTGAATTTCTAGATGAGTCAATTGCTACCCTTTCCTTGGACAAACCCGCTTATCAAATGATGCTCTTCTTCGATGGTTCCAAGTGTCAGCGTGGGGGTGGGGCTGGTGTTATCCTCATTCCTCTTGATGGTGAACCCATGCCTTTGTCTTTTAAACTCAATTTTGATTGTACAAACAATATTTCGAATACAAAGCACTCATATTAGGTCTCTAAGCTGCCTATGCCCTCGATGTCAAAACAATCAACATCTTTGGTGATTCCCAATTGGTCATAAACCAAGTCAATGGTATATACCAATGTCGTAATGAGATACTTCAAAAGTATAAACATCATGTAGACATACTTTTGACCACCTTTGACCATTACGCCCTTTAAACCTGTCCCTCGTTCAACCAACAAATTTGCAGATACCATGGCTTTCTTAGCCTCTCAAATACCCGCTTCACCCACTAATTCTAAAATATTTGTCACCATACAATGGCTCCAATCACCTTCTTATTTACCTCGCAAAGTTTACTCCATCAGAACCACTACCCCCCGACTTTGAGTGACCTTTGGTATAAACAATACTCCGACTATATTTATCTCTCCATCTTACCTCTTGATCTCACCCATAATGGACAATGTGCCTTCCTTAAAAAGTCTCTCTTTACATCATCATGGGGGGCCTCCTCTATAAGCGTGGCTTTTATGGTATTCTCTTACGATGCCTCATGAGTTCTGAAATTCCTTATACAATTAAGAAAGTTCATGATGGCATATGTGGAGGTCACCTCAATGGCCTTGTTGTTGCTAAGCGTATTCTTCACCTAGGCTATTATTGGCTGACCCTTAATCATGATTGTTATGACTACATCAAAGGTTGTGTAAAATTCCAACAACACATTGACCTTCATCATACACCTATTCATGCCTTATAGGTAGCTTTGTGACATTTGGCCCTTCTCTCAATGGGGTTTAGATCTTGTCGGAGAGATCAACCCCATTCTTCCCAATGACATCAATGGATCATTACTTTGCTATCGAATACTACACAAAATGGGTGAAGGATATACCACGCATCTCTATGTAATCTAACAAAATATGTGATTTCATCAATCATCACATCATTTGTCACTTTGGTGTTCCTCATCACCTCATCAATGATGATGGAAAACAATTCAAAAATAAAACATTGCGAAAACTTTACGACTTGTCCACCTCTGCCTTTGAGCTAGCAAGTTGTGTCTATACCATACCCAACTGGGTAATCAGCGTCACCACCTACCCCTGTAGGGCATCCCTCTACACCGTGATGGTGGCTAGATCTAGCTGCCCCAACCTGGGTGGTACTACTCATAAATGAGCCGCCCACCACTGTCTATATCTGTCTGTGACCCCGACATCATCAATCTATCGGTCCTAATGCTTGCTCCTATTGCCTTGTGAGCACTTTATCGGCTATGGTAGAGGTAATGTCCTCTCCACGTCATCTCTCTTGTACTTGTGGGAAGGGTAGAGGTATATCCTGTAGTAGCCCAAACTACCACCTAACTCGTCAACTAGGATCATCTCGTGCTCCCGGCATAACGACCACCTGTATCCATCTCACTAGTTGGAGCCCATCTAGCTCATCATGCATATTCTTATTTGATGGGAAGCCCAAATACGGCCTCCATATGATGTCCACTTCAGAAAAACCCTCCAATAAATGCTTGTAATAGGCCACATCATGTGTGAGCCTATCTTATCTATGCTCTCCAATAGTAGGTAACCATCACCTATACCCCACTCATATAAAGCCTAAAGCAGAAAGAAATTGGCTCGGGGCATACCTCTACCTGGCACACAGAAAATGTGCTCATATGCCCAAAGATCAAGTAGAAAGGTACAACATAGGCTAAACCTACACGAGATGCCCATACACCCACAGCTCTTCTCTGTATAGCCGCACCAGAATACTGGCACCCAACCAAATCGGGTTTGATCTATCATCATGTCATGGAGTACCCCATTGTTAGGAAATAAGTGATAAAATATGTGGAATAATCCCTTACAAAATCACAACAAGAAACTAATAAGCATAAAATATTACGATCTCAAATAAAAGTGCAGAATAAATAACACAACACAGAGAGACAAGATTTAACATGGTTCACCCAATTTAGGCTACGTCCACCAAGAATCACTTGCTCAGATTTTATTACAAGCCTCCACTCTCTCAATACAATACCCAGATCCATTTGGAGCTATGCTCAACAAACTCTATAGAATTCACACCCAAATTCAAAACACATCTGCAATACATTTGCTTTTCTATGTATCATATGTATAAGACCATATAAATAGACAATTACTTAAGCATTTTGATACAAAACCGTGGGTATCAAAACCATGGGCAAAAACCGTGGGTATCAAAACCATGGGCAAAAAAATGTGGGTATCAAAACAATGGGTACCGAAAAAACCATGGGCCCAAAAACAGCCCATAACGGTTACCCATTACCCATGGGTTAATAAACCACCCATGAAAATTTGCTTCGGGGCTTCGACCCAAACCCCCCTGACCCGCTCACCGGCGAGCGGGACCACCGTAAAAATACCCGAGTGTAACACATAGAAGGTGTACCACACTCTAACATGAAAATAGGCTCCACAAACATAACAATCTCCCACTTGGAGACTGATTTCCACTGAGCAAGCTTCTCAACCCTTCACTATCATCTGCAAAGGCCAACCAAAGCTGAACATAGCTTTAGTTTATCCCTTGTGACCACCTTCATCATCATGTCTATAGGATTCTGACTGGTATGAATCTTCTCCAACTTCAACTTATCTTCCTCCAAAGCTATCCTGATGAAGTGATATCTCAACTGTATATGCTTTGTCCTGGAGTGGAAAGAAGAGTTCTTAGCTAGGTGTATAGCACTCTGACTATCACTATGCAACTTACATTCCTCCTGCTTATGCCCCAACTCCTCAATAAATTGTTGTAACCAAATCATCTCTTTGCTTGCCTATGTGGTAACAACATACTCAACCTCCGTGGTTGACAAAGCCACCAGCTTCTGTAGTCGTGAAATCCAGCTCACTACTGTACCACCTATAGTGTAAATATAACTTGTCAAGCTCCTCCTCATCTGCTACATCTCCAAAATGTCTCGAATCTACATAACCATGTAAAGTGGTGTTCGATCCATCAGTAGCACAAAACTGTCCCCATGGTCCTCTCAAATACCAAAGGATCCACTTTATTGCTTGCCAATGCTCTTTACCTGGATCACTCATAAATCTACTCACAGCTCCCACTGCATGGGCAATATAAGGCCTAGTGTACACCATAGCATACATCAAACTGCCAACCGCTGAGTAAGGTACCTTGGACATCTGGTTTCTTTCTTGCTCTATCTTGGGACACTACTCCTTTGATAACATAAAATGGCTTGCCAAAGGAGTCCCAATCGGTTTAGCATCCTGCATGTTAAACCTATTCAATACCTTCTTAATGTACTCTTCCTGAGATAAATTCAGCTTCCATTCCTTCCTATCCCGAGTTATACTCATACCAAGGATTTGTCTGGCTGCCCCCAAATCCTTCATATCAAAGGATTCACTTAGTTGTTTCTTGAGTACTTTTATTTCCTGCATGTTTTTACCTGCAACCAACATGTCATTAACATACAAACATAGGATAAGATAACTTCCATCCTCAAATTTATTTGTGTACACGCAATGGTCGAATGACATCTGATATAACCTTGCTCCATCATGAAGCTATCAAACTTCTTATACCATTGACGCGGAGCTTGTTTCAAGCCATACAAGCTCTTCTTCATTTTACACACCATCTCCTCTTTACCTTTGACCTCATAGCCCTCTGGTTGCTACATGTACAATTCCTCCTCCAAATCACCATGGAGAAATGCAGTCTTTACATCTAACTGTTCTAAGTGCAAGTCTTATGCTGCCACTATTCCAAGAACAATTCTAATAGAAGTCATTTTTACCACAGGAGAAAAGATCTCATCAAAATCTATACCTTATTTTTGTGCAAACCCCTTGACCACCAATCGGGCCTTATATCTTTTATTTCCTCCTTCTTCATCTTTAACTCTATATACCCACTTGTTCTGCAATGCTCTTTTTCCTTCCTAGGTAGCTTCACCAAATCCCAAGTCTGGTTCTCCATGAGAGACTTATGCTCCTCATCCATGGCTTGCTCCCACTTCTTACTGGCATCTACCTACATTGCTTCATCAAATCTCTCTAGCTCTCCACTATCAGTGAGTAATAAATAATAAAGAGAAGGAGAAAAATGTTCAGGTTCTTTTCTTACCCTAGAAGACCTCCTCACTGTAGAAGTTTGGGGTTCTGAACCGATTCATGGGTCACTTTGTCCCATCCGGAAGATCCTCTACCACTGCATATTCTTTCTTGGATTCTTCCCTATTTTCCTGCAACTATTGCTTATGCATGACTTTCTCATTAAAGACCACATCCCTAGACCGAATGATTTTCTTGTCCTTAATACTTCAACATTTAAATTCAAAGTCATTACCACCATAACCAATGAAAGTACATTTTTTTGATTTAGCCTCTAGCTTGGTCCTATCATCCTTGTCTATATGAACAAACACCTCACATCCAAAGACTCTAAGAAATGAATAATCAACTTTTTACAATACCAAGCCTCTATAGGTATGCCTCCATCTAAGGCACTTGAGGGTCCTCTATTTATCAAATACATAGTTGTGCTCACCGCTTCTACCCAAAAAGAAAGAGGCAGTCCTACATGTAACCTCATGCTCCTAACATGTTCCATTATTGTCTTGTTCACCCTTTCGATACCCCATTATGCTACGGAGTTCTGGAACCATCTTTTACTGTGCATTCCATTCTTAGAACAAGAATCATTAAATTCATTGCTGCAATACTCCCTCCATTATCCGACTGAGACATTTTAGCTTAAGACCTGTTTCATTCTCTACTAAGGCTTTCCATTTAACAAAAGTGTTAAATACATCAGATTTGTTTCTAATACAATAAAGCCAAACTTTCCTTGTTGCATCATCAATAAAAGTAACATAATAACTTGAACCCCCAAGAGATGATACCTGAGCTGGGCCCCACACATCAGAATGCACCAGCTCTAACTTACTCTCTTTCTTTGTAGGTCTAACCTTGAGAAACCTTACTCACTTATATTTCCCATATATGCAGTCCTCACAGAACTCCAAACTTGTTTCTATATATCCAGGCAAATTCTTCTTTATGATGTCCATGCCCTTATGGCTCATATGACCGAGTCTATAGTGCCATAATTTTGTATCTGCATTTGAAGCCACAAGATTACAATTATTAGTACTATTAGTGGATAAATACAAGGTTCCAACCTTCTTACCTCTTACCACCACAAGAGTACCCTTGGTAACCTTCCAAGAGTTAGCTGTAAATATCATAGTACAACCATCACTTCCCAATTGCCTCGCCGATATAAAATTTCTCCTTAATGTAGGCACATGTCTGACATCCTTCAATAGCCATGTATTCTCATTCTGCATCTTAACCCGAACAGAACATTTTCCAACTATACTGCAAGGCTCATCATCACCAAGAAAAACATGCCCAAAATCCCCTTGAACATAATCAATAAAATAATGCCTATGTGGAGTAGCATGAAAAGAAGCCCCTGAATCTAAAACCCAAGATTCAGTAATATTATGTAAAGAAAGAATCAAAGCATCCTAGCATACATTACTTGATGCCACATTTGCCTCCTTGTTTTCTTCATGTTGTTTCTTCTTGTCCCGAAGCTCCCAACAATCCTTCTTTGCATGCCCATACTTTCCATAGTTCCAACATACAATCTTTCTCTTGGATTTTTCCCTTTCCCAATCTTTCGATTTTCCACGGTTTCCTCTATTCTTATGTCTCCCTCTACTTTCCACTATCAAAGCATTCCCTGAAGTAGAAGATTCCCCAGAGCTTTTTCTTCACATTTCCTCGCTTAGAATCACCCCTACAACATTATTTTACCCATATCTCGGCCCTACTCGTGCCGTGACCTAGATTCTTAGACCCGGAACATCGTTAGAGACCTTTGACCTCATGTGTTCGCTATACCTTGCGTGCACTTTGTTACCTATGTTGATTAACCTAATGACCTTACCTTACCCGTTGCTTCGTGACCGTTTATCCTAGCCCTACCTTTGGTGTACCAGAACACACCTAAACTTTCCTGCACCTGACCTATGTATTATTTCCTAACCTTATCCTATACCTTGGATACCATAATCACTTCAACCTTGTTTGGATAAACCTATCAACCTTAGATAATGTAGAGTTTTCTTGCTCTTCGACCTGGTAGTGTGCTGTAGTTTATACGTGTGCATTCATTTGACTATTACTACCTTTGACCCTGACCCATTACCTAGATTACCCGAGTAGACCTTGCTCCTTTTTCCCTGTTACCCACCTTCCTTTTCATCACATTTACCTTTTATCACACCACTCACCGATTCTCCCTTCAGCCTCATCAGTTCCTAGTTTGAGGGGGATCACCTCCACCGACACATGGGGCAACCACATCTTATTTTTGTTAGCGTCGCTTACCAATACAAGCTACGCAACAAAAAGGGGAAAAATGTAGACACAAAAATTAGGTCTTACTCCCCTTTGGTCCCTCAACAAATAAATACCTTGAACACATTCACCTAGCCATGGCCCCCTTCACCCCACTATAATATTAACTTAATTATTTAAATTAAATTAATTCATTATCCTCACCATATTTATTATTTAAATATCCTAATTTAGATAATGCCCACATATTCACCTCACCTAGACACCTCATCAAACCACGTCACCCTAAGACCTATTCTCGAGTAAGTTGCCATAACTAACTAAGACTTACCCCAAACCCTAAAAATCAATGCCTACATTCCTCTAACCAAATTCCCACATGCTTAAAAGAAGCTTCCATCCTAATCTGCGGGGCCAACACATGAGATCCTAGAAAATCAAGGGGATCTGCCCAATTTAGTAAACCTAGGAAATCCCTCCATAACCGATGCCGGTTACCATTAACCGCCATTGATTAAGCGGAGCGCCATCGGTCACCTTTTTAACCCCCAAAACAACCTTATTGTCAAGGTTAATAGATTCCTGAGAGATATCACATCTTTTGAGAATAAGTTTTAGGAAGAATACACATGCAAAGAAGGAGATCACGCATTTTCTCTTACACAGACATCCAACATTCACCCAGCAACCATCCGGCACTCACCCTAGCACATATTTGATCCAATCTAGCAAGAAGGAGAGCACATGTAGCCCATGCAAGATCTCCCCAATGTTTGGTGAGCCTCTGCAGCATTCAACCTCTTATCAACACCTTCATTCCTCACTCATAGACATCCGGAGCCAAAGAGAGATTCCAAGTAAGTAGAACATTTTACTCCTCTGGTTCACTCATTTCATCATTATATTTTCATCCTTTGTTCTCCCAGCCACCCATTGACCTCCATTAATACTCACCCCTCCATATCCCTATTAAAACCTCGCCAAATCCCATCCAAACAACTTAATACCTCATTCCGACCAGCCTAGTCCTTGGTGTAATCATAAGGGAGACCTAAAGCTCATTCTGTGACATTCCCAATATCCCACAGTAACCAGCACCGATTCTCCCAAACCGGCATCAGTCACCCTTAACCGGCATCGGTCTCTGTATTTACCAATACAACCTAGAACAATAACCTACCTACCTATTCTCGCATCACCCTTAATCACATGTGACCTTCCTAAGACCTCTGTCAAACTTGCAGAGACCCAAAACTAGTCACTTGACCTTCGGATCTTATTTTAACCTAGCTTGTTAGATTAGATCTTTCTTATTGTGTTTTAAATGAGATACCTAAATCATTTTAACTACAATAGGATTTACTTTATTACCAGCATTAAATTATTTTAAATAGTGGATTGACAGCCATCTAGGAAGTATCACACTTCCCGATCTAGCACACGCTAGGTAGTTCACTGCATATATTGTTTAACTCTTTCTGGTGGTCTTGTGTTCCATTTCAGGTAGTTCCTCCTAGCCAAAAGGAAGCTCTCACGATCAGCTTGTGGATTCAGAAGTCATATGCGTGTAACAACCTATCAACCAACATTTCAATAGGTATTCCTCCTATGCCCATTACCCTATCTATTTCGTCACTTTCAAAGAAACATCTAAGAATCAGGTGAAACAAGTACAACTTCTATAAATCGAATAAATGCTTTAATAAGAATCAATCATTACAAAACATGCTGAAATAAAAATTATATAAATGATTAAATGGTTAATTTTTCTCTTGTGGAAAGATGTTTCACATAGCCATTGTTGTGATAAACATGACATTGACTAGTAAGGATTAGGAAGATTACCTAATCCTAATAATATGATTAATCTAAAATGATACCTTATGACGGAATATGTAAAGTGAAACTAAGAGTTTTATAACATAAATCAACATTAATGAATGTGTTATTAATTATTTTCATCAACCTTTTAATCGACTTAAACTTTTGAATTATAATCATCTTACATGTTAAGTAGGCATGGACTCTAAGTCCCGCCTTTCAATTTGAATGTGCTTTGACCATACCATCTTAGGATGGCTATGGGAAGGGTAATGATTACCTTTTGATGTAATTCAAAGAGTAATAATTATCTTTCCCATAGGGGTCCTAAGCTGGAACAATCGACATACACTCAAATTGAAAGGTGATGCCTATATTTCAAACCTTCCTAACACGTTAGATTCAAACAATAATATTTTTAAAATGTGATCCTTATAACTATGTTGTATGACAATGTGGGGAAGGGAAAAGTTTTGAGTGACTTATGTGCGGTCACGAAACTAAGCATGCAAATCATATCTTAAAAACTTTGGCCTAAGTAGTGTTTTAGCTGGCTACACTTTGTCAATTCACCGAGTTCTAATAAAATGGTGTGGAATACCGATGAAACTCAATAAATTATTTTTCAAGTATATACTTGGAACTCGTCAAATTCACAAACCTAAATAAAAATGTTAACCAATTACATACAAGTTATGTACTCTTAGAATAAGTGGAGATTAATGAGATCAGGTAGAACTATTAATCATGCACACTTAAACAAGTGATAAAGATGATCGGGTAGATATAATGGACCTTTACAAATTGCACATGGTTATAATGTTATCAAATGGATTATAAAACTAGATTACTTATTGGATTTTCATTATTGAATTATAAATCATTCAGTGGCATGGATTTGGAATTAAGGGGTCTCGTATTTTTAAAAAATCCCTTAATCTAGATTTCATAGAAAATTAGGTGTTACAAAAAGGTAAAAAGGACCCAAAAGAGTAAGAAGAAGATAAAGAATGGTTGGAGCACTCATGAGGGACAGGAGCGCTGTTGGCCGCTTTCTATCCTAGTTGGGCGCTAGTGTCCGAGGTCATCAAAAGATAAATCAGTCAAGTGTTAAAAGAGCTATAAGATATGTAAATCCAGAAAGTGTAATAGCTAAAGAAAACAAAAGGCCAAAAGGAGTTGTAAACCACTAGTTTTCTTGCTTAGGAATCATGTATACATTAGTATGCTTTAGAACCTAGAAATGTACCCAAGTGCATAGATTTGATGTCTATATTTCCCCCCACTTTATGTTGTTGAGTGAATACTCAATATCATAAATTAGATACAACATGCGTACGTTGTTAACTAAAGAGAAGTGTAGCCGATAGCATGCTTTGTGGACAAGTAACCATGTGAAGCTTTGAAGTGATCATGATTTGATGCTGGAAACTAGGAAAGGGATGTAGGCCCTAGGGGTGGATTATATACATATTAGTGTGCTACTGGAGCTTGTGCTTGTAGATGTGATTTGCTTCTTGTAAGGATGAACCTACAAAATAAGATAAAAAGAGTAGTCAAAGTCTCGTATGTGAAAAAATAGAGTAACATGTGTATAAGTATGTAAAATTAATACTTAAGGAAAGATTTCACCTAATGTATGAGAGAGTAAAGGATAAATATTTGTCTTGTTTGTCTTGGAGATGTTGTGAAATTTGAGTGTCTTTTTCCAAAGGTTAGGTTTTTGGGAGATCTCACACCAAGTGTGATTTTTTTAGGCGATCTTGCGCGAAGAAAGATTTTTTTGTGAAATCTCACACGAAGGAAGATTTTTTTGGGAGATCTCATGCCAAGAGTGAGTTTTTGGGTGATCTCACACCAAGAGAAGAGTTTTGGGGAGAGAGGTTTGTTTTTCTCTCCTTTCATGATGCTTCTCAAATAAGTGCCACTACGAGATGACATGTCCCGATTTGTAACCGAATTTATAATCGATTGTAACCAATTATATTCGATTGAATGAATTATGCAATCAAGGCAAATCGCTTGATAGATTTTGGAAACTATGTGGAATAGAGAAACCAAATGATTTTTCCCCTAAGACACAAGCACCCAAGTGGGACACAAGTTCCCACCGTTCATGTCTAATCTTGGGTGTGTTAGTATCTACTATGTGTTTGTGATCCAAGTCTAATTCTAGACCACTTTGTGACTATGTGTGTGTGCAAATTTTGTACTATGTTATTCTATTTTGGAGCTTTGAGCTGCTAAAAGGGTGATTTTTTCACCTAATAGATTCCCCCTCATTTGGAGTGCATGTGACAAATGTAGGATGATGCAAACCAAACTAGAGGACTTGATTCTTATATGCATATATGAGATTAGATGCCTACATGGGGTATGGGATGTGCATGGTAGAAACATAAGCACATGTAAACAATATGGACTAGTAAATAGGTGTTAGAGTAAAAGAGCTAGTATGCAATAGAATACAATGTAACAAGTAACTATGAAGATAAGAGGGACCACAAAAAGTGGGTTTCAGACATGGGACATCTCTCATAATGTCACAAGGTAATTAGGGGAAAAAATAGCCATAATAAAACAATGATAAAGCATGACACATGGCATAGCCTGCAAAAATAGAAAACAATAACAAGCCAAAAGTGAAAGATAACCATGGTTGTATAGAGTCCTGCAAGGAATATACTACACATGAAGCACATGTTAACATGTTAGAAAGATAAATAGTATGTCAAATCATATATAGAGCAATGAAAAACTAAGTGATAGTGACAAGAAGTAGTAAATATTGTAACAATAGGACGTATGATGTGTAGTAGGAGAGTAGCAAAGGTAGATTCCCCCATGAGCTTCGATTGGACTTGTAAAGAGCAGTGTCGAGCATCATGCATTGTGTAAGAATCTATAAAATTCATGTATTCATCTCAAGATACCCTGTGAATGCGCATGTGTGTATAGAAAAATATGATGACATACTAAGTATCCAACTAGCATAGGAAACAAAGTGCAACATGTAAATAGTATAAGCTAACAAGAGTAAATGCAACCAAGATGTGTAGATTTCATGTGCATGTGATGGTGTGTTGTGATATGCAAGATGTTCCCCAAGCGGATGTGTGTGAGATGAGTTTCATTTAGAAATTCTCCTCTCAATAGTAAAGTATGAACTATAGAACAAGTGCATATCATCGGGTAATGAAGGTAAAATATTTTCACTTCGGATGTGGTAATGCTAAAAAGATAGACATGAAGCATGGAGCATGAGTAGCCAAGATGTAACAAGTGAGGTTCATGGAGGAATTACACCCTCAAAAATCAAGCATGAACCATAGAACAAGAGTGTATCATTGGGTAATGAAGGTAAAGTACGTTTACTAGAGATTTGGCGATGCTCGAAAGATAGGCATAAAACACGGAGCTAGAAGTGTAGTAGATAAGCTATGCGTAGATGCCAAAGATATCAAATAGTGATAGAGGGGGAAGAAATTATGATTCCCCCAAGTGTGTGAGGGAAACAAGGTTATCCAACAATAGAGAAGAGCGAGGAAACCTTACTAGTATCCAAGAAAGAGAGGACATGTGACCATGGTATAGGACCAATGGTGTAGGAGAGTATCCATGTGTATGTGAGGGAGAACGATGTGGTAAATTAGGTATTTAATGCCTATGAGAATGGGTTGCCCGGGTAGGGTACTTATGCTTTGACTAGGTTGGCTAATGGACCGGTGAGGATGACAGGGTCATGATGTAGGACGTGTATGAATGGGAGAGTTAGGTGTAGAGATAGATTTAGAATTGATAGGTACAGGAGACCTAGATGTTGTGACTAGTGTTGAAATAGAGGCAAGAGTGGGTCGAGGTAATGGTGTACATGGTATAATAGCTTTGATGGTGAAAAATTACTTTTTGTGAATGAACTTAAGACATAAGTGTAGCATGGAGGGGATAGCCTGAGTAACGCGGAGCCAAGGTATACCTAAGGCCATGTCACAACCCTTGATTTCAGATGTAACAAGGAATGGTGTAGGTATGATAAGGGACTCAATAGTAATGGTAAGGATGACACAACCGTAATAATTAGGAACTAGAAATGTGATTTGAGAGATTGGAAAGTTGATAGCTAGCAAGAGTGCCACAGAGCATGCATTAGAAAGGGTCGAACCATAGTATTATTCACGATATGAGAAACAATAGAAGCATTAATATGTAGGGAATAAAAGGGAAATATAACATGGTAATCATGATCGATAATGTCATAGTGGTGATGGCATGTTTGTAGTAAAGCAATGAGGAAATTAAGTGGTTCTCGATGGGGAGGATGCATAACATGATATGTATGATTGATGATGAATTAGTAGTTGGCTTGTCATGTTTTGGTAATGGATCATTGAAGATTTTAATCTTTTGATTATCATTGACCGGTTTAGAAGTAGAGGGCTCTAGGAGCTTGATTGCATTATTATCAATGAGATATTGAATGATATGTTTAAGCTTAAAACAACGATCAATAAAATTCCCATTGCATTGGTGATAATCACAGTGTGCATTTTCATCATAGTTACCATCACGTTGTAAAGAAGGATCTAGATTGAGTGGTGGAGGGAGAGTAATCAGATTGGTTTTGATGAGTTGCGGTAGAAACCGAGGTGTGCAAGGTAATATAGTAAAAGTGTGTCTCATGGATTACAATTGGAGTTTTGCTAGTGGAGAAACAACATTGATAATAGCTTGAGCATCGATAGGCTTAGTAGATGGTTTGAATGTGGATTTGACTTGAAACATATTATAGGCTGAGGTGGAGGAAGTATCATAAAAATTTAATTTTCCCATAGATAGCAGCTTGCTTTTACGCAATTTGAGTGTATGGCATAATTGATCAAAGGAAGGAGAGGTCTAGAAAATGACACTCTCTTAGAGTGGAGGTAAAAAGACTTTGAACAAAGTAATGATGCCCTAGGTTTCCCTTGTGCAAGTTACATGATGATATTAGGATAGATATAAATTGTACCAAGTATGCAAGATGTGTGTGATGAAATAGAATGAACTCCCTCTTATGTTATGTATGTAGAATAATGCAACCCTTGTCCCTTGTATGGATGTGCTAGATGTATGCCTTGTAATGATTTTGTGTCTTTGTGTAAGCTTAGGTGATGATAAATAATTATTATAGTGCTTGGCCCCTTTATTTTAGAGAAGTAACTAAGTGTATATGATTCCTTGTTTGAATTTTGTAATTGACAACTGAAAGGCTGACCCAAAGTTTTAAAAGGTGACTAAAAGGTGAAAGGACCCAAACGAGTAAGAAGAAGATAAATAAGGGCAAGAGCACTCAAGAGGGACATGAGCACTTGGGCACTTCTGTCCTAGGCTGAGCACTAGTGTACGAGGTCACCAAAAGATAAATCGGTCAAGTGTTGACGGAGTTGTAAGATGTGTAAAGCCGGAAAGCACAATAGATAAAGCAATCAAAAGGCCAAAAGGATTTTTCAACCATTAGTTTTCTTGCTTAGGAATTTAATTTAATATAAATTGAATTAAATCTAATTGTAGAGTAACTATTGTAGTGTATGATATACAAATGTAATATACAAGAAAGACACAAGAAACGAAACATGAAAATGTGAAACCCTAAGCAAGAAGGAGAGATATAGGGAATTATCTCGAATTAGCAATCTGGAAGTGATCTTGGCAGATGAATAGTTGAAACATACCAAGAAGAGTGTCATAAATGGTCACTGGAGGTTCTAAAACTCAAGAATGTACCAGACATGAGCACCCACAGGAGGACAGGAGCGCCTAGGCATTAGGGGTATGTTATAGGCATTAGTGTCTATGTGAATGATCAAGTAGTCTCTTTTTTGTAGGAGGATCTTCATTGTTAGTGTTTGTTTGTCGCTCTAATTTCCCTCCTTAATCACCAAATGTACCTATAACCTATCAAACAAGTATTCTACTTGCACATTTCAACAAATCACATCAAATCTAATATAAAAGATGTTGAATTTTGATTCATACTTGACTTCTGATGGTCACTCAAAGAGTTAACTTAGTACTGCAGCATTACACTACATTTTAGATTCCATGTAGTTCTCTATGATATTTTGTGTAATGATTCCCTAGGATGCCCTTATGTAAGTTGCACTAAGATAGCGGGCTAGATCTAGAATGCTCCAATGATGCAAATGTGTGTGATGGAATAAAATAGACTTACCCTCCTATGTTGTGTATGCAGAACTAATACAACCCTTGTCCCTTGAGTGAGTGTGTTAGATGGATGCTTTTAAGTGCTTTTGTGCCTTTGGATGTAAGCTTAGGTGATAGTAGATAATGCTAATGTTTGGTCCCTTATTTGAGAGTTATAACTATGTATATATATGATTCCCTTGTTTGAATTTTGTAATTGACAACTGAAATGCCAACCCAAAAATATAAAAGATGCCCAAGAAGTAAAAGAGACCCAAAAGAGTGAGAAAATGGGAGAAAGATTCAAGAGTGCTCGGGAGGGACATGACCACTTAGGTGCTAGTGTCCTAATTTGGTGCTAGTGTTTGAGGCCATAAAAGATAAATCAATCAAATACAGACAAGGATGTATGGTGTGTAAGGCCAATAAAAGTATAAGAGACAAAGCAAAAAGGCTCAAAAGACATTGTCAATTACTAGTTTTCTTGTTTAGGAATCATATGTATATTAGTATGCTTTAGGACCTAGAAATGTACCTAAGTGCATAAATTTTATGTCTACATAATCATATATACATTAGTATGCTTTAGGACTTAGGTATGTACCCAAGTGCATATATTTTGTGTCTACAATGCATAAAGCAATTGGCGAATGTATTTTTATAATAACCTTTAGGTCACGGGTTCAAAACCCATATACCCTCTTTTTAAATGGTAATTTTTGACTATATATATCTAGTAATTTTTTAGATAAAACTTAAAAATCGAAATTATGAATTATCATGTCCAAAACTTAATAAATTGATGGATATCTATTATATAAAAGGTATTCAATAACTTTTTTAAGAATCATTTTATTTTTAGAATCTCCTTACAAATTATTTGGGGGATTTAAAATATCTTTTTCTTGTCCAAAGGGAAATTGGATTTAATTCTTTATGGATATGTTTATAAAATTGTTGATTCACCTTTCTTGTACCTTAAGAATGCAAGAAGTGAATCAAAAGCATGCCAGAAGAAGAAGACCTCAAATCTTCTACATTACCTTGGATTATCGTTTTAAAATTATAGAGAAAATTTATTTTGCATTTTAAAGTTGATTCCTTAAATTCATCTTAACCTTATATCTATCAAAAGTATATAATAAAATTTAAATATATATGTTTCATATAAATCTAGGTTTCATCTTGAATTTAAGTTTGAAATTTTCTTTCAAAATGAGTTTTAACCATTTTAGCATGGATAAGTCACATATGTTGAACTATACTAGCTACAACATCTAGAAGATTCGACTGAAAGCAGAATTCATGGAAGGAAAGCTATGGATTGTCGTGAATGGTATGGAAAGGGCACCTATAGGTAGATAGGTGACAATGGACTACATTTCTGCATTTCAACAAAAAGTGCAAGAAACAATGTTGAGCTTTTTGCGAAGCATGCAAGACGAATTTTTGCAAAGCACATCAAAACCAAGAAACCCCGAGTGAAGCCCGGAAACTACTAGAATCAATGCGCGAAGCTACGCTACTTTCAAAATCATAAAATTAATTCTTGAATTAATGACAACTCCCATGAAGGGGGAAAAAAGTAGTTAATTTTCTAGCTAAATTAAAAATATTAAATCTCAATTAGATGGATGTAACTGTGATTTAATTCAAGACAAATTGTTATATTTTATCATTCAAATGAACATCCATGAAAGATTTAGGAACTTCATTTCCATCTTAAACTCAAAATATCAAACTGAACAAGATATTCTTGACTTATCTACACTTAGTGCTCTCCTAATTCAGGAAGAGCAAGTAATGACAAACTTTGATTTGAAAGAGAATGCCACTCAGAACTTCTCACTCAAAAACCTAATTTTTTTCTATATTTAATAAAAATCAAAATTCCAAATCAAATTTAAACCCCCAAGAAATATTAAAAATGAGTGAAGAATCACCTAAAATTCAGTTTTGATGGAAAATGTCATAATTGTGGGAAATTTGGTCATAAAAAGGAAGATTATAAGGTAAACAAAAATAAACCAAATTTGTAAAATCAGAAAGGAAACAAAACAAATAAAAATCAAAAGAATAATAAAATATATATAATGTAATTGCCTTATATGTTACATTAGTTACTACAAAATTGAACGAATTGATCTTAGATAGTGGTGCATCTAGGCACATGACCTATAGATAAGATATTCTTTCTGATATCAAAGAATGTAATGATCAAATTTATTTTGGCAATCATTCCATTCTTGACGTTCCAAAGTCAAGGTAGAGCTAAAGTTTTTAATGGTTTTATAAATGATGTTTTGTGTTCCTAAACTGAAAATGAATTTGTTATCATGTTAACAACTATAGCATAATTTTACTAAAAGATAAATGGTATATTAAAAATGAGTTAGATATTACTATTGCAAAAGGAATACAAAAGAATGGTTTATATATATTTAAAGGTTTTACACCTACTTCATGTCTTGTTACTCAAGGTAATAATGATTTATAGTTATGGCACGAAAGATTAGGAGACACCAACTTTAGGAATATGTATGATATGTATCATTTGAACCTAGTTATTGGACTACCACCTATCTCTCATGCTCATGAAACTTGTAAAGGGTGCTTATGCGGTAAGCAATTTGTGAACCCCTTTTATAACCATCATGATGCAAAATACTATGAAGCTCTTGAACTTGTACACAATGATGTAAGAGGGCCTTTAGAAGTTTCTTCTCTAGATTATTCTTTGTATGTAATTACTTTCATTGATGATTATTCTCATATGATTTGGTCATTATTTATTAAAAATAAATAAAATGTTTTATCTAAATTTAAATAATTAAAGATTTATTTGAAAATAGTTCTAGTCACAAAATTAAAAGGCTTAGAACAGACAATGAAGGAGAATACATTAGTAAAACATTTGATTCTTTTTGTGTCAAATGTGGAATTCAAAGGGAACTTACCACTCCCTATTCTCCTCAATAGAATGGTATAGTGGAAAGAAAAAACTACACCATTATTGAAATGGATAGAGTCATGGTTCATTTAGCTCAAGTCCCTAAATTTCTATGGGTTGAAGCCATGAATACCAATGTTCATATTCTGAATAGAGTCCCTAATAAATCCCTATTTCAATCTACTCCTATATAAAAATTGACTAGTATAAAACCTAACATATCTCACTTAATAATCTTTGGAAGCCCTACCTCCATCTTCATTCCTAAAGATAAAAGGAAGAAGTTAGATCAAACCTCATATCCTTTCATCTTTGTAGGCTATGGAGGTAAAATAAAAGGTTTAAGGATCTATGATCATGCGAAACGAGAAGTTATTGAAAACAAAATGTTAAAATCCTTGAAAAACTTTTTTGTAGTTCATCATTTGTTTTTATTTATAATGAATCTAATGAATTAGAAAATGATGATCTTGATGAAAGTAATGAAGATCAAATAGATTGTAATAATGATTCTATAATTGAAAAAGAGTCTAGTCATGTGTCAACTATAACTAAATGAATTAAATGACTAATGCTAAAAGAAATATGACTAGAATTCATCATACCTACCATGCTTTAATGACTATGTATGATCTAGAACCCCAATGTTTCAAAGAGGATTGTCACGACGAAAGATGAATAGAATCCATGAAAACCAAATATAAAGCCTTAATTAAAAATCAAATTCGGGATCTTGTCCCTCCTCTATAAAATCATAGTATCGTTGAATATAGGCCGATTTACAAAATCGAGTATAAGTCTGATGGCAATATTGATAAATTCAAATCCAGGTTAGTAGCTCGTAGGTTTACTCAAAAACTCGGTATTGACTATATATAAACCTTTTTCATGTTACAAAAATGAGCAATGTTAGGATTATCATTTCCTTAGTTGCTCCATATGGTTGGTAAATTCACCATATGTATGTTAAGAATGCCTTCTTAAATGGTGACTTAAAAGAAGAAATTTACATGGCTCAACCTAAATTTTTTGAGGAACTTGGTAAAGAACTGTTTGTTTGTAAATTGAAAAAAATTCTATATGAGGCTTAAAACAAGCTCTTAGAGCTTGGTATACAAAATAAATATTTTTTCAAAGATATTAGTTTCACTAATTACTCATCTAATAATGATCTCTTTGTTAAAATTGAAAAAATTAGATTATTCTTATTGTATTATATGTTGATGATTTTCTTATTATTAGCAATTCAAATAGTCTAATTTTTAAAATTAAAGCTAAATTAAAAAGGTAGCTTGAAATGACTGATTTATGATTATTACATCATTTTGTGCATGACTATTACTAAGATAAACATTCTATTGTTGTATCTCAATTACAATATGTTTTAATTTACTTAAAATATTTAATATGGTGGATTGTAAGCTGATTTTTATTCTTATTGAAGTTGGTTGTAAAATTGATCCTAAACCTGCACATGAAAAATCTAACCCTACTCTTTATAGACAACTTGTAGGTAGTTTAATCTATCTAGCAATCACTAAACTTGATATTGCATATGCAATAAGTATTTCTTCCAAATTCATGCACGAACCATATCAGGATCATTGGAAGTTAGCAAAAAGAATAGAAAGATATTAAAGGAAAAACTAATTTTGGTTTACATTACATTTTTCTAATAATGCTTGTTTATATGGATATTGTGATTTTGACCATGTTGGTGATGTAATAGATATAAAATCTACGACTAGATATGTGTTCAAGTTTGGTACAAGTGTCATTACTTGGAGTAACAAGAAGAAACCAACAGTCTCCATCTCTTCTACTGAGGAAGAATATAGAAGTGCAATGAATGTCGAAAAAGAAGTTGTGTGGCTAAAGCGAGTGTTGGAAGAAATTCACATGGAAGTTAAAGGAAGTAATCCTCTTTTATGTGATAGTCAGATTTGTATTTCTCTAGCTAATAATCCAGTTTAGCATTAGAGAACAAAGCATATAGTGATTCATATGAATTTTATCTGAGAAAAGGTACTCTGCAGATATAGATCTCCATTTATTTCCTACTAAAGATCAAGTTACAAATATATTCATCAAGTCATTTTGTGATGTGAAATTCTAAAAATTTCTTGCAATGCTTGGATTTTCGAGTTTCTATCGAGGGGGAGTGTGCATGACAATGCCACCTCTTAACGTCCGACCATGTGTTTTATTCTTCACCTCTATACTTCTTCTCTATAAAATCATTGTAAAATATATTTTTATGATCTAAGTAAACTTATCACTCTAATTTTATTGTGTGGTCTAGTAACAAAGCATCATTTTGTAACGGAGGTCCTTACTTTATAAAAGATAAATTGTGAGATGTAGTCTCACAAATCATGCTTAGATTTAATCATCACTTTTGTTTTATGGATTCCTCATTTTATATAAAAGGTAAGTCTAGCATAATGGTGTATAAATCCTTTAAAAGTGATATGCTAGCCTAAAACCCTCACCATGGTTTAAGGATTGTATATCCTATTGTATAAATAGGTAATGTTGGCATATAAACCCCACTTAATATTAAGGGGGAGTGTTAGAACAATAATATTAAGTGGGTTTATCCCCTTAAATTGTTCTTATAGAATTTACATTTAATTATATATTAAATATAAGTTATGATTCATACATTATTTCAACCCTACCACCCTAAATTCTTTCATTAATGTTTGGCTTTGTTTGGAGATTTCAGTCCTTGGGCTAATTATATTGAGGCTCTATGAAATTTGTTTAGAACGTGTATTATTTTTCATATTTGGAAATATCATAATACTATGATATTCCAGAATGATCAAATTGTTGCTTTATTCTCCACTAATGATAAAGTGGCTATTTTTTCTACTGTGCACATATAGATTCAAGCTCAAGCCAAAAAGGTTTACCTATATTTTGTGCATTTTCAATAATTACTCGCACACCTGGGAGTGCTCCTTACACAATGAATCGTGTCCCTCCCAACCCGTTTCTTCAAATCACCTCAACCATTTCCACCATGTCATCCATCTCCGCAAGGTCCACATCGTAGAAATCGCTCACACAACCACCACCGCCTCTCCCCAGGGTTTCCCTTTAGCTCCATCCTCCTCTAGGTTGGGCTATATTCCTCCTCCATGTGGGAAGTTCGTGGCGGGATATTCGCTCTGGGCCTCTCCTCCACCGGGATTTCAGACGTTTGTTGGCTCTTCACCCCATGGTTGGGGAATTATGGTGCCTTTGTAGATGTGATGCCATATCGGATGGCTAGCAAATCGATCCCCCTTCGACTGATCCATCGAGTGGAGTTTTCATCCCTCCTCGGGATGATCCTCCTCCTCCTCTTAGAGCGGTGACATGTGCTTAAAGATATATAGTTTTTTCTAATTCTCGTGGTTGCCTTAGTTGTATTCTTTATCTACCATTTGGGCATTTTGTGGTGCCCTCGTGGCTTTTTTTTGGGACCGTGAGTTGTTCGGTGCCCCTTATTTCAGTAACTCTCGTATATTTTTATTAATATGATGGGCAGTTCCAATAGTAAATATAAGTTATAAACCTTAGTTTATAATTAATAAATAAAAATATTTCAATATTTTTATTTATTAAATATAAACTTTATTTTATGTGTAATTGATTTTAATCAATTAAATAGAGAGGTGTTTTTGAGGTTCACACCCAATCATCCATTTAAAATGAGCATACAGGGCTAGTAAAAAAATTGGAGAAAACGTGTGCGTGAAAAAGTGAGAGAAATGAGGTGAAGGGGAAGTTCTTTGGACATGTGAAATTTTTTTGTCATATTTAATGGAAATTCTATGTTTATGGGTTTTTACCTCGTATGAGGTTTTCCCACGTAAAATCTTGTCTTATGTGTTTTTACAGTTTTTTTAATTTTAATGTAATTTATATTACATGTTCAAATTACTTAAGTTAAATTAAGCTTGTTTATATTCAACCCGGTCCTCCAATATTTAATTCTTCATTTAAATGGATGTGACTAGCACTCTTCCTAAAACTTTTAAACTTGTAGACCGGGTTTGAGGTCCTACAACACGTGAGTTTTCTTAACACATCCAACACATGTTTTATTATTGAAAAGGTGGTCACCTTATTAGATATTTCCTTATGTGAATGTCGTGCAACCCTACTAGAAATAATGATTTTCCTAAAAATAAGAGTGAAAATTCCACTTTTGATTCATCTTGCACCTTACACAATCATAATCATCAATCTAATATAATTGTTTTATCATTAAGCCTTACCTAACAAGTTTCAACCAACTCTAATGAAATTGACCAAATTTTATGCCAAAGCATTAGTTCTACTTCACAATTATGATCCTACTTTATGGAAAATTGATAAACCCAATCCCACTCTTTTTATCTATACATGTGATAATGTCAAATCTTCATACTTGAATATTGTCATGGATAATAGATGACATGTAGTCTCAAGAAGCACAAAAAAATCATCTCTTTGAATTATCTAATTATAGGCCATCATAGTACCTTGAATCCTATATTTTTTACTTCTATAAACTCCAACTCATTATGCAAGATACTCATAGTATTTTAAGACAAAGGTCAATATCTCCAATTGACTATACTTACAACATAAAAAAACAAAAGAATAAGCTAATTACATTAAATATTGGTTCTCAACTCTCATAAATGTAGTGATTCTTTTAAATTATCCCAATGAGCTGTAAAATCATTTCATAGAATGTTGAGGGTTGTCCCTTCTCAATATATATAATGATAAACAAAATTTTATTGATCATAACCCTAACATTCACTTTCTCTACGAGGTTAAGACGTATGCGGGCAGGGAATGTGTCTCAATATCGTGCACTCCCAAATCATCTATTCAACAAAGGTATCGAGGCAATGAGTGTAGACACAAAATCACACACTTTGGGTAATTATCTAGTTCTGATTACATATTACTATTCATATGATTCCTAAGTAAGAAAAGTAATAACTAACGCATATCTTTAGCCACCTTTCTTTGCTTCTCTTGGTCTTACACATTTACTTGCTCGCTTTTCCATTTTATACTCTAGATTTCATCATCTCGGACACTAGCACCTAGCCAAGACACTAGCACCGGGCACTCCAATCCCCTCGTGTGCCTTGTCCTCTTTGTAGTTTACTCACACTTTTTGGGTCCTTTCTATCCATTTGATCATCTTATCTTTTTGGTAGTAAGCCTTTTGGGGTTAATTACGAAATTCAAGCAAAGGATCATATAAATATAAAGTTATGTAATTATAATAAAGGACCAAGCACTAAACATTAGCTATCACCACCTAATGTTGCATCCATCAAGCAACTAAGAGCTTCATTGCATCCATCTAGCACCATCTCAAGGGACACATAGGTTGGTTATTTTTCATACACTTCATAGGAGGGAAGTTCATTCTAGCTTACTTACTCGCTATCAAGTACAACTCACACAAGAGCCACCTAGGGCACGATTTCACACACACAAATTATTGGTTGGATATTTTTCCAAAAACAAAATATGATGTTCAACCATAGTACACAAGACTACGTCCCTCCTCAAATAAAGGGGAAGTGCCATGTTTATTACTAATCTAAAACAAACCAAAAGATATATACAATATTCACACTCTTCTAACCATCGAGGTTGGGATCTCATCCCAGTAGATGTATTCTTATTGGAAAGAAATATGAATAAAGTAAAAGATAATAGAGGGGAGTAAGAAATTTATTAGAATGTGAAAAGAACAAGAAATGGGAATGTGTTTTTTTCTAAAAGCAAATGCAAATCAAAAGATAATCACATGTGATTTAAATTGTAATAACTTGCAGAATATTTGATAAACTAGATATTTAAAACAAAGAACAATTCAAAGCATTGAACATAAGAGCAATGCCTCAAATATCAAAGATATTCCCATAACACAAAGTTTTCACTAGATTATCTTTTATAGTCTTCAATGATCAAAACGAAACACAAAGTCTCTCTCTTTCTCAACTCTAACCTCTATGCCATTAATGAAACAATGTACTCGGTGGAGAAATCTAACAGGGAAGCTCTACTAATTAAAATAGGCATACACAAGGCTTATGACTGTGTGTCATGGAGTTTCTAAACTTGATACTTGATAAACTAGGTTTCACCCCAAAGCGATCCAACTATTTAAGGAGCGCACTTCCACTCCTAGATTTTATGTTCTTATTAATGGAAAACCTTACGGTTTATTCAATTCCGATAGATACATGCACCCGGGGGATCCCCTATCCCCTTTCTTATATATCATAATGGATGAGACCTTGAGTAGAACCCGTCGATGACGATGATGGAAAGAAGACTCAAGGGGATCAAGGTTACCAATGGAGTGGACCTGATTTTCCTATAATAATTCGTTGATGATACGGTCCTCCTAGGCCAAGAAGAAGTAAATGAAGCCAATGAGCTTAAAGATATCACTAAATACTATAAAGAGGTTTCGGAAAATGATTAATTTATACAAAAGTTTCGCTTCTTTATCAATGTCCGTCCCGATCAAATGAGAAGGCTTTCGGACATAATGGGTTGTAGAATCAAATCTCTCCCGATAGCTATCTTGGTATACCCTTGTGTGGTAGCAAGGTCACCCTTGAAATCTGTAATCCTTTAATTAAGAGGTTCCAAAGGAAACTAGCCTCATGGAAAGGAACTCTCCTTACTCAAGTTGTCAAGGCTTAGCTTCTCTAGAGCTCTCTCCAATATTATGTCTATCTTCAAATTCACAGGAAAATTAGGAACATCATTGAAAAAATTCAAAGAAGATTTATTTGGTTAGGGACCAAGATAAAACCATAAACCCCACGGTGGCATTGGAGAAGGTCACCAAGACAAAAACAAATGTCGAAATAGGTTTTAAAAACCTAAAAATCATGAATGAGATTTTGGTGGAAAAGATAGGATGGAGAATCTATAAAGAACAGGGGTTGTGGGTGGAAATTATAATAGAAAAATACTTAGCTTTGATCGTTAGTAGAAGAAAATCCATGTTTACTCAAACTGAATTTCCAAAGGGGTATATCTTTTGGAATACTTTATGTCGAGTAAGCACCTTCTCGCTCAAAGGAACCAGATGGAACATAGGAAATGGGAATGAGATCAAGTTCTCGGGAAGATTCATGGATGGATAAATAACCCTCTCTGCGAGATTGAGCCATGGCATAATCTCAAGATGCATTATAATCAAATCTATGGGGAGAAACTTGAGAACTATTGGGTCATCAATGCTCAAGAAAATTAATAGGTGACCATTCTTCCCCTGCTGATTACATTGGCCTAAGAAGGCCCTTTGAGGAGCTAAACTATAGACTAAAATGTATTTTTATCCTAGTTTGTATGGTTGAGGATGAAAGGATCTAGAGAAATACTACATCAAGGGAGCATGAAGTGAAATATGGCTATGAACTCTCCTTTGAAAATGAGGAAGATAACAAAGACTATGCTAGAATTTGGAGCAAATTTATTTTACTCAAAATCAAATTTTTCATGTGGGAGGCTTCTCTAAATAGAATTCTAGCTATGGATAACCTTAGGAAAAGGGGCATGGTCATTATAAATAGGTGTTCTCTTTGTGAAGAGAATGAAGAACCAATTTTCCATTTGTTTTTGGAATGCAGGTTTACATTTCAAATCATACTTGATTTTTTAAACCTCTTCAAGGTTTATCTCCCCCTACTAGGTAGCCTAAACAACATGGTGGAACAATGAAAATATCCTTTTAAACCCAAAATTCTCAAACTCTTGTGGAACTTCTTGTTGCCTCACATACTTTGGGGAGTTTGGATTGAAAGGAACAACAAGTTTTTTCAAAACAAGTCTACAAATATTCCTAAAATAGTCAATAAAATCAAGCAGAATATCAGAGAAAATATAGGGATTCATAAACACAAGCGGGATGTGATGGGTCATTGTAACTTCCAATCATTTAATCAACCTATTCAAATGTTGATGTCATTATAGACCAGGGTTGTGTTCAAGGATGTATGCAGAGAAGTTGATTTGCAACTCAGTATTATGGTGGTTCTCTTTTTGGGGGTTTGTTTAGTGTCAATTTTCTCATTCTACCCTACTAAACTACTGAAAGCAAGTAAAAGATCTAAAATATTGAATGTCAAAGCTTCTAATCTATGGAGAACAAAGTATATGAACTGCATCTACTCTACTGAAACAAATTTGCTAAAATGAAATGCTTGTTAAAGGAAATGTTTGCTTGAAATGAAATACTTGCTTAAATCAAATGACAATAAAGGGAATGTGTTGAAACAAAGAAATACAAGATTGCATTCAGATAATCATCAAACCAAGATACTGAAACTGAAACGAGAAAATATAAAGATCTTGCATGAAATACCAATCCTTTAATCTCCTCAGTCAAGTGGGCCCTTTCTCTACTTCGGGATTGAGGCTCTTAACACAAACGTATACTCAAAATAGCATGTATTATATTGATCAAAATAAGTTCATCACATACTCTAGAGTGCAACTGAAAATAACTTCTTCTATTAACTATTGTAATATTGTAAAAACACTAAGTAATTCAAAGGAGGTGTCTTATAGACATAGTTGATTACAACACATGCCACAAATATAGGCAACATATTAATCGATAACAATTTCATAAAATTTCCATGACACCCTATAATTCTGTTGGAAACATGGGCCCTTGTTTATAGTTGGTTGTGGGTCAATCCTCCAAAATGGTGTAGTGGTTGTGGACTCGGTCTCCTTGACTACAACTACTCAAAATGGCAGAAAATGTGCCTCATCACTGCATATGTCACCAAATCACTCAACAAAGCAGTTAGTGAAATTTCCATTGGTCATTAGTTCACATAAGACAAAATAAGGGGAAATGCATCACTTTCTACTTTAGATATAACTATTTAGAACATTCCCATGCATAGATTAATGTTTTTAGGAGTAAAATTTATAGTTATATAGATGTTATGATGAGTCAATTTATGGAATCATCGGGATGATCCCCTACCTTCGAAGATTCTAATATTCTTCAGTCATTTGGGATTAGTCTCGAACAAATCTAATCGGAAGCAGAGGACTAAGAAAGATAGATCCAATTTGAAATGAGAACCCCCAGTGGACTGTGTTAAACTCAAATTTTATGGATCTACGAAGCAAGTAGAGGAAAGGCTAGGGGAGTCTAATTAGAGACCACATAGGGAAGAACGTGATAGCCTTTGCTGGTCCATTAGGAAATAATTCCAATAATTTTTCTGAAGCTAGTGTAGCGCTTAGAGGCATTATGATTGCTAAGAGACTTAGATTTAAGAAATTAATTATAGAAGGAGACTCCTGCTAATCATTAAAGCTATGGAAGGGAAATGCAAGACAAGGTGGAATATCAAAAACATGATTCTTGAAGCTCGAAGCTTGATGGGTAGCTTTGATGATGTAACCCTATGCCACATTTTTAGAGAGAGTAATAAAAGCGCTAATGGGTTAGCCAATCAAGGTAATGATATGGAAGAGTGGGGTGAATGAGAAGGAAATGTTCCATGGGGCCACATCAACAATATTATCAATCATGAAAAGCAGAGGCAAGATAGTTCACATGAGCCACATGAGAACTAATCAGGATTTGGGGGGCCTATTTGGGAATAGTTATAGTCCCAAAGTGGCGATGGTAAAAGGTTTTAATTACATATTGGAGTGGACCAACTTGGGCTACCAAAATATTAGCAAACAGAAAATCTAGAGTTTCATGATGGGGGGTGATCGATTGAGAACACAACCTACCTCTTTTTCTGCGCAGATTAAGCAAGATGCTACCGTTTGGAGGTTGCTTCATAAGGGGGGTTTCACAGAATATATCAAGATACTTAAGGGAAACGATCTTGAACTTGCCATCGATTTTTATAGAGCCTAGGATCACAAAGATGCGATGAAGCTTATAGGCATTAAAATGCACGTAATGGAGTATTTCATTGTTGATACCATGGGAATGACTATGGAGGGCTTGAAGTTGTTCAAGGACAAGAAACACGAAACTAAGAAATTTCCACTTTCTTTGGGCCTGGAGAAACTTGCCACCTATTTGATGATGAAATTTCTTGAACGTGTCTTCCAGAACACTAGGTAGATGTTTATAAGGTGGTCATGATGTATTTAACTCTTGAAGGTAAATTTTGTAATATTTACACCCACCATTTGTCTATGCTGAATTATTTTCACCGCAACCAAGCCATGAGCTTCCCTTTTTTCTGTTGCGCTCCCTGACTATCTCCATTTCAGATTTCAAGGATGAGAAGGTTGAATCACCCCTCCATCATGGCCTTATTATGTTGTTTTTCATAATGGAAAGCCCCCGCTAACTTAGATAATGAGGTTCTCGTCGCCTAAATGAGAAAGTTAAAAACCCCGTGTGAATGCTAGTGAGGATGTTTCCGTGGAAGCGCTCTCTTATTTAAGAAGGGGATATTCATCCAAATGGAAAGATGTTGTGGGGAACTCCTAGTGATGGCAAAGAGAGAAGATAAAATTATGAATATGGAGATGGCCATAGATACTCTACTCGGAATCATTAAGCATATTGTGCAAGATATGAGAGAATGGAACCTCAAAGAAGTTTTCCAAGATAAAAGAATTAACATCATCAAGGGTGATTTTATCATACAGAATAAAGGATCTCCATCTTGTAGGATCAAGTGGCGAAGCAAGAATATCGAGGAAGTAGGTCGAGATGGACCCCGGTGGCATGGAGGAAGAAGAGGTGTCTGTGGTGACAGTCGGGATAAACAAAAGAGGAAATTGGTCCTCGACCCCAACAACTCGAAGGAAGAAAATGAGGCTACCAGGGACCATGGAGATCAAGAAGGTGATTCAGCCAAAACCAGTGTAGTAAGATCCTGTTAGTTAACTTGAACCAAGGACCAAGCTCTCGCACTAGGAGAAACAAGAGAATGAAATTTTAGTTGACCTTTGGTTTCTTTTGGTCTTGTTTTTACAGATTTGGTTTTTTTTTTTTTTTTGTAATATAAAAAAATGTTGTGTTTGTAAGGCTTCTTTTACCTTGCCCCTTGTTGGGCCTGTGTCTTGGTCAAGTTGTTTTGTCCATGTATGGTCTATGCTAGTTTTTGGTTGTTGTTTAGCTTGCACTCCTTTTGTCTTGAGGGTTTTTGGTCCCCCTAAAATCAAAATATTATCTAATTTATATATATATATATATATATATATCAAAACTTTCAACCCTTTATAATGCCACAACATCTCATATTTATAAAGAAGGGAAGGAGATAAATAAGGAAATAGTTGGAACAACATACTAAAAATATTAAACATGAATAATAATTTCATTTGACTTATTCTTGCATGGAGACCTAGTCAACCCTTGTAAATTCATAGGATGTCAAAGCAATCTTGAAAGAGACATGTTGAATGGAAAACAAAAATTGCGTGATAAGCCCATCATTTAGACTCGTCTTTCTCTTCAACTGCTTAGATTGTCTTGTGGAGAATTTCTCAAACTTTTGGATCATCTCTTGAAATTCTTCCTCGTCTAGTCTGTAGGGGTAATGATTTATAACCTCGCAAGTTTCATATGTATTTCCAATACTCCCTAGAATCCTCTCATACTTCTTGATATAGTTGTCCAAGTTACTCATAACGCTTTCACAAAGAATTAGCTTGTCAATAACTACCAAACCAAAGTCTTCTCCTACTAAATATTCCTTCTCAATTAGAAATTCCTTATATAGATCATCCTGTAGGTAGAATATTTAGGACATCATCTAGAACTTTCACGAGGATTTTTTATAATTCTTTGTCGATATCATTGTTAGCATCCACCACTTTGTCTCTAGATTGTCTTAGTTTACTGCAAGCCTCTTGAAGAACTTTGACTGAATCGATTGCCTTGTAAATATCGAAATGCTTGTCACAAGATCATCGACACTATTCCCTCCTTAATCAAGGTCTCTGAATGAATATTTTTAAGCTCACTGAGAGCTTCCAAAGTTAGATCTAAATTACCATTTTCTTCAAGAATTTCTTCGTTTAATTTATCAACATCTTTCCTGGCCTTTTCAAGAGCATTGAAAGTATTCACCGCATCATTAATAATCATTTTTCCTTGAACAAGAAGGCGTTGAATCCATTCACCAACAGCTCTACCCTTCTGATTTAACTTTCTCCATTTTGGGTACTGATGAGAAATAAAAAAGGATAGGAGTAGGTGCAAGAGATGAGATTTGAATATGCGTAGGCTTGGAAAGTTTGAGTAACAGCTCCGTCAATTGTTCAAATTTCTCTTTAAATTCATCTCTAGAGACTTTAGTTTCCCTAAGATTCCTGCAAAGATTATCCATGACACTCTGCACATCCTGTTGAGCACCTTCAACAGTAATATTCCCAAGATCAATCCTTGTAATTTGATAATCCACAATTATAATGTCTTCTTTGGTTTTTTCTATGGTTACAATTCGATGGATTTTCACATGCTGATATAAATGGCGGGCACAACGATTAATGTGAATTTTTACCGGGCGCATCAATTGAGATCCATGAGATGGTCTTAGGTTTCTTGACTAATCAAGAAGGTGTCAACTTCAAAGAACTCAAATCAAAATCCTCAAGAGGAACACGTGTTTTCCTCTTTTTGGATTTTGACTTTCTAACCTAACCATGAGGGATTGAATCATAAGATGCCTCAGGGAGAGGGATTGAGATCATCTTTTAAGAAGTTGGAGTGAGAAAATTAGAAACCAGAGACGGTGGAGTAGAAAGAATGTCGAAACAATGGCGGAAGAGATTGGAAGGAAAAGGGAATAAAACTAAAATTCAAGAAGAAACTGATGGTAATCCCAAATTCAATCCTTTCCACTAGAAATAGGGGATAATGATGAGAAAATTCTTGCCATCGAAGATACAAGTGGTGAACAATGGAAAATGAGGTGAGGAAGAAGGAGAAAGAACGCAGATGATGCATATGTTGTTGATATTTTCAAGGTGGAAGGTAGGGGAGAAGAAAAGATGTGAGGAGGACGAATTAGAAGGGGATACCTATGGTTATTGAATGAACACATGCACAGAGGAAGTGTTAATATTGGAAGAGGCAACATGTTGGTCACCTATGGTCATTGGAACTTCCTTGGTGATTGATGGATAAGGACAATCATAATCACAACCGATGAGAAAGCACATTAGATGAAAAAGGTTAGGACTTACTTGCACCATGAACAAACTTTTATTTTACCCTTTTAGGTGGGCTTGTACATTTATCCTTTTTTCATGCAAGGGGCTCGCTTCTAAGATAATGCGACGAGGTAACTTTGGAAAATTGGATTCCTTGGGCAGAATGCCCCATGAATATAACCATGCATTCATGAAGATGAGGGTTTAAGCAATTCTCTCTTGTATATAGATGTTAATTCCTTGATGAAAAGTAAATTGTTAGGAATATGACGTTGTCTCCATCCATTTTTCATACATAGTTTCTACAACGCTTTCATTTTCAACCGCATCTTAAAAATATCAAGTGAGATTTAACATTCTAATATCATCCAAGTTCAACCTACTATGATCTTTTCTTCTAATCGTAACTTCATACCTGAGATCAATCCAAATGTCTCCAAGGTCCGGAAAATGAATTTGTAAATTTCTGTGAGCCTTGAGAACACCTCGATAATCAAAGTTAGGCCTTGGAGCCATGATTTTCTTAAACTTATCCTTCATCTCAAAGACCACATTCTTGGATTTCATCATAGAGGAACACATATATCTCTAGATTGATATAGGAAATGGAATGAAAAATTTGTATTTACTTTTTTTTTAACTTATGGAAATCCAAGAATTGTCAAACCAATTCCATAAGAATCCACTTGTCACTCGGATATCTAGGAAGACACATAGGTGATCCTTGAAATATTGCAACCCGAAAATATGTAAACTTCTTGAATTGAAAAAATATGCCACCCCACTTGGATACTTGACTCCAAGCAGCATCCGAGACTCTTCGCTTTGAAAGATCATGCTCCAACCTATAGATAATCTCATAGAAAAAGGCATCATTGACCCTTCTGAAATGTTCTAGACTTCCTTTCAGGGATAATTGAGGATAAAACTTGTAAATATGATCAATGGACCTATTACCCTTTGAATCCAACCCATGATAATTCCTCATCCCAATTATGCAACGTAAGTAACATAAGACATCATGTAAAACTTACTTGTGGATAAGACTACTTTCATTTGGGTATCAATAGTGTTACTAATAAATGTTCCCAATCAAAATACTTGATCATTCTTCTTGATGAGGTTAATGAACTCGGTACTTTCATCTATGAAATTTCTTTCATCTGGGAGCCCAAATATTCTATTGAGAAGCGTTATAATATCACTAATCTCCAAACTAAAATAATTCCTTGGGACTATCTTTGGAAACCTAGATACAACTGCGGGCTTAGGTTTAATTAGGAACCTTTTGTTCACATGTTTAACATAATTATCCAAGTCGTTATTCTAGGCTCACCGAAATGATTGAGGATATTTTCTAACATATTCTTCAAAATTGGGAAGCTTGAGGAATTTATCAAAATAATCATTATCCATCTTGATGACCACTTCTTCCCTTGGTTTCGCACTAACCTTGAATCAAAGTCATAATTTCGGCACATGTGAGAATAAATTTAGGACACTAGGAAGAAATGGGAAAAGTAGTTGTAGAAGGTAGTCCACTTGTGCAGAGAGAGATTGTTTCCATGAATTCTAAAAAGAACTCTGCACTCTACCCCAAAATTCATCCATGTCCACATGCCCTAACTTTGTATCCCTAATATCAAAATTTGAGTCAATGCTAAAAGGGGGCACAACACCCTGATACTTGTACTTCATTTCTTGAGGTCCTTCCTACTTCCACTTTCCTTTACCTAAATTAGACATGAAGAAATAGAAAAATAAATCTACACACTTCCTAGAATCCATTGAAGAGATTCAATTTTTTCACCCTATAAAGCACCTAAAAATCGACAAACTAGTAGGAGAAGTAGCCCTCTCGAGCACCTAGGAAAACCTAAATAACTCGATCGAACTTGACTGTTGTTTTGCACCTTAGGAAACCCGATACACCGTGGGAGTTTGGCCTTTTACGGAACTTTGAGAAACTCCGACATGCTTGAAGATAGGACTTACTCAAAGCATGTGAAAAAGTCTCAAACACTGCGCAGAAACTTGAGCTTGTTTAGGAAGGACACAACCCAAACACTTGACCAAAGAAATCACCCGCTTTGACATGTACATAATCCAAAAATGTAATTTTTAGGTACAAATTCCTAGAGTGATTGAGCTAAACTTGAAGTCCATATCAATAATGAACAAGTAGAAAATCTAAAAAGATTCCCACTTTCATTTGATAAATAAAAATAACAAACTCGAAAGAAAAGAAAAGAAATCACAAGAAGAAATAGAAAAACAACCCATTCCAACAAAATTCAAACCAAGGCATGACCTACAAAGTACCAAAAGAAAAACTAGAGGAAGATTCACTTAACATAAGATGAAAAACACTTTTGAATCCAAGAGAAATAAATGCAAATGTGAAGAAAACACAAATCGAGCTTTGGGAGTGTGAAATTAGGAGGGAAATCTGAATGAAAAGGGAGTACAAAGGCATAAATGACATGGAAATATCCTTCGATTTATAAATAATCGACATTAATTACACGTAGGTCAACACACGTGCACCACCAACCGCCAACCTTGTATTAATCGCATTGACTTCAGACGTGGAAGGTTGATTGTACCTATCTTCATCTAATTAGGTTCTCGAAAACCCGATACAAAGGGATCTCTAATGTGTCGAGGTTTAGGTTCGAGAACATGAAACATGTAACATGTAAATTGCCCTCCATACCCCAATGCAAGAAAATCAAAACCTAAAATACGCACGAAACATGTAACATGCAAATCGTCCTCCATACCTCGATGCAAGAAAATTTGAAAACACGAAATCCGACAACATTTCGAGTTTCAATCGAGAACACGAAGAATTTAGCATGTCTTTTGGGTATGGGATTTTCTTACATGCAACCTGAACCCAAAACTCAACAACACAATACAAGTCGATTTCAAATTCGGATAACACAAAACATATGTCATGTAAAATGTTAAGGAAAACCCAAATTATAATTTAAAGGGGAAACAAGACATTTTCAAAGATAACTTTGGATCAAAAGATTCAAAAGAGATTTATCAAGAATTATTTTGATTGGTTATCTCCATTTTCTCGATAAACTCAAAAATGGGATAACAGATTGGCTCCAACTGGGGACTTTCTTTGATAACGCAAAGGAAGAGAACTTAGATTTCCAAAGTACCAAACCATATGGCTACAGATTCAAGAAAAGAGAAAGAGACACAAACAAAAAAAACAAACCAAAACCAAAGCAAAGAAACAAAAGCAAACACACCAAAGTGAAAACACAAACAGATGACTAAAAAGTAAATTATAGTACAATGTAAGAGGAACTTGCACTACTTTGTGAAAAAAACTTGAGATGTTGCCCATTGTGAGGTAGTGGGAGTTGAGTTCCATCAAGATATGAAAGATAAAAGCTATTTTCTCCACACATTTGATGGATCTTAAAAGGACCCCTCCACAAGGAGTCAAATTTGTCATGCATTCCTTTTGGTTCTCTTCTTTTATCCCAAAGAAAAACCAAGTCTCCAACTTGAAAATCTCGTTGTTTAGTTTTCTTGTCAAACATCTTCTTGATCTTGTCTTGATTTTCCATGATCTGATCTAATACCTTATATTTTCTTTCCTCCAACTTTGTCGATACATGATTCTTTTTTCAATGAAGTCTTGGAAAGTGTCATCTTTAATTATCTTAACCAACCTTAAGGCTGGTACTTCTAAGGAGATAGGAATCTCCGCATCAATTCCATACAACACCCACGAAACAGTGACATCCCTATAAATCTTTTCTGAGTAATATGATCGACAAAAATGCATCATACAAAGGCCTTGTGTCATGTTCATTGGTTCTCATCAACTAACTTCTTGATTATAGTTACCAAGTTTTTATTACTTGATTTTGCTTGACCATTTCCCTAAGGATAGTAATCGATGAATGAGCTAGAGTGATTCTATAACCGTAAAAAATTTAGTGAGTTCATAAGATGAAAAAATTGGAAGCATTATCAACAACAATCTTATGAGGAACACCAAACCTGACTATTATATTCTCTTTAATGAAGTTACAGACAACTTCGAAGTAGCATGTTTTACGGGGATGGCTTTCACCAATTTTGTGAAGTAGTCCATTACGCTTAATACATAACTATGCCCAAAACTAGATGCAGGGTTTAATACTCCAATAAAATATATTCCCCATTGTTGAAAAGGTTCTTCGATCACTATGGGCCTCGGGGAAGTGTTGTCAATTTAGGATGACCAAAAAACTACTGGCAAGCTTCACACTTAGCCACCCATTCAGATGTGTCTTAGAAGATACTGGGCCAATAATATCTTGCTCGTAGGATCTTGTGATCTATCAAGGACGATGAAAAATTTCCACCGCATGTTATGTTATGAAACGCTTCCAAAATCTTACCTTGTTGAACCCTATCTACATAAATAAGGAATACTCCATCAATTCTTGTTTTGCATAAACCATTATCCCGAGTATATACTTAGTTGATTTCAACTTGACCCTCCACTTTTCTTTTGTACTCGGATGTCTCGAGAAATTCTCCATAAGTTAAAAATAAAACAATATCTGAATACCATTCATTTGTCGTACTTACAAATAGAACCATGGGCAATTCCTCATGAATTTCATCATCTCGCATGAGCTTCTTTTTCGAGACTATTTTCATCAATTAATTGGCACAAACCTCTTCCACATACAAGCTTTGTAGGTTTTATTTCGAGGTCATATTCCTAAACCTTGGCAATCCAATTACCTTGCTAACTACCTAACTCTTGTTGGGTAAGGATGGATTTTACCGATGTATCATGAACAAGAACCAATGCATGAGAATTCGTGATGTAATACCTGAAATGTTTCACTGCTTGAACCACTACATATGCATGTTTTTCAATTTGATACATTTTCAACTCATGATCCTTCAAAGGAAAACTCATAAAATCAATTGGAGATTCAAATCCTTCAACATTATTTTACATCATGATGGCGAACAACGTATGAGCAAAGGCATAAATATACATAATTAAATCCTTTTGAAAATTTGGGCATTCCGTATAGGAGCATGAGTTATAGCTCCTTGATTTCATCAAAAGCAATTTTTCCATCAACACTCCATCGAATGGAACTTTACCTTTCATCATCTCAATAATATGACATGTCTTATCAACAAAATTTGGAACAAATCATCTCAATAAATTAACTTTCCTAAAGAATGAATGTACACCTACTTTACTTGTGTGAAGAGTGAGACTTTCAGTATAGCCTTAACTAACTCAAGGTTGATTTTAGTTTCCGCTTTTGTCACAATATGTCCCATAATTTCCCTTCTATGACTCCAAACATAGATTTCTTAGTATCAAAGAAATCACATAATGCCGACACCTCATCAAAACTCACTCCAGATCATCAACAATGATCATACCTATTCTTTGAAAAGACCGTGAGGTCGTATAGGTATACTTCAACAATTTTTCCCATTAAATCCCCAAATGTTAAATCCATAGCCCTTTGAAAAGTAGCTCCAACGTTAATCAACCCAAATGACATCCTCTCGATAACCAAATGTACCGCATGGAGTAGTGAATGTTGTCTTATGTTGATCTTCTGTGGCCACCTCAACTTAATTATACCCTAAAAATCCATCTAACATAGATAACATTTCAAATCTCGTTACTTTTTGTAATGTTTGATCCATAATAAGTAGGGGTAATTGTCTTTCAATGAAGATTGGTTGAGATTTTGAAAATCGACAAACATGTGAATTTCTCCATTCTTCTTATGTATAGAGACGATGTTGGCTACCCATGGAAATGATGAATCCTTGCATATAACATTTTTCAAATTTCAGCAAGAATAGTGCCTGAAATCTTGGGATTGTAATGTCATTGTTTTTACCTGTATGGCTAAGCATTTGATTTAACATGGATACTATGTTGCACATCTTTGGGTTTGAATGATTTTAAATCTGCATAAGACCATGCCAAAACATCCATATGCTTCTTTAATAATGCAACAAACTATCTTTTTCTTCAAGAGAGCAACATTTACCAATGTTTACAATCCACTTACTACTCAAATGTCCCTAAATTAACTTGTTTAACTTCAACGTGAAGAGTTTGCTTCAGATCTGTTTATTTCTTTGAATGTGTTAGCATATGGATTTGCACGTATGCAAATAACATGCAACAAAGTGTGGGAATGAAGTCCCTCCTCAATAAAGGTGAGGTTGACTTTATTGAAAACCAAAATTGTATTTACATCTCGTACATTCAAAATTGTATGTGGGGGTGTTTTGGAACATCAATAGAAAGAAAAGTGAATCGGGGAGATGGAATGGAATGAAGGAAATGAATGGATGGAAGGAACATGCAATAGTTAGGTAAAAGTAGAGTCTAATATTGCATGGAGAAGAACAATAAATAACTAACACATAAAATAGAGTTTGCATTAGTTAAACGAGAATGAGTAAAAGGGAACACACGCGAACAAGTAGATAATTAGACCTTGATCACCGTGAACTAGAACAACATATTAGTAGCGTTGACAATAAGATAAAAGACAATATTTGCATGCAATATTTAAATATATAACATCTAATGAACATAAGAACATCGAATGCTACAAGAGATAATGAATGGGATACAAAGTTCATATGTCATTAACTCCAAAATGTCTTCACAAAAGGACACAAAGTTTCTTTCCCAAACAAAGCTTGCACACAAAAAAAGATTTTCTTCTCCTCTCTAAAAGTCACCCTTGCAAATAAGCCCCTGACTTTCTTTTATAACCCAAAAGTTAATTACAAAGTAGTTAGGGATTACATGATTATTAAATAAAGCATCTTAAATGACCTTGACTTTTGAACCAACTTTTAAAAAGAAACTTGAAAAATAGAAACCACTTAAGTTATCAAGACTTTGCCAAAAGTGAGTTTAATAACACCACTTTATAACAAAAGGAATGGGTACATGTGGACCCCACTTGAATTACTTAGACACACACATAAACATCTTAGTCAACAATGTGCCACCTAGATCAACACACCTAGGATCGCCATGTTATCCATTGGGCTAAGATTCCGCCTATTATGGGCATACAAGAATGAAATCATTGACCATGCTCTGCAATCCTCCAGTTGACAAGAGAGTTGAGCTTGAAACTTAAGTAATGCATCCACCTCTCCGTTTGAGCATCATCTTGGTGTGAGCAATTTTGTGTGATGCCCGCTAAAACAACCCACTTGAGACCCATGAACAACCTAGGTTTAGTTAGAAAATTATGGAATTTTTTTTTTTAAAGTGTTAATGACCAAAGTCTCAAGGAAAATTAAATTCAACTAATAACTTTTCCCATTATAATAATTACTAATTCCACAATATAAAGCAACAAGTGTAATAAGTCTACACCTAGCTCAAAACTCCTTAGGGATTAATTTAATCACTGACTATAATGACATTTTAGCTAAATATTCTCTTATTAAAATTTTAGGGTTAAGGGACCAAAACAATTAAATACCCAAGGTATTTAATTCCACAAGATCTAAATCAAGAGCAAGGTTTAATTACAGTGGGGAAAGGAAAACATATTTAAAATCATCAGAGTAAAGTCTTACTTACCCACTCCCAGAACTCGGTTAAGAGTGTCTACAACCAGGTTACGAGACAACAGTTGTCACTAATAGGTTCCAGAACAATTCTAGTTTACTAGAACATACTTTTCCCTTATTAACAATTATTAGAGGTCACAAGGTCCAAAATTTAGGGTTAGAAGGTTTAACTAGGTTCAGGGGGTAAATTATCCCCATACCCGCTCTTTAACATGCCTAGAGTTTTAACTTGATTTTTCTCATAATTAAAACATTCAAAACTTCCCTAAATCATTACCATTGGATAGAAAATTTCCTGACCTTTCTAATGATATAAATAAGTCCTCCTAACTCCTCATAAAACTCAAGTTATGGGCCTAGTGTTGGGGTGAAAATTTTCCCCAAGAGCGGGCCCGCGGCCCACGGAGGAAAAATTGCCCACAAGGGCAAGTTGGTAGGTCATGGGAGACTTTGCAATTTTTTTTTTTCCCGTGGTGGGGAATCCAATTTGTGCCCACGCCCCCATGGGTCCGCCAGGGACGCGTGGCGCCCAACAAGCCAAAGCGGGGGAGAAAATGAGGGAAGGCAACATAGAAAGTTGGAGAAATTTGCCAAAGGGGAGGGGAAAAGGGATAGTTTGACGCGTGGTTCCACATGTCTCTGGTGCATAAGAGATTTCCCAAGGTAGGGGTGGGAGTGTAGGGGCGCACAGGGGGTTTCTTCAAAAAATTCCAAATAAAATAATTTCAAAAAGGACAAAGTTTGCAAGGGTTTCGCCCCTCCACCGTGCCACGTGGCAGCCTCTAATTGGTTACGGGCCGGCGGGAGGCGGGGAAATTTTTAAAAATTTCCCCAAATTTTTTTTTTTTAAAAATTTCTAAGTTTCAAAGGGAAAATTTGGCCATAAGCCCGCCAGTGAATTTTTTTCCAAAATTTTCCGCCTTCAGGGAAGGAGAACTTCGTGAGGGCCATAACTTTTTTCTAGAAGCCTAGTTTTGGGAAAACGAGGACTTTCTGGAAATCTCTTGATGCCATCTTTGCATAGGAATAATAAATTTTACATTTTGATAAATTCTAAGGGGTTAATTTTAATAAAATGTCCTATAATATTTTTAAAAGCAAACTGGTAAATTTTAACTTATAAATTTTGTTCAATTTGATCTTCTCCTTCACTCAACATGCCAAACAAACATGGAGAATTATTCTAAGAAGGATTTAGGATGCATTTGGAGGGTAATTTTGCTTGATTGATTTCCAATTCAAATTTTCCAACAATTGACAAAAAAAGACTTGCAAAAGGTTTGGGCCCGATTTTGCAATGTTTAAAATTATTTCCTTAAGTGTTTTTTGTCAAATTGAGTGCATTGATATCATAACATGCTAAATTTTAATGTTTCCATGTTGATTATTGTGTGCAGGCTCGAACTGTTCATTTTAGATAAATTATTTTCCAGTTTTAAAATTTACAATGACAGGATCAATTCTTCAGGATATATCTAACTTTTTCATCATTCAAGTATGGAAATTTATTCTAATCCTAGTCAAATCCATTTAAGTGATTTAATCAAACCATTTAATGGCTAAAATATAAAGTCTAATTTCCAATTCTATCATATTTTAAAAAGGACAAAGTAATGTAATTCCTTCATACATACTTTCAACCAGAGATTTCAATAACATTTAACAATCAGATTTAAATGCAACAATGAAAATGAAGAAAGGTATTGCAATCCTTTTATTGATTCGAATATACAACTTTACACCTTTCAATTTCTTGAATGTAATAACATATTTCAATTTCTTTCTTTACAACTTCAAAATTCATCATACAGATTTCATTTCCTTCACATTCTTTCAAAGAAAAAACTAGAGTCTATTTCTTTTTCATTTCACTTTACAAATTTCATAATCCATACAACATCCTTCCAATTCAAAAATTTACAAATTCATCCACTTCAAAGTGGGAAAGGTTACAAAAGATTTTGTTTCTCAAGGTACTGTCAAACTGTATTTTCCTTTGCTCCAGACAAGAACAACATGAAGATCCTCCATTTTCAATTTTGATCACAACAAAGGCAGGGGAAAGGCAACGCTCTCCACCCAACCAAGACATCCAATGAAGAGGAGAAGCCATCCTTCTTCATTGGCCCCCGAGCCCCAACCACAATGCAATAGAAGGTGTGATTCAACTCATGGCAACAATAGGCTTCCACAAAACATACACACAGCAATCTTTCAACATGCACATTTCAATTTAACAACACAGTCCAAGACAAAACAACAGTTTACAACTGCATTGAAACACAACAAACAAAACTCAGGCTTCTTCATTACAAGCCAAAGGAGCAAGAGCTATGGGGGAAGTTGTTTATGCCTCCCAATGGGAATTGGGCATCCACCATAACAAACCGCTAATATAATTCATCACACATATCCTTATGCCCCCAAAATCCCTCCTTATGCCCCCCACAAATTTCCTTATTCCCCCACAAAGCAAGAAATGTAAGCTATTTCTTTTCCATGGTGGATCCCAATCTCAAACTCCCTCCACAAGAATTCTGATGCCACTGAAATTCCCTTATGCCCCCACATGAATTCCCCATAGCCTTCTCCTACACCATTCCTATGGCAGTCTACCCAAACAACCAACACATACACAAAACATACACCATTCACACAAACACAAAAATAAATAACAACATAAAAGAAGAGCTAAGCTCCTACCTCTCCATGGTAGCTTTTGTTCCAACACAACAAGCTTTTAATGTCAAAATATAGTCCCAAAATCAACAACCAACAACCATGCAAAGTTCTCCAATCTCCTTCAAAAGTAAGAGCTCCAATCACAAGAAAATTCACCTCAAGGAAGCATGCAAAATGTTTCAACATCCTAAAACAAAGAAAATAGTTTAAATTTTATAGAAGAGGGAAGAGGAGAGATGAGGTGGATCCATGTAGGATGCCACATCACACATCCTCAACTCCAACACAAAATTCAAATTCATTCTCCAATGCACAATAAAGAGGTGGGTGAATAATATGTAAAATAAACTTACACACTCCAAAAGGCCCACACCCCAAAGGACTGAATTAAATAAAATGTAAGAAGAGTGCAATTAAAACTTACAATTTGTCTTCCCAAAATGCATTATAAAAGTCTAAATTTAACCCTCCAACCATAGGTATGGTTGGTAAATGAAATTAAGAGGTATGGGACAAGTTTTACTTGTCCCACAAGCCTCCAAAAACAACCTCCAAGGACAAATTCGAATTTCTAAGGAGGTGGAGTGTTTCATACTCCAAAATTTGACTTAGACATAATTACACATCACTTACACATACTTACAACATTTAATACAAAAAGCTAAAAACTTCTATAATTACTTTCTTATTCCCAAATTTGATTCATTAACTTTTAACCATATGTTTTCTCACATTAATCTACCACAATTTAATTAAAGAAAAGAAATGGACACTTCACTAATAAAATACATACAAACAATAATAAAAATGAACCACATTAATAAAATACACATAACCCCTTGGTCACAATCGAAGGTAATACCCCCATGGGAATCCCTAACAACACACACAGACACACACAAAACATGTTGCCATGGTGACCTTGTTGAATTCATCTAGCATTCCAATGTGGTTGGTCTCCAATCCCCGATGTTTGTTGTGATATTTTAATGTGCAAAACATAAATACCTCCTTCACCTTTGTGACCATATCGTAACATCCAAAATTAATATAAATATAAATCCAAAATCATCTACATAAATGAATCACCACAACATCAAGTAACAACTATATCATTTTAAATTTAATCAACAACTATACCATCATCAAATAATTTATATTTTCTAGGTTTACTCAAAATATCAAATATCACATGTCCGAAAAACATCTATAATATAACCATGTCAAATAGTATACCAACATCGATGTATAAAGTGTCTCTAATAATCATCATGCATCATATATAATCAAAGTCAGCAATAATCCATGGTCTCACATCTAACATCATACTAAATCAAAACTATAAAAATGTTCATCAAATAGTCTACAGTATCATGATCAATAATAAAAGTGTCGAGGGGAAGTGGGCACTACATTTTATCTTTATTTGCATTCGCACACACAATTATCTACATGCTTCTAATACCTTTCTACGGTGAATTCTTCATTTTTCACGAGACCATAGTTATTCATAACACCTTGGATTATCAAAATACAAATCTGGTCTTTTGCCATTGAGAAGCTCTTCCAAGAGTCAAGATTGCAATTCACTTCCTAGAGTTATGTCTTTCATCTTTGTCACCATCCTGAAGTGTTTCCATCTTGATCTGCTCATAATTGTCCAATTCGAGAACGCTCTAACCGTAAGACTCGCCAATGAAGTATCGAGTCCACCGCTAATTGAGAGTCGGGGACAAGCTTGAATGATGTGGCCTTACTTGATGATCCACACAACCGTACTTATCATTGGTATTGGTTTGTCTATGAATAGATCCACCACAACGATCAAGTGAAGATAATTTATGTAGACAAGCTTCTCTCATTATCGATCTCTGTCAATAACCATGGCTTTTGACTCGTAGAGACCTCTATCAATAACTACGACCTATACCACATAATGAGGAAGTCAAAGATTGCTTCCACTTTGGAGATGTTGGATTTGAATCGCCATATTATGCATGTGTCGCGGTGCATCCATGCAAATGATGACTAATTCAGAACAAGCATCAGGAAAATTGTGACTCGCCTTTAGTTGATATGTGATCATAGATTGACCTATGTTGACATGTCCCAAGTTGGTATCGGCAATGTTCTCATACTCTGAATGGAGCGTTGAGGTGAGTAGAATTCCCTAGAATTTATACCACAACATCATTTTTTAGGATGGCATGATTGTGACAGAAACGTGATTTCGGGCTATTACTTCCTTACTTCAAAACTACACAAATTGCCTCTGAAACTGCCCTGGGAAAAATAGAAAATCTTGTTCTAAGAAACTCTCACTTTGGATGAGGGATTCTATTAAGGTACCACAAGTTTAGGTGTCGAGGTTTTTTTCAACCAAATTCTTGATCAAATATTAAAGGTCAAAGTTGACTCTTCTGAAACTGCTAGGAAAATGCAAGTGTAAAACTATGAAAATCTTGTTTGGTTTTAGCCTGGGAAAAATATCAAACGTCACCTAGGCATCTACAACTTGGCAAGGGAGTATATGAAGGTGGGGAGAATTTAACAAACCAAATATTTTTCCTTGAAAATCATCCAGGCCCAAAATACAAATTCTCGAAGTTGGCCTTCCAACAAGTTGAAGCAAAGTCTTGCGCACTAAAAACAAGCAAACCGAGTTTTTCTTGGGTTCATGAAAAATATCAAATGAGGTGTTGTTCATTTAAAATTTCAAAATGAGTACACAAATATGGGAAGAATTCAATGAACCAAACCGTTCTTCTCGACAATCACTCAGCTTCGAGATATCAAGCTCCAAAGTTGATTACTTCGATAGATACAACCCACGACACGTTCTTTCCACATCTATCGTTTTCTTCATTAATTTCAAAAAAAAATCATTCTGACCTTTGAATGCATGATATTATTGAATAGCCTGAATTTCTTGGAGAGCTCTTGGTTATGCAAATGCGTGAATAATTATTTTGCCTGAATACTTCTCACCAATGCGTGATGAAAATGATTTATTTTTTATTAAATTCTCCCGTGGAATTTCTTCACCAAAAACCTCTACGTGAGCACTGCCTGGTTTGTCTGGGAACGTAGATTTTCCTTCTACAATGTGTGCTCTCTTTTTGCGTGGAATAAGTTCTTGCCAGAAAGGATGATTTTCACTAGCTTAGCGTGGATCTCAGCTACAACATTGGCCTGTGTGGATATTGCTTCTCTGCTAAAACGTGGCACTTTTCCCTTTTTTTAATATTATCCTCCAATTGCATGGAAATTCTCTTTTTTTATTTGTCTTATGCATGCATTTTAATTCTTTCTAGGCACGTGAGCAGATGTTTTATTTATGCCTTCTTCCTTCCCCTCCACGTTGAAAAATACCTTATGCATGTGTGGTGGAATTTTGAACTGTTGCCTGCGTTGGAAATTACTCTTTGTTTTCTTTTTTTTTACTAATGCGTGGACTTGGTGCAGAGATTGTTGGCATGGCCTGATTTACCTTGGATTTGCATGAGCTTGTTTTATTTAAACAATACATGGTCTTTTATTTTTGCTTTGCTGAAACGTAGAGCTTTGTTCAACGTGGCATGCCTCCTTTCTTTTTACGCGTGGGATCCACTTCCTTCCTCTGACATATGATCTCCTCCTTGGCGTGGATAATGATATCCTCTTCGACAACGTGACATGTTTTTCTCTATTTAAATTACCTTCTTCCTTGCATATGCATGGATATTTCAATGAATGCGTTGAAATCTTTATTTATTTTTATTTCTATTTTCCTGTTTAGTAATGCATATGGCTATTTTATTTGGTAATGTGTGGACCTATCTTCTTCCTGGTTGTGTTGCCTTGACCATTGCGTGGCCAATCTGGTTTTCCTGGGCTCTCTTCCAAGGCAACGTGGGTCTGCTCCAACTTAGTCCAATGCGTGGACTTCCTCTAACCTCCAACACGTGGGCCTGTGTGTTGAATTCTCCCTCAAAACCTTGGCGTGGAAATTTTCTCTTTTCTTGGACTGATATTCCTCCAACGTGACATGCTTCCTTTACTTTGTGTGAACAATTCCTTGGCCAATGCGTGGAGATTGATTTCTCTTCCTTTCCCACGTGGATTTTTTAATTGTCTTTTGGCAAATGCATGATCTTTTTATATGTCCTTTACCTCTGCGTGAGCCTGTGTGTGGTGGATGTTTCCTCCTTCAATTAGTTGGTCAAACATCCTTTATTGAAAACTCAATTACTCTTGTTCCTTATAAGAAATAAGGCGGAGCCTATCTCTCACGCACGTTCGCGGGGAGATAGGCGGATTCGAACTCCCGACCTCCAAAATGGTACGCTGGAGGCCCACCACTGCGCCAAAGCATTTGTTAATGTAAGATTTGACTATTTTTAATTAAATACACGACCCCCGAACGTGCGTGAGGGATAGGTAGAACGAGAAATAAGAGGCAAAACTTCTTCCAACTAGTTTCACGGGGAAATGGTTACGGGAATTAAAGAAGCTTCCCATGTAACCGTTTCCCCCTTCCCATTGAAATAATTGACTCCTCTTCCTTCGGGTAGTGGCATTAATTGCCAAGGAAAAAGGGAGAGAATATCGACCATTTGCCAAATGAAATAGCAGGCGGTGGCAATCCCCATGTGGAAGATTAGGAGATTTTTTGCCCATTTGCCAACCGGTTGGATTGGCAATTAGTGGAAGAAATTCCACAAGCGGGGAAATAAGAAGAATTTTCTATAAAAGGAGAAATCTGGGTAAGGGAAGCCAATTTGGCATCCCTAGCAATTGGAAGCGGAAGCTTTATTTTCCCCCAGCAATAAAGAAAAACTTGTCAATTAATTTTTAATAAATATTATATTAATATTTATTTAATTAAAAACCCCAAAATTAATAAAATTAATTTTATTAAATAAAAGGGTAATGAATTAATTAAATATTAATTAATAAATTATTAACGCATTTTATGACACATCGAGAGGAGTCTTTACCTCGAAATGGACGAAACAAAGACCGAACGATCACAAGAACGAGACGATCGCGATGAGGGTGATAAAACATGTAAAAGAATACTTTTGAAAATTTTCAAAATTTTCATGCTTATTAATTTTGCGAAGTCAAAATAAGTGATAATGAGAATGAAGCGATCATGTTTGTCAAACAGTCCTTTAAGAGACACTTGGCCTTTGGGAATTTTGTTTCCCTTTAGTTGAGAACTACTCCGTTGATCTCTTGTCGTGAATCGAGATGGATTCACGAAAAGCTAACTCAAAACCCTCAAAATAAGGTTCACTTAAATTATCATATTTATATAGAAAATTCAAGATCTGTTGATCATCATTGAAGACTTGCCAATTCTTAGAATTATCAGGGACACTAGGTTGATAAACTATCTCAATAGTATATTTATCTTCCTTGAACTCCGGATGTGGAAGAAGTAATGAAGCAGACATTGCAAGGGAATCTGCCTTGTCATTATGATCTCTTAGCATTGCCTTGATTGAAAAGGCATCAAACTCTTCAATCAATCCCAAACCTTGTTTCTATAATGTCTTAATCAATCATTCTTTACTTGATAGACATTCCTAACTTGATTGACAATGAGCTCTATGTCTCCTTGTGCTTTTAGATTCTTGATCCCTTTATCTTTTGCCATCTCTAATCCTAATAACAATGCTTCATACTCAATGGTGTTATTAGTATTGTCAAATTACAATTTGAATGAGAAAGGAAAAATTTCAAACTCGGGAGAGACTAATACCACACCAACACCAAACCTAAAAGAAGAGCAACTACCATAACACTCTAAAGTCTATATGGCATTAAAATCCACCTATGTGACTGAAATGGAAGAAAAATCCTGGTCCGAGGTCATGAAATAGTTCCCTAAACTAACATCTTCAAAAGGATTTGGGCTTTAGGATCATCGACTTGGTGACTAGGTATTTCTCCTAAGCTTTGGGTTCAATGACATGCATGGTTCCATCGACCGAAAATTTGGCCTTCATCCCATCCATATGAATTTATCCACCTACATCCCAGCAAAAACCTCTCCCAAACAAGATACCATAAGCTTCTAGAATATCCGCGACTAGAATAGTCATCTTGACCCTCTTCTTCAGAAATGCAGAAAATGCAAATTATGCATCCTTAATTTAACCGATCGTGAGACCCGCTTAGTTTCCATAGAGTAGTAATGTCCAAATGGTTTTGTAAAAGTGATTCCAAGAGCATGATCTACCTTTGTAGGCATAACATTATTTGAGGCACTAAAATCAATTATATAGTTACAGAGTTTAAAACCATTTATTAGCGAAGGATAAATAAAATGGCTCAATCTTCCCCGAGGAAGATTTCAATGCCATATTGAGGTGGGAAAGTGGAAAAATAGGATTGGGATAGAGTCCTTCCAGGTTGTAGCATTAGGTGGTATGGAATTTGTGCTCCTAATAAATTTGACAAGCTTTTCAAATTATTCTAAATTAGACTGCAAATATTCTGCTTTAGACATTTGAATCTTGGTTATTTTAGCATGATCAATAATATCAAAAGAAGTGTAGGAAGGGACAATTGAAGGCCCGATCCTTCAACATTTACTTGTGAAAATTGGAGAACCGGTATTAGGAACAACGAAGAGAAGAATTAGATGTGGTAGTAACTTTCTTGGTAGCTAGGTTCTCCTTTGATTACACAGGCAGAGGAGTTCCTCTTTTTGCAACAACTATATGATTATATTTATATTTAGTTTTCTCCATATCTTTCCTTAGATTCTAAGATTGAGTGAAAACATCAAAATATTGGCCATTGGTTTCATAATCATCCTCTTCATATTCCAAATACCCAATGTTGGATTCACCAACTGAATCATCATACGACTCATTAGTGTAACCGAAAGCCTCTAAAGTGTCATTAGCCTCATCATTAATTCTTCATCATCCTTGACTACCTCAACAACTGCGTTCACAGGAGGTGCTTCAATGGCCAATCTTGACATGTAAAAGGCGGTTGATTTCTATATCTCACGGGAGCACCATTATTGTTGTTGAAATTCCTCCTAGGGATATCCCTATAAGGGATATTCAATTCATGTTGAGAAATATGCTTCTTTAGATTTATTAAATCATTGGTCATTCTCTGAATTATGGGATCATTGGTGCCTTGAGAAGTACTTTGAGCCTTAGATTTGGAATATTCTCTCCTAATCTTTCCCACTAAGATAAGATCATCTTCAATTTTTGTAGCCATTGCTTACACAACAACCAAGTTGGAAATGATGAACCTTCTCAAAGAAAAAGTTACTTCAAGAAGTTATGCGTTAATAAAGAAGCACTTCTGATTCTCAAGAGTAGGAACTGCACGTTCTAGAATTTTGTGGATTAATTTATTAAACTTGGCCACAAAATCACTCATGGGTTCTCGTGGTTATTTCTTCATATGTGTGAGTTGAGCTAACAATGCATGTGAATCTTCCACATGCTTGAATCTGGCCTCAAACCGTGTTCTCATAGTATCCTAGTTGGTAATACATGCAGCTAGAAGATGATAAAACCATTCCGCAAAGTGGTTCCTCAAGTGTTTTGACGAACAACCAAATAAATACATCTTCATGAGCCACTCCAAGAACTCCACAAACTACAAAGAATGTAGTGACATGCTCAACCGAGTGTTGCTTTCCATAATTGTTGAACTTTGGTAAGTTCTTACGAGACCCATGTGGAAAATCATGCAATGGTGAAGCTAATGAAAGAAAACCAATCGCAAGACCCTGAGAAATTGAAGCTTGTAAAGGTGGTTGTCTATCCATTCTTATGAAAGTAGTATGCGCATGAATCTAGGTATCAATCAAAATAAAGCCCTACAATTTTTTTTTTGAAGTACCTTGTTCTTGCAGACAACACAATTTCTATGCACATGTGATGAACTACTTGAATGTCCCGAGGACCGCCTTTCACATGAAAGATTGAAATTGTGTTGTTGTAGCAAATCAAATAGAGGATCAACTTCACCCTCTCTCGGCTTGTATGAGTATATGCATTTATTTCAGCTTTAAATCTGAAAATAAATAATAGAACAGAGACACAATACTGAGTCATGCGATAACAAGATAGGATTAGTATTTCTTATATGTTTCCCAGTAGAGTCGCACAAATTTTTGGTTGGATATTTTTCCAAAGAAAAAATATGAGGTTCAACCATAGTACATGGGAGTACGTCCCTCCTTAAATAGAGAACTTGTAAATATGATCGGTGAGCCTATTACCCTTTGAATCCAACTCGGGATTATTCCGGATCCCCGTTGCATTGTAAGTAACATAAGACAACATGTAAAACTTACTCGTGGACAAGACTACTTTCATTTGGGTATCAATAGTGTTACTAATAAATGTTCCCCAATCAAAATATTGATCATTCTTCTTTATGATGGTGATGAACTAATACATCCATCCGTGAAATTCCTTAGCATCTGGGAGCCCAAATATTCTGCTAAGAAGCGTGATAATATCACTGATCTCTAAACTAAAGTCACTCCTTGGGACTGTCTTTGGAAACCTAGATACAACAGGCTTAGGTTTAATTAGGAACTTTTTGTTCACATGTTTAACACAATTATCCAAGTCACTATCACAGGCTCACTGAGTTGATTGAGGATTTGTCCCAATGTATTCATCAAAATTGGGAAGCTTGAGGAGTTCATCAAAATAATTAGTATCCACTTGATGACCACCTCCCTCTTGGTTTTGTACTGACCTCGAGTCAAATTCATAATGTCTGGCACATGGGAGAATAAATTCAGGACAACTTTGGGAAGAAACGGGAAAAGTAGCAACAAAAGGTGGTCCACTTGCGTAGAGAGATTGCATCCATGAAGTTTGCAAAGAACTCTCCACTCAGCCCCAAAATTAATCAATGTTCACATGCCCTAACTTTGTATCCCTAATATCAAAATTTGAGTTAATGATAGAAGGGGGCACAACACCTAGATACTCATACTTCATTTCTTTAGGTCCTTCCTTCTTCCCCTTTCCTTTTCCAGAATCAGACATGAAGAATTAGAAAAATAAAGCTAGATAGCTTCCTAGAAGCCCTTGAAGAGATTCAATTTTTTCACCCTGCAAAGCACCCCTGAAAGTATAACAAACTATTCGAGAAGTAGCCATGTCAAGCACCTACAAAACCCGAATAAGTGATCGGAACTTTTCTACTGCTTTTTTGCATATTAAGAAACCCGATACACTATGGGGGTTCATATTTGTTTAGAACTTTGAGAAAAATGACACACTACGAGAAGATAGGACTTTCTCAACAACCGCAAAATTCTAAAACATTGCGAGAAAGTTGAGCTTGTTTAGAAGGGCATAAACACGAAACACTTACTTGGAGAAATCACTTGCTTTAACATGTGCACAATCCTAAAATGTAATTTTTAGGTACAAATTCCTATAGTGATTTCTTTCACTTTTAAAATTGAAGTCCATATCAAAAATGAACAAATAGAAAATCTAAAAAGATTCCCACTTCTATTTGATAAATAAAAATAACAAAATGGAAAAAAAGAAACAGAAGCATAAGAAGAAATGGAAAAATAACCCATTCCAACCAAATGCAAACCAAGGCATGACCTAAATGAAGAACCAAAATAAAAACCAGAGGAAGATTCATTTACCACAAGATGAAAAACACTTTTGAATCCACAAGAAATCAATGCAAATGCAAAAAAACAAAAATAAGGCTTTGGGAGTGCGAAAGCAAGAGGGAAATATGAATGACAAAGACAAGATCAAAGGTATAAATTACATGGAAGTATCCCTCTATTTATAAATAATCTGACATTAATTACATGTAGGTCGACACACATGTACCATAAACTTCCATCATGGTATTAATTGCGTTAACTTCGGAGGCGGAAGGTTGACTACATCTATCATCATGTAATCGGTTCAAAACCCGATACAAAGGAATCTGCTAACATGTTGGGGTTTGGGTTCGAGAGAATACAAAACATGTAACATACAAATCATCCTCTATACCCCGATGCAAGAAAATCAATACCAAATGCGATAACGTGTCAAGTTTTGGAATTAGAGAACATGAAGAATTTAGCGTGTGTTTTGAGTATGGCATGTTTCAATGCAACCAAACTCAAACCCAACAACATGGTACACGTCGGATTTTGGATTCAAAGAACACAAAACATATGTAAGGCACAATTTTAATGGAAACCCAAATTTTGATTCAAAGGGGAAACAAGACATTTTCAAAGACAACTTTTGGATCAAAAGACTCAAAAGAGATTTATTAAGAAAATCTTGATTGGTTATCTCCATTTTCTCGATAAATTCAAAAATGTGATAACACACATAAAACTACATTGGAGTCCGAGATGTAATGTAGCGCTTAGTCATAAGTTCATCATCATGATAGCCGAGGATAGTCCGACCCTCATTTTGCATCTTTCTTTTTTAGGATTTGATGTTTATTTGAGGGTTTTACAAGTTCATATTTCATTGCAGGTTTCTAATGACCTCGGTGATCTTGGTGTGACCTTGGAGCGATTGAATTCAAACACCTTGCAATACCTCAAAGGAGATTTTCTGATCTTTTCTACTGACCGGTGCTCAAAAATAGGCCTAGGGCGCTCGCGAGCTCCCATGTCCCCCTCTGGCGCCCCAATCCATCTAATCTCCTCGGATCTACATTTTCTAGGTCTCGTGCGACACTTTTGCCATTCTATTCACTGGTTATCACTCCAACACAGTCTAGATTTCACTGTGAATCATCTAAGGATTCTCACCCTCTCTTTACACTTAGGGTTTTGTACTTCATTGTTTAGTTTTCTTAGATGTAATTTCTATACTTAATTGTTATTCATTTATTGCTAATATAACAATCTTATTAGGCTCATATATTTACATTTTAGCTTAATCAATGAGTATGAAACATACATGTACTTGACATACGAGGGGGTATACTTAAATGAGCTACAGTGAGCGCTAGGGTTGCATATCTAGAGGGAAGTAATCCCTAACCTAGGTCAACCTAGGGTTTCTAAGGCTCACGGTCAACATAGAGGAAGTACTCCTATTAAGATATTGATAGTTGGGTGTGGATAAGTATAGATTAACAATAAACATGCATGATATAGCTGAAATGAGAATGATGGTAGCTAAGAAGATGCTAATGGATAAGAGTACTATCGTACTTAGCATCAAAACATGTATAATATTAAGCTAACATAACACAATGAAGAAGGAAATGAACTTATCTATGCAAAATGACAAGAGATGGTTAGAGCACTCACCTTGTACATGTAGGGTGGTCACTAATGCATCTATCTCTCCAGAGAAGCAACACACTAAGAGAGAGTTGTTATTAGGTGGAGAAGGGGAACATTGTTCTTGTCCTAGACTCACTATAGGTGACCTAATAGTGCAAACAACCATCCAAGAAGAAGAGTATCCAATCCAATCTAAGCAAGATGTAAGATGAACCAATAAAGCTAGGTGAGCGGATGCGAATATGGCACGAAATAAGCGAGAGCTAATGGCAATATGAATGATTATGGCTTCATTTCCTTTATGAGTGTCAAATGAGGTGAGGGTATATAGGACATCGTCACATGCAGGTGATGATGTCGACCATGAGAAAATATAACACCGACACCATTTCCCATGGGTGATGGCATCGGCCAAAGGTAGTGAAAAGAGGTAATGTGTCATGAAAAGTAAAAGTAGTGTGTCATAGATCATGGATATGGATAAACAAGATTCCAAGTGATGAGATGCAAACAAGAAATTGTGAATGTGATGTGCATGAGACCTAGGAGGACAAGGATACCTAGTGCAAGGAAAAATAAGGCCAAGACCAAATAACAACACTCTCTTTGTGTACTATCTCTAACCCATAATGGTTATGTGAATAACCATTCCCCATTCTGGCAGGCCCCTTAAGGCACCCACTCTAGAAATAGATGCATCAATGACCCTTATCTAGCACAAAGGAAATTATTAGTAACATGTATGAAAGATGAAAAGTGAAAAATTAGGTGTATACAAAGATCAATGAAGTCATTCCTTCTCAAGAACTATATTATGTCTCAAAAGAATTTTTTTGTACACACTTCTCATGTTGAAGGAGGGGGAGGGTTTATTTTGGGTCTTACACCTTGGATTCAAAAATCTATTATTGACAAAGGATAGGTCCTCTTACAATAGTGTGTTTGGGTTGCCTTGATATTACAAAACAAAGTTTTTGATTTATGTTCTCTTTATGCTCATAATAATAATGATTTTAGTATCAAATTATGGAATTGGATGGGAAAGCATCTCGATAATACATGTGGATTACCTATGGAATAGTTTACATGGTTGAATGACCAATTGATCGTTCTCATGGAGAGGACATATTTGCACTTCGAACCTAAATTTTATGCTTGGATTATGTTCTGTAATACAATAATTGTTTATAACCATGTGGTAGGTAAGTATTCCATTCATCAAAGTTGTTGTTTCAAATAGTCAAACAATAGAAATTGCAATGAAATAAAATTTAGATTACTTGATAGATTTTATATTAGCTATAGAGACCCTTATCACTTTATACATCTTTACCTCTCTCGTATCATACTCCCATCATCCCATTCATTCCTCTATCATATGATACTAATACATATTTTAAACTCACATTCAAGCTTCACGTTTCCCATTTACAAATCCATTATGCCAACATGCTCTCTACTCACCCTAGAGCTTAGTCCCTAAACCCATATAAGATGATAATTGGATTGAATGAAGGTGTCTTATGCTTTTCTAAATGTATTATGTACCTTCGAAAGTGTGACAGATTAAAACCTAAGCACATAAAATAATGCAACAAGGTCTCCAAAAGAACTTTTAGATAATAGGACAACCTTGATTTTAATCTTAATTACATCTATATGGATTTTTTTCTTCTATAGAAGCATAGTTTCATAAATATGAAATTTATAGAGGAAAAGGATCCAAAATCAGATCTTGCTTATGCTAACTTTAAAAAGGGGATAAGAATTCTTAGTTTTTTTAATATCTAATTCATAAACACGTAATGGAATCCATCCTTAATCTTTAAGATGTTTAAGGTAGAGTGGAATCCATTACCAAGGGTATTAAACATTTGCCATTTTCTTATTTCAAACCTTGTTTTAGGATAACCTTATTGAAGATGTTGCCTAAATTGAATTGGATAAATAAATCAGAAACTATATCCTGTAAAGTTTCCAATGATATGATTCATGAGTTTGATCGTCAAACCACTCTCGAGAGAACTCGAAAGAACCTTTTTTTCTATGGTTAAAAACATTTACTATAGATCTTGATGCTCTACCTACTAAATATTCCAAGCCTTATAGCCTCTCATCCCTAATAACTTTTATCAAGTCTATTTTGAAGCTAAAAACAATGTGTCTGTGTCAAGTTAATTCTCAAAGAGATCAATATATATTCTATTATTAGACGGTGACCTATCACCTGTCTTTAACACCACCTATAAGATCATATCCAAAGCTTTAGTTGCTAGAATAAAACCACTAGTTAAAGACATTGTGATACTTGAATAAATTGGGTTTTTGGGATGTTGGTTTATCCTTGATAATATGGTTTTAGCGTGGGAAGGAGCTGATTGGGTTACCTACTCAAAGAAAGACATTATTCTTACCAAGCTTGATTTTGATAAGGCTTATGATAAAATCAAATGGTCCTTTTGTCATTAAAATGATGAACTTTTTTTGGATTTGGAAATATATTTCTCAACCATATTAAATTTCTCTTTATTGATGCCTCTATCCCATTGTTGTTAATAGGTCATCACTTTGGATCTTTTTAATTTAAATATCTAGGGTTGTCCTATTGTACCCTTCCTCTACATGTTAGTTATAGATGTGGTTGGATACATTTTTGAGAAAGTTCACTTTATGGGGAAAATTAAAGGCATTACTTTGCCTCAAAATAACTCGGTTCTTAGCTTTCACTTCACCGATAATAGTATGATATACCTATAAAATGAAGAATCAAGTAGATAATGCTATAAAAGTCCTCGATCTTTACAAAATGGCCTCGTGATCTAATCTATCAAAACGTAGATTGATTTTTTGTAACTCAAACAAGGAAACCTTCTAATTCAATGCTTAAAAATTGGAAGTAGTTAAAACATTGGGAGATCATGATATACTTGGGTTCCCTTTAGAATGGGTGTTACTGCGTGCCTCGAGATATGGGATTAGTTTCTTAATAATCTTGTGAAGATAAGAAACTAGGAAGTTAAGTTCTTGTCTTTGGCATTACACATTCAAATTATCAATAGAATTTTCCTTTCCACTCATGTTTTCTATTCTTCTTATTAGCCACCTCCTAATTCTTTGTATCTTGATTTGATTCAAAAATTGGGGCGATTCCTGTGGACTAAACAAGATGATAATTATGGCATGGCTTTTATATCTTGGTCTCTTTGTACTCAATTTAAGCACAAGGGTGGGTTGGGTATCATTGATAATTGGACTAAGCAAAATGTCTTATATCCAAATGAATTATTAGAACCTCATGCAAAGTGAACGAACCTCAAAAGATCCTTTTAAGGCATAAAGTGTAGTTCGTCTCCACTTTAAAAAATGGGACAAAGTTAATATTCATGACAAACTCTTGAATTCCAAATTCTTTAAATTCAAAGGTTTTCCACCTATGGTCGTTGTGGTAAGCATGTCAAGAATCTCTTAACTACTTGTCTAGAAAGATTCCTCATTTAGGCATGGGATGAGCTTATCCACTCCTTGATCCGCGAGTTGGTTGATCATTCTCAATGACCTCCCCTTAGCCCTTGAAAAGTATTTATATAGGATTAGGATTTTTAGTAAATAATTTTATACCTTCAAAGATATTTGGAACTTACTAATGATAGAATGGTCCCTTTACCATATAATTTTTTTCATCTTTTAGAGGTATACACACACCATTGACTTCATCATTTTCATGGTCCATGAGAATTTACTTCTTAATGTCTTATCGATTCCCTATGACTTTATCAAGGACGAAAGATGGTCAAATGAGGCAAGATTCGAACAATTTTCTCTTAAAGAAAGTTCTAAAGTTGGACCCCGAGATGTTAATTCATAAAAGGCTAAATCAGAAATGGAATTGTAATCTTATTGAGCATGATTGGCTGCAACTTCATACTAATATTTGGAAATAAAATGTAGAATATGATGTTTAACTCCTCACTTGGAGGGTGATTCAATGCAAATTACCTACGATTGATATGATTAAGTTCATTCAAAATATCAAGATTGCTTGCCTCTTTTGCAAAAATATTGAAAATATTAAGCACCCCTTTTGGACTTATGAAAGCTATCGGTTTTATTTGGAACCAAATTCAATTTAATTTTCCATTTCTCTTTAATAGAAAACTTACTTGAAAAAGTGCAATTCTTGGAATTGGAATTTGTGATATCTAAAACTTCTAGACATATTATTCTAAAAGAAATTTGGAAAAATAGATGTTATGCTCGCTCCTTTGATAATGTTATTTCTCAAGGAGTTTATATGCATATACTTTACTATGATTTTCTTCTACAACATGATGCTTTAAATAGGGGACATATACTACTCCAAAAGTAATAAAAGCTTGGTCAAACAATTGGGTGAAGTTCAACATCATATGTCATATGTCGTTGAAAATAAGGAAGAGTCATACGACAAACATAAATAGATCCCTAGTATGGAGTTTTGAAAGTAATAATTGACTCTTGTTGTTTTTGTCTTTGTTTATAGAATTTTTCTCTTTAGGGATCTACTTGTAATTGCCATAATTTATTTTTATTCTAGGTTATCTTTGTAACTTTTCAACAACTCTAATATAAAAACCGTCGATATCAATCTCTTAGCACTTAGCTTAGATTTTTAATTTACAATAATTTTAATAGCTTTATTAGTTTTTTCATAATTTCCCCATTAAACGATAATAAATAATGTCAATCTAATTACACTAATCACACTTTGAAAGCATCCCCACTATGGGAAAGGCTCATGCGGACGTTTCTACGATCTGTGTTAAATTTGACGGTTTGCTTGACTTGACGTTTGACGTTGTTTTTTCCTCCCTATTTTAGCTTTTCTCTACTATTTTTAATAATTTTGTTTTTAATAATTAACAATTTTAGCTAAAAATAGAAAATCAGTGAGCTTTTTTAATAATTTTAAGCACATGCATGACGTTTGTGTTTTTCCTCCCTATTTTAGCTTTTCTCTACTATTTTTAATAATTTTGTTTTTAATAATTAACAATTTTAGCTTTTGTTTTTAATTAACAATTTTAGCTTTTGTTTTTAATTAACAATTTTAGCTAAAAATAGAAAATCAGTGAGCTTTTTTAATAATTTTAAGCACATGCATGATCTAAGTCTAAGAAGATAAGTGCAGTTAAGATAGTTGTTTTAGCTAAAAATAGAAAATCAGTGAGCCGACCAAGCCCATATATACCTAGGTCAGAATGAATCGGCTAACTAATTTTCAAAAAATCAGTGAGCTTTCTATTATGCTTTGATACATGTTTAGCATTGAGATAGGTTGCGTGACACTTTTCTAATTGCAGATTATTCTATGAGGACCATTTTAAGGCTTTGGTAACAGAATACTTGCCAAATAGAGATCTGGATTCTCTCATACATGGTGCGGGTGTGAAGCGGCACGGTTTGTCATTTGACCTGAGCAAGTGCATCGATATCAACATATCCAAAGCCCAAGCACTTGTTCATCTGCATGATTATTGTAAGACTCCCATTGTCCATTGTCATTTGAAGCCCACAAGCATTTTTCTGGGTGATGATTTTGAAGCTCGTGTAAGCGATTTCGGTACAGTAACTCAATTATGATGTTCCATGAGAATAGGTCTCGTAATTCATGGAACCGTGAAGTAACATAAGTATGCTAAAGACTAGTCAAGTTAATGATTACTTCTTTCTTGTGTTATGAAATAAAATGGTTGTAATTGTACTGAAATAAAAATACTTTGGAAACTAACTACTATAAATAGATCAAACTAACATAGTTTTGAAATATTGCTTTGCATATTAGAATCATTTTTGTCAATATTGATCATTCAGGGCAAGTAGATCTATTGGATGGACAAGTAAATTCTTTTTTACATGTGTTATTAAAGTCTTTTATAATGTAGTTGTTGATTTCAGTGGATAATATATTGTTGTATGGAAATTAAAGGACATCTAAATTTAATGTAGATCATTTTTGGCTGGATATTCAAAATTTGTATGTTGATCACCATCCACTCTGTATGTGTTGCTTATGAATCCTTTTAAACAACAACCAAACAAAACATTTTACCATAATTATTTGCTCCATGTCTTGTTTCTATGGGAAGTGCAATTGAATTTCCTAATGTGGAAGTAACACAAGCAACTTTCTAATTTCAGTGAAACAATAAGAGTTTATACGCTCATGACAATTAAAGCCTGATCTATGAGATATGTCACATGTTATGGCCCCCTTTGCATTCCTCCCAATAAAAGCATTCAATAATGAAAAACTCCATTCTTTTTTAAAGGTCCCTCAACTTCACACTTTTTCTTAGATTGGAATTCTCCCACGTGTATCTGAAAACCAATGAAGCATGTGAAATCATTAATAAGAAAAATATAATTGATCATTGATGGTCTCTGATTATGCAACCTGCCATTTGAAATATATATTTTACCCAATTATTAGAAAGTCTTCTTATGTATGGCCTCTACTAATATACAATTTTTAATAACTCTTTATAATCTTTTTGGTTTTGTTGTATTATAACTGAGAATGAAATTGAAAATAGAGATTAATCTTAATGGAGGAGTCCCTCCTTTTGAATTCACAAATACATTTAGTTTTATTAACTTCTATTTCTTTTTTTTTTGTAGGATATTTGTGATTCTCTTTCTTTGGTGGTAAAGAAAAGAGTGTTGTCTCTAGATGAACTTCAGGTGGGTTTCAATATTGATTGAAGTATTTATTCAATTGTTCTGTTTATTGCATGTTATGGACTAAAAAATTATTGTAGAGAGTTTTCATGTTATTTGGTTTGGATTGTTCCATTTATATTTGTAGTTGGCTCCAATCCTTTTCCGAAGTGACATGTGGGGCACGTGCCTTCATCAATGACATGATTCGTTATGTGTTGAGGGGCTCATTCCCCAATGAGGCCATTTCAAAGCATCCCAAGTTGGACGTTAGACTGATCAACGACAAGGCTTTTAAAGCTTGCCCGTCATACCTAAGAACATCTTGGTGGACTAACATACTTATTTTCCCTCTCTAGTTTAATATGATGCAGACTAGAAACACAATTCCCCTCCCCACAATGGGATTGACATTAACTATGCCTCACTTGCAGAGGGAGGAAGATTTAAGCGTATTCAATGTGTTGTTAATGTTTTGCATTACAGAAACCGAAACCACCTAAAACAATGATAGCCAAAATGATCAGAGATCGCCTCCACCTGATGCCAACATCCCCAATTTTTCTCTCCAAAATCCGAACAATTGGAGATCATTCACGAGGCTTCTGCTTTTGATTTATGATTCTAACGAAGATGCACTAAAATATGAACCACCCCAAAAATTGAGGAGAATGGGAATACCAATCGAGGCATCTACAAATGGACAAAAATACAAGAAACGTGCTAAGAAAATTACACAAGCAAAAAGCAAGAAATTTGATTTAAAGAAATAACTTGTAGTGGTTTGTTTATAAGTGTTTTTGAAACAAACTATAACTCATACCAAATAATTCCATGTATGCATTGTGGCAATATATATCGGACATAGAATCAAACTTTTTAAACACATGTTCAGTTTTTGTAATCCAACAACTATGGATTTCAAATTTCTTTATCATTGTATCTCCATATAAATACCTATAGTTTTCTTACTTCAAGTGTACATATTGTTGTTATTGTTTCCATTCTATTTTCTTAACATAATAATCTGTAATTTGTTTCAAATAAATGCATGTATATATTGTGGTGGAACATATGGATCACAAAATCTAACTTTTCAACATACGTGTTCAATTATTCCTTTATACAATTGCTCGCTTCTTTATGTAAACCAACAACACATTTTTAATGTGTTCTTCATAATATTTGCACACAAATACATATAGTTTTAAATGTCGAGAAACAACCATGCAAATTTTAGTTCTTTTCAACCAAAGCTTTGTGTTATATCACTTTTTTGCATATTGAATTGTTAAAGGATTAGACTTCATGTTTGCACTTTTTAGAAAATATAAAATAATAAGGAAGCCAACTTTAAAGGTTCTCATTCTTTACAAATGCATGCTTTCCTGAACACATCCTTCATTTCATGATTGACTGCCCTACAAGTTTACATTTTCCACCATATATTTATAGAATTCCCACTATCTCGAGCATCTTTTAGTTGCCATGGAAATAACTTTGACACACGAAGGCATTTCTCAATTGATTGAGGGCGGTTCCAATGTTGACCCCACATTTCAGATATTGCACTTTTCCTCCCTAAGGTCCATTCTCAACACGGTGCCCAACATCGTGTTGACCTTTCAGATGGGATACATTTTCAGACAACACTTCTACCCTCCAAATTTGCAAGTCATGTAACCGAAAATCAATACAAGAAGGCTCCATTGTGTGCTTACACAAATCCCTCATTAGAATGATCAAAAGTGAACTGTAAGCTTCATCTCCTACTCAATTACCAATGTACATAAACTCCCTATATTAATTATAATTTCTTTCTATTTTGTTTTTTCCATCCGTTGCTCAGTTCTAATTCTATCCCGATTTTCTTTTCCATCAGCAGATTGTTCTTATCATTGAAATGGATGTTGTTGTCAAACACATTTGGTAATCGGTGCTCCAATCCGACTACCAACAAATGCTCTCGAACACAGTCAATTTCCATGAAAATAGATGCAAGTGCAAACCAAGTTAACAAATATTTTGTGAGAACACCAACTAAAATAAGTGCTTTGAATACATCTATGCGCATGTGGTCCGTAGAGGGTCGTGCCCTAGCAAAAACAACCCTTCACGAATATCACAATGCAAGGGGAGATGGTTCCATGTTTGGGTTTGATTTTGTAGATCAGAAAGAGGGGAAATTCACATCACCTGTTTCAATGAGGCCACCGAAGCATTCTATGAGCATATTGAAAATGGGAAGCTATATACAATTTCCAATGGGAGGATTGCGAGGATTCCTGATGCAAAGCTATGTTACAACCATTTGAACAATGCTTTGGAGATTTTCCTGCAAGCATTCCTCAACCATAACTCCACTCATAAAAAATGAGGATACAATACCTTCCCATCACTTTCATTTCACAAAAATTAAGGACATACCTACAAGCATGATGACCGTTCTAAAGTTGATTTGATTGGCATTGTTCTTACGATGTCACCATGCTCAACGATTCATAGGCATGACAAGTCAGAGACAAAGAGAAGAACTCTGCAATTAAAGGACATGTCGGGATTCAATGTAAGTGTCACATTGTGGGGACAACACTTAGATGAGATAAGCAAAGAAATTGAAGACATGCTTTCTATACCGCCTCTTCCTGGTCCTTGCCTTGAAAGTTGCTCACGTCTCCAGTTTCAATGGGAGCTCAGTCGACACTATTTCAAGTACCAAATGTTATGTCAACCCTCAAATTTTAGAAACCAATACACTTCATAGTTGGGTAGATTCTGATGACTACTACCTTCCTGGAACCCTCTATCACAAGCCAATTTATGGGCCCTCCAAAAATCCTGACCTCTCAGAACAATGATTTCGAGGTACTAAATATGGGGAACACTAAGAGAAATGAATGGGCCATGGTTACTACAAAAATCACAAATATCAACATGGACAACTTTTTTTTTACAAGGCATGTCCTCTTCAAAAAGGTGACAAACAATGCAGGAAAAAGGTGAGAGAGAATGGTAATGGTTCATGGTTATGTTCGAGTTGCAACAGACAAGTTCAAAACTATGATTATAGATATGCACTCGAGGATCGATCTAAAGGACCCAACAAGAGAACTTCAATCAGTTACCACTTTTGATGAGACAATTGAGTTAATCATGGGTGTCAGCTAGCACGACCTCCATATATTGTCTATAGATGAAGATGTGACTAGTGAAATTATAAGTAATGTCATCGGCAATGAATACTACTTCACACTTTCACTGAAAAAGAGACATATTACGAAACAACAGATTGAAATGTGTCATCCTCAATTCAAAGAAAGTGGAAAATAATGCAACTCCTCCATAACCTTTACGCAAGGATTTCTAACCCACCCGTCCCTTCAAACATTACACCCTCACCCATCCCATTCTATACTTTGAACTATCACCACTATGTTTCTTATTTCATATCTATGTTTCACTTTTTTTCCTGCTTCAAAAGAAAATTGTTGTATTCCCTTATACACTGACATACTATTGTCTCCTACTACTATGTGGATTGTTAGTACTTTTAAGAAAATAAATAAAAATACATGCACTTTTTTGTTAGGTAAGTATTTGCATCCTTGTGTACTATGTGAACACACTATATGTTTCTATATATCTAATACTCTTTTCCTTAAGAAAAAATGTAGTTTTTCGATACTCAAATTGTTACCTCTTACGCGTATTTCCCATTGGAACTCCACATGCATTACAATTGTATTTAGTTTTATATTTTGACTTATTTCTACATTTGTATGTCATCAAACAATGTATCGTTCCTTGCTAACCCGCATGATCTTTATCCAACAGTGGTACTCCATAAGCCTGTGACTTCACAATCATGTCGACTCCTACAAAACGAGCCCAACGAAGAGAGAACTACGCAAAAAATAAAGTACACATAACTACTGAGCAACGACATCATAAATTAGAGCATAAAACAACAAAAATCTCTAATATCTTTCAACTTACATCGACCAACAACCTACGATTCCCTGACATTCCAATCTTGCCATCAAATACAACTACTGAAGAATTGCCAACCAACATTCCGCATGTAACTTCCATGGAAACAAACTTTCACGAGCATACCAATTCCTTCCATATGAACCCATCTTCGCTAACAACTACCACTTTTCCCCAAATATCTGGGATGCCACATGAAACTGTCTCAAGTACTAACCTTTCTTCAGTTCATCGCACATATACAACCAGTTTCTCCTCTCCTTCTGACTACTTTCCACCTTGCAATCCACAAACGACTCAAAAAACAGAACACCCCACCCCTTCCAATACACAGAGATTTCCCATATTCCCACCCTCGTCGCTAACTTTAGAAGCCCAACGTCGGTTTCACAAAAGAATAGATTTGTTGGCAAACATCCAAACTTGCTCAATCTGTTTGGAAAATTACCCTAGAATTAAAACAATTTCCTTTGAAGGTTTTCCCTCCTGTAATAGATGCAAAATCTGAAAAACAAGGCCACCGCTTCTCTTCATGGAACAACATGGACCCTAAAAGCAGCCTACCATTCTTGCATCTTTAACCCAAATCGAGGAGATGCTTATCGCACGAGTTAATCCATTCCTACAAGTCACCCAAGTACGTGGTGGGAAATACAAATACTCAGGACACACCATAAGTTTCCCGCAAAACATTACTTCAATAACAAAGACCCTACCCCACCGCCTTGAGATTTGGACATAGTTCTCATACAAAGGGAAGGATCTAATTTAAAAATTATGATTTCTACGTCAATAGATCTCGTGTTTGGGCAGCCTTGCAATATAAAATCCAACACGATCCCTATTACAAAGATGTCTTAATCGACGATGATGCCCTTTCCTCTCTACCATCCGAGTCATCAAATGTTTCCTCCTCTCTTAACACAACCACAATGGAACTACCCCAAATGCAAAGTGCCTCTACAACTCATGGTATTGATGTTCCCACTCACTTTGATGAAACGTATGAACACTCATCATCTTTCATGCCAACACCTCACAATACAGAACAAAAGAAGAGGAAATCAAATAGTTCTTTCTCAACCACGATGGTAACACTCCATTTACCATGCCATGGCCAGAGCTTGGGCTCTCGCCAATAAATGAATACAATACGGAGGGCCTGTTCTCAATGGCTTTCCCAACTTTATTTCCGACAGAAAAGCAATGTGGCAACAACCCCACATAAAAGAAGTTCCAATGCATGAATACACACTTCATTTGATGCATTACCATGATGGGCACTTTGGTTCCCACCCAAGATTTCATTACTTCCTTCTAAACCTCATAATGCGACACAAAAGCCTAGTCCACAACAACAATTTTTATGAAACAAAACATCAATCTAGAATCCCTCCGACAATTAGAGATCTGCAAAGACAACTACTGGAATGCCCCAAAGACAACCTCCCAGATAACTTAATGCACTTTGGATCGAGCCTTCGAGGGACACGTTCATTCTGGGAAAAAGTAGAAGCGAGCTTTCAGATATGGTGGAACAATTGGGGACACCAACCTTATTCTTCACTCTAAGTGTCAGCAGACACTAAATGGCCAGATCTCCACAATATTATGTCTAGTGAATGCCCAACTGATCCTCGAGCCACACAACATTGGAGAACACTTAACATTGTCTCTAACCCTCATCGAGTATCAACATACCTACATCACATATTCACAATATTTCATGAAGAAATATTGCAGAAGGAACTTGAGCAGACTTTGGTACAGGTAATCAAATCTACTTATTTCAAAGTTTTTTCCAAACTACATAGCTAATATTTATGTTCCCTCATCTCATAGGTATGAATGGCAACATAGAGGCTCCACACATGTCCACGGTTTATTATGGCTCGAGAATGCACCTAAAGTTGATGAAATGGACTGGGAGGATACAACAATTATTGAGGCCACAAAACAATACTTTGATAAGTTCGTGTCTTCCTGAACCCCCGCCCGACTTGCAACCGCTTGGATTTTGTTCGCAGGTCACTCCTAGTGACCCTTGCTTGCTAGATACAACACAAATTCTATCCTCCTCCCCACGTACGCACCTGAAGAACTACTTAATCGAGTTCAACGCCACACTAAATGTTCAGAGCAGACATGCCTGCGTAGAAAGCAATCACAACTGCAGCAGGTACAATGCCCCCTAGGCCACACAACCTACTTCTTCCTTGCACATTGAAAGTGATGGGAAAATTAAGTACCTCCCTTCCAAAAATGATGATAGATTGAACATCCACAATCAAACTATGATATACATATGGAGAGAAAATGTCGATTTCCAACCGGTACTTTCCCGCCATGTCGTTCTTAAGTATATTGCAAAATATGCTTCAAAGCCGAGCAACGTTCAAAAACATATCACCAAATGCTATCCATATTTTCAAGAGATGCAGATGCAGATTCTCCAGCACATATCATGATCCGTAAAATGCTCACAGAAAGCATTGTTGAACATGACATAAGCGCACAAGAAACATGCCACATGCTGCAAAAATTTCCACTTGTTATGTGCAACCATCCATTTGTATCATTAAATGTTGGCAAAAAAATTTTGAGACGTGTCATTGAAAGTGACGCCGATGCACAACAAACAACCACTTTCTTGGATGCATATAAAGTTCATCCAACAACCATGGAACACCTACCACTTATTCAAGTTGCTCGAGATTGGAGCTACAACAAGAACCGTAAAGGTGATAAATGGAAAAAGTGACCGACACAAGCAATTGTTCGGTCCACCCGAGATTTGTGGATGTCCCAGCTCAGGATTCAACATCATATGACCTTTTCTATTGGTCAGAACTCCTTTTATACAAGCCTTTCAAAAATATTACCTCCGAATTTGGCTCAACCCCACATGACATCAACGACACTTGGGACATGTTCAAGCACAACTACAAACCATGGCATGTTTTACGCACTACCGCACAGACACAGAGACTTATTACAGATGTTAGTTCTGACTCAGAGCCCAAATGCAAGTATTCAACACGAACCATTGCAAGAATGGCAAGGTCTTCACACAACTTCACCCGAGAAACAACACGGGTCTAGATAGTCTTGACATGTTGGGAAACGAGATTTCGACATACACAATAATTGGAACATACATGACGTTCCCATGATTTGCAGATAATCGGTTCATCATTCATCGAGAGAGAGAAAGGAAGACACAATTAACAACAACATGCAGGCCACACCACCATCTTCCACACTTCCTTTGTCTCCAGAACAACAAATAGCTCTTGATACCATACTACACCATTCAACAAACAAAACCCTTCTACCTCCACTAAGATTGATAATTCAAGGAACGACTGGACACAAGAAAATCATTTCTGATAAATAAAATCTGGAATTCATTCACATCACCAACCACATCTCCCTCACCTCTACTTGTGCTCACCCCTACCAGTGTTTCAACATTCAACATCTCCGCATCCACAATCCACACAACCCTCGCGTATTCCAATCAAAGAACTCAAACCCCTTGAAGGTAGTGCATTATCATCTTTTCAAGAGTCACTGAAACATATAGAATATGTTCTTATTGATGAAATGAGTTTCATCGGCCCAAAGTTACTAAGAAAAATTGACAATAGGCTCCGCGAAGCTTTCCCACACTCAAGAACATCTAAATTTGGGAACAGATCAATCATCCTCCTCGACCTCGGCCAATTACCACCGGTTTTGGACAAGTCCTCTTTATGCAAGTAATTCCTACGGAGCAACCCTTTGGAAGGGATTTCATTCTTCCATTACATTGCAAACAATATTTCGCAACAAGGAACAACCAATGCACAAGTTTCATTCCGAATTTATCGCTCTCACATGCGAGATTCAACCCTCTAATTGGATTGGGAAATCTTAATGTCTCGCACAGACACACACCTAACTCAAAGAAGAGCTCAACATTTTTAAGGACACACCACATTTGTTTGCAAAAAATGATCTCGTGGACTCCCACAACCTACAATTTTGAAGGCATTTGTTTGGCAAAACATTCCCACAACCTACAGATGTCAAGGCATTGAACGCCCGATCGCCCAATCCATTGTTGAAAGTAACAAAGGATCTGACCAGAAATCCTGATGATGATCAATTGGAACACAAAGTTTTGTTGTGCAAAACAACAAAAATCATGCTTATTACAAATCTATGGGTTGACGCAGCCTCGTGAATGGTGCCACAGAACAATCACCAACATTGTCTACGACGCATCAATGCAACCACCAACATTACCTTTATTTGTTGTTGTCAAATTTGATAGATACAACGGCCCATGTTGGGATCCCTCCAACCCATTACATATTCCCATACCCCCTATTTCGAGAGGGAATCAAAGACAATTGCCGATTAAAATGGCCTGGGGATTAACTATCCACAAGTCACAGGACTTACTTTGCATGAGAGCAGCAACCGTCGACATTGGAACCACTGAAAGGCAGGGTCTGACATTCACAACTTTCTCCAGAGTTCCCTCACTTGCAAATCTACGCATTTCACCTACTTTTTCATTCGAGAGATACTCAAATATGGCGCACGTACCAACACTTGGAGCAAGAAGAAAGGAGGAAGCAAGACTACTATCACTCAACCCATCATAAATACTACCCTCTGCTTTGATAACACCTCCACTACTACTATACTCAACACTTCTTCTATCCAAAGCGACACTATCGTTCAAGGGGTATCAAATGTAATCATGTTTATTGAAACTAAAATTGCCCACTAAAGGCTACCATTCATGATATAAATACTACAAATGTATACATGTCTCATTATGTGCACGTAGATCTACATTTATTTGATGTTTTGAAATATGATATGCAACTTTAAATGTACGAATCTGTAACAGAATTAAATGTACACATACAACATTTCAATGTAATGTTTCAACTAAATTCCTACACTACAACTATCAATCACACACATTATCAACTGTACAATAAATGTTTTTCCAACAAAACACCAACCAAACAACCGATGCACAACTAACACAATAAACCCAAATTAAATACATACAACATCAACTATAAAATAAATTAACTATCGAAAATGGTATCAAATGTATTCATGTACGAATTTTTAACAAGTTTGAAATGTAGAAACAACCTTAAAATTAAGTGGCCCATCTGTTCTTCTTCTGCAAAATCCAGTACAACAGTCTGCAATGTTTTTAGCCAAGGTGCTCCCACCGCATTGCTCAGATATTTATTGTTTATTGCTTTACTATTCGCAAGAGAAACCAGTATGTAGAAACTTTTCTAAACAATAAAAAAATTGTTTGTTGTAGGCCTACAGGACTGCAGCCTTCTCTATTTACGGCTTCACTCACTTCACCCGATCAGCATTTCAGTAAATATTCATAATTACCCCACTCCGCTGCGTTTCGAATGCACGACTCCCTAAATAATTGCCAACAGATTATTTTGTTTATGGGCATGTTAAAATCATTTTGAAGTTTTTTTTTTTTTAACTTTTCACTTGACTAATTCATTTTGAATTGAAGCGAAATCTTTGGCATCGGCATTGGCTACGCCAGAGAACCGTTTGATCTCTTAGAACAGCGGACGACACTGATAGATCTGAAAATTGGGCCAGACCACAACCGATATCGATATTTTTATTACCCATCTATGTCTTGGGTAAATATGAAATTTGGAAAGGGACTCTGCCAGGAATGCACTGATTCAAACTAGATTGGACAATGGTATTTAGCTATTGGGTCTTCTTGATTTTTTATTCCAGTTTTGATTTTTGATTTTGAGCTGCCCAGTCTCAGGGTTTGAATTCTAATTAGAAGTTGTTAGTATTAGAATATAAGGCTTATAGTCACTTATTAAGTCATTATTAGTTATGTATTCACTTAAGATGGGCTGTAACTTTTTCAATCATTTTGTAGCTATCCTTGCACAATAAAATGATAAACACACAATCTATAATATGTGCAATTTGCTTCTTCTTCATCATCTCTCTTATCACATCTTCTAACATTGGTATCGGAGCATTAGTGCTTGATAAGGTTTGGAATTTGAATAGAAGACTGCAAATCATGATAATAAATTTAAAAAAAAAAGATGTCATAAATATGGTTAACTCGATTCGAGGGCATACAAAGTTGTGTACAACGGTATTTGGTTATTTCAAGATTAAAAAAATCCCTTTCCAAGCCATTATGGCAGGGAAAATACATACTCGAGGGTGGTTGCTAATTTGCAAAACCGCCATATGGAAAAAACTGACTCGTGGGTTACTGTTAATCTGCAAAACCGCCATTGTTAACATCAAAATAGGGGATGTGATCTTACTAGAATCCTAAGGTTGCAAGAATAAAGGTAATAAGAAAGTGCTATAAGATGTCTAAACTAAGGGTTGCAAAGCCATGTGGCGGATAATAGGCAAGGGCCATAACAAAATAATGCAATAGACAAAGATATGCTACTCTATCCTAGTCTAATACATGATGCATCAAACATAATCAATCATACCAACATGAAGCAAAGAGAAGGGTTAAGGATACTTTGTGAAGTGAAGACATTGTTGGTGGATTAACCCCCAAGGATTAGTAGCACCTCTTTAGAGATTTGTCATGGGTGGATCACAAGAAGGATATGTGCATGCAATTCTAGGAATACTGATTCAGGGGCACACATGTTTGGTTATGTTTTTGAAACAGGGGCTGAGTGTAGGGCACTAGCTCAGTGGGCCACAAGGGAAAATTAGTGCCATCCACGCTCATTGATAATCAGGATCAACATGGTGTATTGGTTCTGGATATTTGGAAGGTAATTATTGGTATGGTTGCATGTATTTTGTGACAAGTTAGATGGAGGTGTACCCTTTTTTGCCATAATTGCATGTCAGTCTTCCTTGGAGCAGGGCACAACATTCAGTTGGCAGACCGGAATATGGGTTCAATTAACCCATGACCTTTACAGGATCAGGATGAGGCAACAATCAGCCATGGGGCTTGTGATTGTACTATCATGTTGGATTTATGAGTGGTTTTTATGAACTGCCCAAGAGAGACATCACTGTAGATAGCGACAGATGCACCTAGAGTGCGACAGTGGGATAGGGGATGACTGTCAGAGCCTAGGTTGGTTATCTGAGATTGCAGATTGTGAGGCGGGACGAGATTTTATGGACGCCTTATGTGGGGATAGTGGATGCATCGCCATCATGGCCACCCACCATAACAACAGAGGCTATTACTAAGATTACAGGTCATTTATGGTGAGTAGAGTATAATATCCCTTTCAAGGGCTGAAACTGAAAAAGAAGGAAACCACACAAACCCAAGTGAAATAAAATCTGATTTTTATAACAGCAGCTGTAATATTCTTTAAACCCTAGCAACGAACTGTATAGGAGCTTAAATTCACCAAAATAACCATGCACAACAACTGAAAAATACTTCTAAATAATTATGTCAACTACGACAACCAATATCCATCCAATTTGCAACAAATAAATGGAGAAAATCAGCGAAGATACACTGCTGTAATTAAATCTGTGACAGCAGTAGGGAAGCCACAAACAAGGGCTGAAAACAGTAGATAAACCCTCCAAAAATAGCCAAATTATGGATTCCGGTCTTATAAATTATGGAGAATCAGAATATAAAATCAGATATGAATTATGTGCCCTAGAAAGCATCGAACCAGCACAGGTGCCTAGTCGCTCCACTAGGAAGAGATCCAAAAATCATGTAAAGCTTTTGTAATCCTTCTTCTTGATGTCTCTAATCCAAATCAGCAAGCAAGTCTTCAAGAGATGTCTTCAATGAACCACTATGGAGAGTTTTCGTTCTCCACCAAGCCACAAGGAAGGTTTCCGTCCTCCTTGGATGCCACACAAGAGGGTTTTCGTCCTCAAGTGGAATGGTATTGAGCAACTAGCCCAACAAACCAAATGTAGATGTAAAATGCGCCAAAAGATGATCTCCAAATGAGGTCATACAACCTCTTTTATACCCCTTGCTTGGCGCCAAAGGCCAATTAGATGAGGACTGACCTCTTAAGCTTCACTTTATCTTTTAATTTGCCTTTTTAATTCCTCCAACCCAGCCGACCTGCCTCATAAAGGAAAAACACTAAAAGAAAACATTAAAACTAATAAAAGAAAACTGAAATGAAGTGCAATTCCTTCCCTTGTTCACTTATTCTTCTTCGCCACAGGAAGGGAGTGGCAAGAAGTCTTCATTTGGCCTCAATTTGAAAAAGGGGACATTACAGTCCTCCCTTCTTGAAATTGCTTGCCCTCAAGCAATTGCAAACTCATATGCCCAAGCATCATCATATCAAGGTAAAGGAACATGCTTTGTAGTGCTCCCATAACCTGGATCCTGTGCCTATTAAATGAAGGAGCTTCAACCCAAACAAACTCAAACCTCTTCGCTCCTTTCTTCACTGAAGTCTTCTTCATCTTCTACTTCAAAAAACAATGTGACATCTACTTTCTTTGCATACTCAGCTATACCAAAATCCCTGCAAACTGATGTAGTTTCCATCATAAAGCAAGAAATGGATGAATAATCAACTTGACTAGCTATCCCTCTTATTACAAGATGCAAATCAGATTGTGGAGGGTTGAAAACAATTCTCCACAGTCATAATTCACATGGAATCTTATCCAATTTGGGGCTATCAAATCTGATTTGCTTCTTCCTTTCAGCTGTAACCTTCTTCCCACATCAACCCATGATGGAATTCCCTTCGAAAATGCAAGTTCACAGTTGTTCATGACTGCTAATGGCAGTCCCAAATCTGATTTTTGCACATTCAGCCCTATAGCCATGGCATAACAACTACCAAACTGAAATCTTATGGAAAAAAACAATTTCATGAGTAATGTAGGGACTGAAAATTGTCTTACATAAGCTGAAAAATTAAGAACAATAGGTCTACAATTGAAATCAACAGACATATTGGCCCTTAACTCAAGAGGGTCAAACACCACAAATCTTCCCATCCTCATGATTACATCTTCATACCTCCCACTTTGGTGGAGGATTCCAATAATATCCCAAACACAATTGTAGCTATGTATTTCCCCCTCATAATTGAACCAATGATGACTGAAATGAATTTCAAGAGAGCTGGGCATACCTCTTTAGGAAATTGGGGCTGAGTGTCTACCATCCTAACCATTGGAATCTCACTTTCAGCTGTTGCAAAAATGAGTGGAGGGCTGAAAGTGTAGTATGCAAGAGACACATAAATGTTGGAGTTGCTTCCTTTTCGGGATTTCTTCTTGAAGGACAGCCTTCTATTGTTTGTGAGTAAGCATATATTAATTGAGAAGATTCCCATAATAGCCCTGCATAATCTAATCTCCATTTTATACCTCCTCATGATGTTGCTTGCCAAATTCCTCCTTGCATTCTTAACTATGATCAGTCCTTTCCTTACTGCTGGTAAGGAAATAAAATCAGCCTTCCCTTGCTTAACATGCCTACCTTTTCCCTTCTTGATTTCATGAATTCTGACTTCTTCATTTTGTAAGTGGAATTAACCCCTTGTGAATTTTGAGGGTAAATTCCCCTAAAGTTTGGAGCTCTTGACCCCCAAGAACAATATGTGCCTCAGCTGAACTTAAAACAAAGAAGTCAAAACAAAATTCATACCTTTTCATGGGACCATGGGTTAACCACATATGAAACTGAAAATTAGAATCACCATCATTTCCCTCCATAATGATTTTGAAATCAGGTATTCCTCCCTTTGTAAATCTCAACATAGCACCTATATGCCACGTGCGGAAACACCTTTGAAATTGAGCCCAAGTATCTATATGCTCTTTACTACAAAAATTACTTCTTACCTCATTACCCTATGAAGTAGGATGTGCATGATGATATCCAATCAGCGGTGACAACACACATGAAATATGATTATTCTTCCTAACCAGCTGTCCATGGTGACAACAAATCTGAAATGGCATATTGGAAAAATTGAGATATTGAAAGATCCCCACCAAGATCTGATTGCAAACTTAATGGAAAAGAATGAAACCCCAGCTGAAACAACACAAAATCTAAAAGCAAACACTGTAGATCTGATTTTTATATGAGAAATGCGACTAGGGTTTGAGTGGAAACCCAACTCAAATAACAATCAAATAATTTTATTTCTACCACAATCTGATTACAATATTTTTAGAAGCCCAAGTATGCAATAAATCTGATTTTTAGAGATAAATAGAGATTGCAAAACAGTTCCGAAATCTACGTATAAATCTGATTGAAAATACCTTTTTAAACCCTTCCAAAAATTCTGAAATTACTTCTTTCTGATTCCAAAAATGCAGTACAATAGATAATAAATAATTCCAGACCTATAATGACTCCACAACAGCTCAAAGTGGACAAAAGATGGGTTGCTCCACCCTGGAAAATAAAATAACAGCTGCTGCAATTTATTTCTTTAACACACATTGCTGGAAATAGAAAAATCTGTGAAGATCTATGGAATTTCCTGAGTAGAAATCCCTCACAATACTCTTAGGGTTTTTGTCCACAAGAGGGTTAAATCCTAAGGGTTTTCGTCATTAGATTTATTTGCAAAAAGATCAGAGCTTCTAATGCAAAGAGAAAATATCAATTAAAATTCTGGAATGCCTTCAAGCAAGTCGACCTCTCGTTATAAAGGAAAAAGGGACCCAAAGTGCCCTCCATTGCAACCAATCAACTTCATTCCCTTTGTTGCACTTCCCTAGGCCAAATCACATTTTTTTAAAGGACCCTTGGACACACTTTTCTATTTTTCACCTCCTAGAGCAAGTCGCATTTCTCCTTAGGAATTACAATTTAATTAAGTGCTTTTATTTTAATGCACTTTTCCTAAGTTCTATTTTAATGTTAAGTTTATTAATTTATTATATGTGCTTTTATAATGTTATATTTTAATTTTAGCACAATATAATAAAATTAATAAAACTTAAGTCACCCTTGAGCTCACCCTTTGGCCGTCGGGTAGACAAAATGGGCCAAAGGTCTTCAATAAAATTATTCGAGAAAGAGGGACATTACAGTCCTCCCTTCCTGGGATTGCTTGTCCCCAAGCAACTGCAAAGTTGGATGTTGAAGTATAGACTCTCCTTCCCATGTAGCATCCTCCAATGGAAAATCTCTCCACCTAACTAGGTACTCCTGAATCACTCTACTCCTCAATCTCCTCTCTCTCCTGTCCAGGATCTCCTCAGGGACTAGATCCAATCTCCCCTCCTCATCCAAGGGTGGCAACTCTGCAGAAGATACCACGTGCTGCCCCAATGCCTTCTTCAAGCAAGACACATGAAAAACATTGTGTATCTTACTTTCGGAAGGTAACTCGCAGCTCATAAGCTACCTCTCCAACTCTCCTCAACACTCTGTACGGACCATAAAACCGAGGCTTAAGCTTTTCTGCACCACTCTTCTTGAGAGTACTTTGTCTATATGGTTGTAGACACGCAAAAATACCATGTCTCCCACCTCAAATGATCTCTCAATCTTGTGCCGGTCCGCATACATCTTTTGCTGGTTCTGGGCATGCTGAATATTATCCTTAAGTACCTTAAGGATATCCTGACTATCATGTAAACACTCCCGAGCCTTAGGAGCTCTACTGTCCCCAAAAGCCAAATCAACAAAGGATGTCGCATCATACCCATACAATGCTTGAAGGGGATCATACCAATAGACATGTGGTAAGTAGTATTATAACAATACTCACACAAATACAACCGTCTCACCCATGCCTTCTGCTGCTTGAAACATAGTTGCGAAGATAACCCTCTATCCATTTGTTCACAATCTTTGTCTGTCCATCTATCTGAGGGTGATAACTCGTACTTGAGTCAACTCTGTACCAACCAATCGGAAAAGCTCCTGCCAAAAGGTGCTCAAAAACCTGTTATCCCGATCACTAACAATGTTCTTTGGAAGTCCATGCAATCTGAATACTTCACGGAAGAACAAATCAGCCACATGCGGTGCCTTAAAGCTGGTTGGAATGGCGAAGAAGTGTGCATACTTTGTCAACCTATCAACCACCGCATAAATGCGATCGTTCCCTTGCACTATGGGAAGACCTGTAATAAAATCCATCGAAATACTCTCCCATTTCATTACTCTGGAATGGGCAAGGGCTGCAATAAACCTGCTGGAAAAGTATGCTCTAACTTGTTTTGTTGACAAGTCACACACTCACGAACATGGCGTAGAACATCCTCTTTGAGACCCTTCCAAGAGAATCTCTCTCTAACCTGCCTGTATGTCTTGAAATACCCTGGATGTCCTGCAAGTGGTGCATCATGGAAGGCATGTAGAATCTTTCCCTTAAGCTTAGATTCAGGAACTAGATAAATTCTGCCCTTATAATAAATCAAATCAGCTATTACCTTGTATCGCTCATCCTGAATCTTACCATCCATAATCTCACACGCCAAAGAATTTTTGGAATACTCAACTAATAGTTGAGATTTCCAATCTGTTGAAATCTCGCTCAAAGAACATAGGGCAGCAAGATGTGGCTTCCTGGAAAGTGCATCAACCACTACATTCTTCTTACCTTTGACATACTCAATGTCAAAATCATACGCCTGGATCCTATTGACCCACTTTTGTTGCCTTTCATTGAGCTCCTTTTGTTCCAAAAAGTATTTCAAGTTGTTGTGGTCGGTCCTCACCACAAACTTCCCACCTACCAAATATTGTCTGAATTTCACCAAGGCATGCATAATGGCGAGCATCTCCTTATCATAGGTGGAGTACAACCTCTCATTGTCTCTCAACTTCCTACTCTTGTAGGCAATAGGATGGCGGTCCTGCATAAGAACTGCACCAATACCCAAACCAAGCATCACACTCGAAATCTGAAGAGCCAAAATTGGACAAGTGCTCATAACCACTTTGAGCCTATCAAATACCACCTATGCCTCATCTGTCTCATCTAAATGCCCCCTTCCGTGTAAGATCTGTCAATGGAGCTGCAAGCTCAGAATAACCTCTAACAAACCTCTTGTAGTAACCACATAATCCTAGGAATCCATGCAAGTTTGAAATGTTCCTAGGTGGCGGCCAATCTTGCATAGCTTGTATCTTCTCCTGATGAACCTTGACCTCGTTGGCCCCAATGACGTGCCCAAGATACAAAATCTCTGTAAGTCCAAATTCGCATTTGGACATCTTAGCAAATAGAGACTGTGTCTCCATGATGCTAAGTACCTCATCAAGATGCCTCAAATGCTCCTCCCATGTCCTGTTGTAAATTAGAATGTCATAAAAAATACTAGCACAAACTTCCTCAACTTTCTGTTGAAGAGATGGTTCATGCATGATTGGAATGTAACAGGTGCATTAGTGAGGCCGAATGGCATCACCAAAAACTCATAGTGCCCATAGTGACATTTGAAGGCTATCTTGTGAATATCCTCATCATGAACACAAATTTGATGGTATCCTGATCGAAGGTCAATCTTTGAAAAATAGATAGCTCCATGCAACTCATCCAATAGCTCATCTATGCGAGGAATGGGATACCTGTTTTTGATAGTCTTCTTGTTGAGAGCACGGTAATCAATGCACATCCTCATGGTCCCATCTTTCTTCTTCACCAATACAACTAGAAAAGCAAAGGGGCTAGAACTAGGACGGATGTGCCCCATATCCAAGAGCTCTCTAATGGCCTTCTCTATC